>OX578151.1:91529799-91782299 GCA_951213105.1 Amaurobius ferox | reverse complement strand
ACCGATTGATAACAATAAACAAAAAGTATCAGAAATATAAAATTTTGATTTTAAAAGTTAATATTTACTGTATTTTTGCAGCTACTGCAAATTCAAAAGACAACGATTCATTCCAACAATATTTTAAACAAATCGTTAAAATAGGTCAATCAAAAAAAGTCTTCCAAAGTTGTCTGCCTTGTATTTTGTCTCAGCAAATTATTTATAAAACTTTCATACCTGTACTGCTCGCGAAAGTCCCCAGGAGTGCATGTGTGTTGCACCCCGAGTCTCAAAATAAGGAGAGCCTCTCTCATTTCAGTAGCAGTTGGAGGATTCTCAACAAGGTTTTCAGTTTCGTCCTCATCTTCATCCGATGCTTTTGCCTCGTTTTCTTCGATAGAACAAGATACAGCTCGGCATATATCTTCATCAGTCATTGTTGTAGCCACTTGGGCTTTCTCATCTATAGACATTCATTCTGCAAAGTCATTTTCAGTCATGTCGGATGGTACGAGTACTGTTTCATCGAATTCCTGTACCGCCATACCTTCGTCCACTTTAACGAACCCACCGTGCGAGAAACAGTTCTTAATTGTAGTCTCGGACACTCGACCCCACGACATTGTCAAAAGATGGCGGGCCTGAAGGACATTCGTCTTCTTTGCTAATGCGTTTGCACTCAGTTGTTCCGTATCTTCCATATTTTCCAAAACCCTAGTGCGCATTTCTCCACGGTAATACGCTTTCATTGCACATATTATTCCTTGGGCACATGGTTGGATAAGTGATGTAGTGTTGGCAGGTAGGAGAATGATTTCTATATGCTTTAATGTGACATTTGCATCGTGGGCTCTGTAGTTATCGATGAGTACGGCGATATTGTGATCTAATTATTTGTCCCACTTTAGAAGCCATACGCTGAATAGAGCAACTGTCATCCACGCTGTTTTATTGTCAGCATAATCAACAGGCAATTTCTTAACATCGATAAAGCATCTCGGCTGTTTGGTTTTTCCGATAACAAAGAGTTTCTTCTTCGTTCCAGTCATTCTCGCACAACAGAGTACAGTTATACGTTCTTTTGAAACTTTGCATCCCTTAGAACTCTCGTTTTTAAACAGGTACGTATGTTCTGGCAAGATACGAAAATAAAGTCCGGTTTCGTCAGCATTGTAGATGTTTTCGGATGAATAATCAACAATTATTTTCGGCCATTCTTAGGAAATCCTTGCCTTTGCAGCTGGAAAAGCGGCATTCTTTTCTTCCCCATGGGTACGTTTAAACACAATGTTCTCCCTTTTTCTCCAGCGATTAAACCATCCGCCCGTTACGACGAAATTTTTTTTGCCCATTTTAGAAGCAAGATCTTCAGCTTTCTGCCGCTTAAAGGACAGTTTATGCGTGCATCCTTTTCCCTAACATTGGCAAACCACAGTGTCAAAGCCGATTCGACTTCTCCATATTTCCCAGTACGTCTTCCCTTACAGTTCAAATTTGCTTTCAACTTTGCTTTATATTCAATCTCGTCGCGATTCTTTAACATTTTACAGAGTAATGGCTGAGAGATTTTTAGTGCAGAAGCAGCATTTTTTGACTCATCTGGGGTAAATTATCAAAACGTTTCAAAATGTCAATTTTGTCCTTAACAGTTAAATCATTGCGTTTTTTTCCATTGTTAAAATGCTTGACCGTCTGCAATAAAGTTTGAAATGCAACTTGACAGAGAGAAAAAATTTTACAGCTTACAACAGTCAAAGCACTTTGCTTACTGATAAGAAAATAACTCAACGCTTTTCCTACGCCCCAACTATTCTCAAAGGGAGGAAAGGGGAGAGAAATCACCATCTGCCGGGCGCCGTGCCTGAGGGAAGGCCTTGCGGCAAATTCCTGCACATGCCAACAAAAGGGGTCCTCTTTGGGGTTTTAGGGATTCTCCCTTTGCTTTTACGTATATGTAGTTTGAATTTTTTGTTAATAGAATGAAAAAAAAAAGCGAAAATTGTACACGAACGACGAAAGCGAAGTGATAACAATAAACGAAGGCGCTGATTACAAAAACCGATTTTTTTAACATGTGTTAATATACAAGCGTTCGGGACTTCGCGATTCTGATAACATTAAACGAATGATAACATTATCCGCGATCACATTAAGCGGCACCTACTGTATTTGACTTGCCCTGCTGACTTCCCGTGGTGCCCATTGGTTGGTGAGTTGGTGCAAGGAAGTTCTCGCTAGCCGGTGATACACTGGGCATTGCTTGAGATTCTGAGAATTATGTGAATTTTCGATGTGCGTGAGGATTATTATTTCCACCCAAATACATTTATTTAAACTAAATGTCAACCACTGACTGTCAACCACCGTCTGACTTGAGCCATTATTTGTGGTTTACAAAGTTTATTGTCATCTTCTGGTACTTGTTCGAAGTCACAAATGTCTAATAGGCTGCAGTCATTTAAAATGCCAAAAACAAAGCGAACTTCTTCCACGACTATTTCAAAAAAGGGAAATGATTTTTCGGAGAGGATTTCGTGTCGGTACTAATTCTGCCGTATCAAGTCTCAATTTTCAATTTATTCTTTTAATGGCCCGGTGGACCATTGGGAAATTTTTTTCAAACTGTAGTCATTTGGGCTGTCATTTGTAAATCCTTAAATACATGGAACAGTTATCGTCTCAAGTAGCATGAAACTGCTAAAAATATAAATGAAATATTTATGCTGACCAATAATATATACCACTAATATTTTATTGACATACTTTATATGAAAAATGTTTTCAAATGAACAACGTATACGACAAGATCCAATGTTCTCTCTTAAACGCTGCACTGAAAGCAGCTAGCTACAGTACAAGAAAAAATAACTTTTTAACTCAATGGTTTGAATTAAACAACGTAAGTAAGCATAAATAAATAATGTTGTTTTGAGGGTACGTTGGATTACATTTATTCTCTTAGGAGATTACTTGTTTTTTGTTTACAAAGACACGCATTTTTGCATATGTGGCTCGCGAGCTTCCAACTGCCTCAAATATGGTCCATGGTTCAAAAAAGTTTGAAGACTACACCACCCAATTTTCAAATCGCCTGTTTTGAGCCACATTTGTTCCCATCTTCCGTTTCAATCCAAACATTTTACTTTCATGCGCAGTTGCGCGCTATGATTTGTCACGCATGGACACAAACGCTCTTTGCTTCTCATTGCATCCCCTTTGGAGGTTAAAATAATAATGCCCAGTTGTGATGTCAACCTCCAAGGGCTGACTCGAAAAAAATGTTTCTCGAGTTTTATGATTTTGGTTGAAAATTAACAGAAAATTAGAAAATAGAGAAATAAAAAAATTATTTTATTAGAAAACAAAAATATCGACCCATATTTTAACAAGCTATAAAAGTGCGCTGATATTCTGCTTTCAGATGTGGCGATGCAAGAATTACATTACCTAAAACATGCCTGTTTCAATGTATATAATAAATTAAATAAATATATAAGAAATGTGTTACAGACTCGATTCAAAGATTCTTAGAAACAACGTTCGTCTATATTTTCGTTGAAGTCCAAATTGGAACTCCGTGATAATATTTCCGATCCTTAAGGAACAAATTTATATGAAAATCGCTCAAAATCTTGTTTTAGCATAAAATGACTAAAAAAACTAATTCAGATATTAAAAGAAAATATCGCCGAAGTATGTCACCGGAGTTCAACTAACTCAATATCGAATTTCCCGGCTGCCTGAAAATTAGGTTTTCTGCTACAGAGAACGCACAGATAGACAGAAAAAGAGACAAATATATTATTTAATTGAATAAATCACATGACTTTGCGCATAATCAATAATAAACTGGTTTATAACATAAGATGTAGAGCAAATCAAGCTAAATAAGTAAAGGTACGTTTTGAAACTCAGCGGAATTCCCTTCATCAGTGAAAAACGTCTAAACTTAAATGCGCAAATAAGCTCAAGTTAACCAAATTAAAATGGATAAACGACATTGCAAAATAGTTGCGCCACCTAGTGGCACGAAAGGAAAACAAATTAAAAATAGGAAAGAAGGGAAAATGAACATAAGACTCAGAAAAGAAAAACAAGAAGAACCAATCAATCATGCATTACGCATTGATTATGAAACACGTTCCAACTGCAATGCAATTTTATTTAAACATCTCTAAAATGCGATACATTCAGTGCTAGTATTTTTAAAAATATCACAATAATACAATAATTTATTACATTTGAAAACGGAAAATTTTGAAAAAAAATTAACTTTATTCAAAGACGCCATTGAAATATAAATCGTTTGGTTCTCTATGTAAAAGTTGTACATATTTCATTCATGCACTTTTATTCCATTCATTTCATTCATCATAATACTACAGTAATTTATTTTATTTAAAAACTTAAAATCATGGAAATAAGCGTAATTTCACTCTATGCTGAAAACTGCATCGAAAAAGTCTGCTATAAAATCGTCTGTTTTCTATATAGAATCAGTGCAGCTATATTTCAGACTCAAAGAGCTAAATAATTTTGTGTTAGCGAAATTCAGCAATTCTTATACAACTCATCCTACATCTTTTGGTGTTTACATTCTCTATAATTGAAAATTAGGCTTCGTTGTAGAAATAATCAAAGTTTGATGATCATTTAAACTCAAATATATTGTAATTGCGTTGTTTCAGAATGTAGATGCACAGAAATTAAGCAAAAATAAAGCGGTTTTAGGACGCATACAACACTAAATATAAATTAAAAAGAGCTTTCAAAATCACGATTTTAACACAAGATAGATGCCATATTTTATTTGGAAGTGGGTCACATGATCTCTTCTTATATATGGGTGTAATTATTATTTTAATTTCTATTTAAAAACTACCGAATATACTTTGCTGGAATTTTTTCATATTTTTATGGGATAATTTGAATATTTCCTAAAATTTACGAAACAATTTGTGAATTTTAAAAATACGCTTAAAATTTTTTTGAAGAATTAGGTCCCATAGGGTTTAATGTATTTCATTTTTTCAACCCGGGTTCAGTCCAAAAATAATTGGGTACCATTATTCATTTATATTCCCATAGGTCCCAGAGACCGTCTGAACAACATACTAAAATTTCATTTTGATAAATTCATTTTTACGGCAGCTATCGTGCTAACGGACAAACAGACAGACAGAAAAACAGAATGAATAAAGTCATAAACACTTTTCAACTATGCAAAGTGATAAAACAGGCAGATAATATGAACTCGAAGAAATAAATTAGACCTAGTCACACTATACCTCGGAGAAATATCGGAGAAGTCGTTGACAGATCATTAACTAGATTACAATTTTTTTAACACTTTACAACAAAGTTGACAACGCAATTACAATATATTTGAGTTTAAATGCTCATCCAAATTTGATGATTTCTACAACGAAGCCTATTTTTCACCTATGTAAAATGTAAACAGCAAAATATGTAAAATGAGTTGTATTAGAATTGCTGTATTTCTTTAACACAAAATCATTTAGTTCATGGAGTCTGCGTAGCTGATATGAATTAAAAATTCATTGATTTTACAAAGAGAAGGACGATTTTTGTCGATGAAGATTTACACATGAGTTTAATTACTTGTAGCTCCATGGTCTTAATTTTTAAATAAAATACATTATTATAGTACTGTGATGAATGACATGAATGGAAAATTATTTATGAATGAAATGCTACTTTTATAGAGAGAGCCAGGCGTGTTATTTTTTCAGTGACGTCATTTGAATGAATTTCAGTTGTTTTCGATGAAGTTTTCAAATATAATAAATTATCGTAGTATTATGATTATTCTAAAATTATTACCGAGGAATGTATCACATTTTAGAGATGTTTAAACCAGGCAATTTATATTTCAATGCCGTCATTTGAATGAAGTTCATTTTTTTCGATGAAGGTTTAAGTTTTCAAATATAATAAATTAATGTAGTATTGTGATAAGTTTTAAAATATTATCGACGAATGTATTGCAATTTAGACGAGTTTAAATAAAATTGCATTGAAGTTGGAAAGTTGCTTTACGCATGATTGATCTTTCTTGTTTATATTAATGGGTTTCCTTGGGCTTTTATTCAATTTTGTTGTTTTTTAGGCAGCACTTTAACGCGCGTTTAGTTTGATCTAAGTACGATATTCTTCCGTGATAAGGAATTTGTTAAATGCTCCAATTATTGAACTTTTCAAAAGTATCTTTAAGCGAAGAAATTTTAATTTTTTTTGTATTTATTATTTTGAAGTCAAACTTATTTAGAGTTCTAGCAATTTCATGACTTATTTAAGGATAAAAGAAGTTATACAATTTTACAAAGAGTTTTAACAGTTAAAACTTTTAGCAATGAAGTATTTTGCAAAAACATTCAGCAGAAAAAATTGAAACATTTAGCATTGTTGTATGTCTTCTTTTCTATCTTAAAATTAGTCAGAAAAGTGCTTGAATTCTACATAAGTTTAACTTCAATGTGATACAAGTGTCAATAAAATAAAATTTTCCTCGATTAAGGAAACTAAAGTTCAATAATTGGGGCATTTATCAAATAACTTATCGTACATAAGTCAAACTAAACGCTTCTTAAACTATAGCTTAAGAGAAGATAAAAAATATGTAAAATCCCAAGAAATTAATAAAACTTCTATCGCTAATCATTGTTGGATGACTAGTCACCAATTTCCTTTATTCAATAGTTTTGTTGAGCTTTCGATTTAGATTTCTCGTAATTTTTTCTTATTAATGAAAACTACTGTTGTCTGGTTAATGATATATAGATGACTCCATATTCCTACGATGTATGGCATGAACACATCCAATAGTTTGTTTCTTTGAATTCATATTCCATGCCTTTTGTGTTTTTTCGTATTCGCATCTCATGTTCATGTTTACTTGCTTTCAATTTTTATCGTTTATTGTCCTTTAGTGCCACTAGGTATGGACACTATACTATGATGTCGTTTAGCCAATTCAGTTTGGTCCCTATTGCCGTGCGCTTATTTCAGCTTCAGTGCCCCGATATTTTGCACTGATGAAAGAATTACAGTTGGTTACCGATACGTAATTTTGCTTATTTATCTTGATTTGCGCTGCTTCTTACGTTGTGAACCAGTTTATTATCTTAGTTTATTATCTTAAAATAATCACTATTATCAAATGAGTGAATTATATCTAAAATATTTTAACCATTATTAAAAGAAAAAATAAGCTTAGGAGTATTCTTGAGAGGCATTCCTCATATTGAAGAAGTACGTGCATTTAACTTAATTTTTAATTTAACCATTTATTGCTGTTTATTTAGGTTTCTGAATGAAATTCGAAATTAAATTTATCCAGTTGGTTATCGATACGTACTTTTGCTTATTTATCTTGATTTGCGCTGCATCTTACGTTGTGAACCAGTTTATTATCTTAGTTTATTATCTAAAAATAATCACTATTATCAAATGAGTGAATATTTCTAAAATATTTTAACCATTATTAAAAGAAAAAATAACTTTAGGAGTACCCTTGAGAGGCATTCCTCATATTGAAGAAGCAAGTGCATTTAACTTGATTTTTAATTTAACCATTTATTGCTGTTAATTTAGGCTTTTGAATGAAATTCGAAACTAAATTTATTTTATATAAAACATAATATTTGTGGGACGTGGTTGAAAATAAGTACACTTTTAATTATTAAATTCATTATTTTAAATCGCATTAACAATGCCGTAAATTCATATATAGTGGAATTAACATTTAAATCGTACATCGCCCGTTGTTGTGAAGCAATAACCCTCCAATTATTTTTACCTTTTGTGTAAGTCCTGAAAAGAATTATTAATAAATATTAAAAAGATTAGACTATTTAAAACTTAAACAATATCATTTATTAACAACATCAATTTATCAAAAACACTAATTTTCATCAATATCAACTTTCAATTATTATCAATTTTCATTTAATATTTTAGCTAGGGGAGATACGACCAGCAATATTAATTTTAGGAGGTGTCTAGGACCGGTAACATCAGAGCACATACCTTCCAGTTTAGACTTGGGCTCATCATCTCGCTTGCATCAGTCTTACTGCCATAACTCTGTGGTGTGTGGCTCCTCCTCGTATATCTCACTTCGACTGATACTTTATATCGGCATACTATAAATGCAACGCCTAAGTCATCTCTGCTAGGTCATGTTCGCCTCGCTCCTTTTGTCACACTCCTTTCAACAACACTTCGTATGAAACTTCTTTCAACAACACATTTCGTGTCAGACTTACTTCTGCAACATTTAGTATCGAAGTTACTTCTACAACATTTTGTATCAGAGTGACTTGTGGTTCCTTCGGCGGGGGGGGGGGGGGAAGTAGCTCCGCCCTTCTTCCCCTTGGTGCTCATTGGTTCTTCTGAACCCAATGGCATCACTTGACATTTATCAAGGCCCCTCTGAGCCCCTTTGGCCTGGGACACCCAAATTTGTAGTGTTTGACCTAAAAGTTCACGTTGTTGTAAACACCGGCGCCAGCCAGACTCGAGCTTTGTTAGCCGTTTTATGCACCATAAATATTGCAATAAAAATGCCTCACGTGAGGACATATTCTGGCCTCACATATCTCCCCACAGACAGAAAAAAAAGAAGGAAAAAATATTTTAAATCATCAGAGTTCGAAACCAAAGTTCGATGCACTTGAAACTCTGTAATTGGCATTTTTCACTTTCTTTTGGACAACGTCCGTCCAGAAAAAGTTCAACAGTCTTGCTGTAACAGAAAAGTTTTTTGCACACATAATATACACAAAATAAACATAAGTTACGTACTCATGAACTTTACCAGGTCCAGCTTTCAATTGAAGCTAAATAAAATTTTGAGTACTTAAAAAGATTTTTAAACATATGCACATTCACTTTGGAATGTCACACACTATTATCTTCTTTTATATTTTTAACATCATTACACACTTTTTTTTTTTTACAAATTACACATTATTATTTTTTGAACACAATTCTTTACATACTTCGTTAAATATTTTTTATAATTGATAGCTTTATCACATATATAACATTTTTGCTGAACCTTGATACTGGTACATACTTATCAATACAATCACATTTTATTTTACATTAGCCATTAAAATATATATACTTTTAACATAATTCTTGTAAATCCCCTTGCACTTGCATATGGGGTGACATCTTCCCTTTTAAAAAAATTTTCTTTCTTACAACGCTTTGTATGTAAACAAACCAACAACCCCTTGCGCTTGAAGACAGCAATGATTGATTATGTTCCAACAGATCATTAGAAGAATTTTTTCTTAAAGACCCCTTTTTCTCCATCGGTAGTGAATAACCGGAACGGCGTTCAACTACCCTTTCCGAAAATCGAAAAATGACCAGTTAACTAAAAGAGACCCTCGACAACGATTCCGCTTTTTAATCGTTTTTTTGCACAGCGATAAGCAGCCTGAATTCCCTCAACTTTACACTTATTGCTATGACAAAGCAGTTCGAAGAGGACAACGTGCAGCGTGGACTTTCTTCTCGCGCTCTTCAAAAGCTTGTACCCAAGTATTGTAAAACTTTTATTTATCCACTCGACGTGTTCTATAAACGTCGACTTATTCTTTTTAAATATAAATCTCCTCATTATTTATTATATTATTAATTTATATCTGCTAATCAACTTTTATATTTAAATGCTCAGACGGGCTTGCACATTATATTAGCATTGCATAGATCGCTTATTTTTTTTTAAACTCAAACTAAACAGCCCCTTATTTAAATATTATTCAGATGGTTTCTTGAGGTGACTTGTCTCAATTTAACAAAGTCATCTTAATGTTACCTTCTTTTATTGCATGTATACCCTTTTTATACTGACTTCATGTAAAATTTAAAAAAAAAAACCTTTGAAATTTTTTTTTTTTAATTTTGAAATTTTAAACTTTTAAATTTTTTTGATATAATTTGTTTCAATTTTATTTATTTTAATTCCTTGCTTAACACGTTCATAACTTTTACATTTTCTATATAAAATTTTATAAAATTATGTTATTATTTTTTTTAAACACATTCAAGCCTTTATTTTCTTGTTTGAAAATCCTTTATTTGATTAATTGTAATTTTTTTTAACGCTTCTTTACAATGAGTTCCGTTCATTTTCTACTTACTGGAAAATTTATTACTGCATTTATTTATTTTTTTATTTTTAAAGGCGGATTTATTTACTCACCGTACCTACCAAATGTATCATATTTATGTATTTATTTTTATTTTAATCCTTATGACTTTGAATACCTGACCTTTATAACCATTTATATTCGCGATTGCTTACCATTCTATCGCCTTAATATTTTACTTAATTTATTACCTATTCTGACATCTAATTACTGCGGCTAACCCCTTTATTGCCGTAATACATATTACCATTTATTTATTTATCAAATGACATTCATTTCATCCAAATTTATTTTATTTATGATAACATTTCTCAACACCTTATTCAGAATATCCTTTTCATAAATTTTTTTATATGTAAAAATGCCTATTCACCATTTTATGACATTAATAACAGAGTATCTATTTTTTTTTACGTAGATAACCGTTTGTTTACAAACACTTCCGGTTGTTATCGTATCTCATCGATAACTTTAATGTTTTTATTTACATTCCCCACTGACATCTGAGTGCCCTATTATTTAACATATTTATTTATTGATTCCGTATTTATTTATATTCATTAGACATGTATTTCACATTTATTTATTATCGTACAATTTTCCTCAACAATACTTACATTTTTTTATTACCATATATATTTACATTTTATTTTCATATCCAAATTTATTTATACCACATGATTACTGTAACATTTCCTTACGTTGTAAATGAACACCAAAATGCTTTATTTTGCACTTAAAAATTTTTCAAATATTTTTTTTTATTTCAACCTCTTTTTACATCCTCTGTGAATTTATTCATTTATTCACTGAACAAAATTTTAACTAAATGTAATTCATTTATCCTATCACATTAGGATTAATTTAGTTATTTAAATTGCTTATACAATTTATATATTCCTCAAAAATTTATTTACTTCAACAATTTCAATGCATTTCACACTTGAACATTCTTACACGAGATATCGTGTCCTCGATTGCCTTATTGCAACGGGCGATTTACAGCTATTTTAACTGTTCATAGTTTAACATTTTAAATTCAAATTGATTTAAAATTTTCAATTATTTATGCCATTGTTTATTTACTTTTTGACATAAAATTTATATCATCTATGACAAATCTCTAACCTTCTCATTTTTAGCTCACTACTTATTTTTTCATTTTACTTAAACCTGTCATTCAATTTTTAAGCTTCAAGACTCTTTTGAAAGACTCATTTTCCTGCCTTTCCTTGAAAACAAATTGAAGTGAAGCGCTACATCTTATTTTGAAAAAATGAAGCACCCGACTGGACTAGCTTTCCAACAACCTTGTCCTTGCCTGTATTTGTTTACAGACCTTTCCTCTACCCAATTAGGTAACATATTTTGATTTATCTTTCATTTTTGTAGATTTATTTGCATAATTACTCTCTGCATAATTTTCTTATCACATGTCATATTTTGAGTTACATTATACATTATATTAATATAATTTTTGAAAAAGAACCATTTGTACAATTATTATCAATTTTTGTAAATTTCATACCATGTTCATTTTTAAACCATTTCATGATTATTCATTTTTTCCTTTGAAATTCATGCCACTTTCATTCTTAAACAATTCCTTCGCTATTGACTTTCCTTTTTTTTTTAAATTCATATCATTATCTATTTTTTCATTTTGAAAATATTTTCAATTCCAGATCATTTTTCCATTAATTCATTTTGATTTGTTATCCTTTTTACCTCTCTCTCTTTTTCAATTCTTTAAAAACCAATCATCAGCAAATTTTGGATTCTTAAAACTTCTTGATTTCTTTAAACAATTTTGACCAAGCTTTCTCTCCCTATGTTCATGAATATTACATTCAATTTCATTTGTATTATAAATATGTATTTCATTTAGTAACTTTAATTTCTGCCTAACATACTCTTTATATTTGCTTTGACTTTCAATTATTTCTGAATCTACTTTTAGAATATCATTACCTTCATTATCATTAAGATTAACATCCCTTATTATTTTACTATTTTCTTTTGGAACATTTTTACAGACATTTGAATTTTGTATTTGCTGAAAATTATTATTTTCATCAATCAAATCATCCATTATTTTATTTTCAAGAGAATTTTGCTTATCATTATCATGATTTCTATTTTCATTTTCATTTTGAATTTGTTGAAAATTGAAATTTTGATTTTTCCTTTCCAAAACTTCCATTATTCTATTGTCCTCTGAAATTTGAATATTTTCCTTAGTATGAGTTTTAGTTGTATTTTTACCACCTTCAAAATTGGCATTTTGACTAACCAGAACATCCGTTACTTTATTTTCCAAAATATCCCTTATTTTAATTTCAAGTAATTTTTGAGTATCTGCACTATCGTGACTTTGACTTTCATTTTGTATTTCCGGCAATTAAGAATTTCATTCTGATATTCTTGAAAATTAACAATTTGAGTATTTTTATCATTATGATTTTGATTTTGACTTTGCATTTCTTCAAACCTTTTACTTTCATTTGCATTATGTACCCTTTGAATTTTAACATTTTCATTTTGCATAATTTCATGATTAATATTTTCAAAATTTTTATCACCTTTTTGATTTTGCATAATTTTGATATCCGTATTTTTGCTTCTTTGCTGAATATTTTCCTTCATATTTTGAACATTTTCAATATGTACACTTTGTACAGTATAACATTTTTTTGATTGAATCTCAATTATTTCACCGTTACCGTTATATTTACTTTCACTTCGTACCTTTTGTGCTATATGACATTTTTTTGCGTGAATATCATCGATTTGACTGTTCATAATCATATTTTTCCATCAATTCTTCCGCACTTTGTACATTTTGTTCGATATAACATTGGGTAGCGTGAATTTTAATTGGTTCATCTTTCACGTTATATTTATTTCTAATGGTCAATATATTTGCTTTTCCAATTTGAATTATTCGAAACGGTCCTTGAAATCTATCTTGAAACATATTTGGTTTATTTTCCTCTTTCAAAAATACGGTATCTCCGATTTGCATTTCTTCGTTAGTAATTGTTTTGAAATGTTTTATCACTCCTACTCGCATATTTTTATTTAAAGTAATTTTAACCTTCTTTTGATTACTAATTACAATATGAATTTTGTTATTTTTTATTTCAGTTCGAATTGCACCAAATGGAAAGAGTAATTTTGCGTGTTTTGTAGGGATAAAGATAACCTCCTTATCCGGAATTTCCTGACTTATGTCGAATTGTTCTGCAATCAACTGACCTTGTTGCAAAGCTCTCCTGCGTGTGAGCGTGACATAGACTTCGTCGTCAAGATTTGACTCTTCATTACCACAATTTTTTAGCAAAATCACTAACCTTTCCATTTTTAGGAAAATTGGCCTCATCGACCTGTGCAATTTTTTTACTGTCATAATACTCATTTTCAATATTTCCATTAAATTCAAATATGCTTTTAACTTCATCATGTGTGACAATTGGATTTTTCGACTTCGTAACAATTTTAAAATTATTTTCTGTATCAATATTTTTATTATTTTCATTATTTGAACAAGTATAGTCATTAACATGGCTACCTTTAATATTTTGTGAATCAATTTGCGAAACTTTACAACTAGTTTCCTTAATTTTATCAAACTTTTTATTCTCGATCTGAGTCGATTTTGAGTTAACTTCATTTTTGTGCTCATCATTTAAATTTATTTTTGCCTTGTACGCCTCCTTTTCATTTTTATTAATTTCTTTAACTCCTGTATTTTCCTTAATTTTCTTTTTATTGATATTTGCCTCACTTTTTAGACTTTTGACGAAATGGGCATCGAAGCGGACCCATCCGGCCGTGCCAACGACTCTACAATAGAATCAAGAATCACATCTCTCAGGCAAGGAACATGGGTGAATTTTTGCATGCTTTCAATATTATTTATATTTTTATTGTTATTTTGACTTTCATTTTCATTATATTGCTTTGATTTAACTTTGGGACCTGGGCTTCGCGTGCGAACCTCCCTTTTATCATTTTGCATTTTATTTGCGTTGTCATTAAAATTCAATACCTCATTTCGCGTTTGCAATTTTTCTTCTTTCGATTGGGACTTTGGTCTATTTATTAAATTTTGACTTGGCCAAAGCCCCTCGCTCAGTTTAAAGACCCGCGATTTTGACTGCTTTCTTTCGCAAAAGTGTGGGTATTTGACCGACTATCCTTTCGTTCTCTGAATCCGCTATTTTGAGTGTTACGAAAACCATTTCTTTTTTCCCATTTCTTATATTTTGACTCCCATACTTATTTTCCCCCATAATAATTTTGTCCGTTTTGATTATGCCAACACGTAGAAAAATAATGACCTCTTTTTCCGCTTCCTATGCAATATACATTTCTATTTTGTGATTTTTCCTGTATTCCCCGTTGATTACCATTAACTTTTCTAGCATTATTCTCCTTGCGATACACTGCATTGATTTCCGAGCGGTCACACTCCTCCTCCCAAATTTTCTCCAAATTTTCTGCGAATTCAACTGCTTTGTCAAAATTAGTAATATTTATTTTTTTAATTTCAAATGCAAGATCTCCTCTTAAAGTTTCTAAAAATTTGGCTAACATTAAATTATTTTTAAGTTCAAACATTTCATTAGTTGAGTCATTTCCTACAAAATCATTTGTTGCATTAGAAATATTTAACGCTAGCTCAGCAACTTTCATGTCTGGCGTCATTTTAATTTTATTTAAATTTATTTGCTTTTGAAGCATAGTAACAGATGGCTTAAATTGTTTAACCAAAATTTGTTTAACTTCTCCCATGTTGTTTGTATTCTGCATTTCCCTTCTTTTTGTCAAAAATTCTAAAGCTTTTTCCTTCAATCTAGTTTTTAAAATGATAACTTTATTCTCTTCTGACCACTCGGCCATACCTGCGATATTTTCGAACTGCGTAAAAAGAAATTCAATGTCCTCATTTTCTTTTCCATTAAACAGAAGTAACAGATTTATTAAATTAAAGTTTTCCATTCTTGTTCTCTGATTTTCACTTATTTCTATTTGTGACCTATCGGGAGACATTTGACGTTTCGAAATTCGTGTATTTCTATGACGCATTTAACACAAAATTATCCCTTCCAAAATTTTCTAATTTAATCTATACACATGAATACACTTAAAAATATACTGCACATAAAATACTTCTTGCAACAAAATATTCTTAACTAATCATAATTTTTTTACACACTATTTTCAATTATAATATATTCAAAAAAAAATTTCATTTTCAAAGTGATTGTTCATATTTCTTTTTACCAATGCAAAATATCTGGTCAACAATATGCTCCTCCAAAATTTTCCTTCATTTCTTTATTTAAATTATTTTTATTTACCTCAGTATTATTCATTAAAATTTTCCTTTAAATTTATGACTTATACACACACACAAAAGCGTCACGGAAACCAAATGTGGGACGAGGTATTAATATGAGTTAAGTTTAAAAATTATATTAATATTAATTGTTTATTAAGCATTAAAAACATGGCCTTTGATCTCATAACGTGGAATTAACATTTAAATCGTACATCGCTCGTTGTTGTGCCGCAATAACCCTCCAATTATTTTTACCTTTTGTGTAAGTCCTGAAAAGAATTATTAATTAATATTAAAAATATTAGGCTATTTAAAACTTAAAAAATATCATTTATTAACAACATCAATTTATAAAAAACACTAATTTTCATCAATATCAACTTTCAATTATTATCAATTTTCATTTAATATTTTAGCTAGGGGAGATACGACCAGCAATATTAATTTTAGGAGGTGTCTAGGACCGGTAACATCAGAGCACATACCTTCCAGTTTAGACTTGGGCTCATCATCTCGCTTGCATCAGTCCTACTGCCATAACTCTGTGGTGTGTGGCTCCTCCTCGTATATCTCACTTCGACTGATACTTTATATCTGCATACTATAAATGCAACTCCTAAGTCATATCTGCTAGGTCATGTTCGCCTCGCTCCTTTTGTCACACTCCTTTCAACAACACTTCGTATGAAACTTCTTTCAACAACACATTTCGTTTCAGACTTACTTCTGCAACATTTCGTATCGAAGTTACTTCTTCAACATTTTGTATCAGAGTGACTTGTGGTTCCTTCAGCAGGGGGGGGGGAGGTAGCTCCGCCCTTCTTCCCCTTGGTGCTCATTGGTTCTTCTGAACCCAATGGCATCACTTGACTTTTATTAAGGCCCCTCTCAGCCCCTTTGGCCTGGGACACCCAAATTTATAGTATTTGACCTAAAAGTTCACGTTGTTGTAAACACCGGCGCCAGCCAGACTCGAGCTTTGTTAGCCGTTCTATGCACCATAAATATTGCAATAAAAATGCCTCATGTGAGGACATATGCTGACCTCACAATATTTAAAGAAAAAGCAATATGCTGTAAAGCAATATATGCACCCATAACAACTTAAGGTACAGCCACGAAACTAGTCATACAAATGTCGTTTTAAGAGTTATGCAAATGAAAAAACTGTCAGCGCCAATGATGTTATAGGGCTCATGCAATACGTACGAAAACGCCGCATCGTGCAGACTGGCAACGACCGATGTTCTCACTCATTGCCAATTGGAACTGGATTTTCTGTTTCGATACTGCAAGTTGTGTACAAAGATGCCTTTGAGACGTAATCGACGGCGATACGAACAAATGTCGGATTTAGAGAGGTCACATCATAATTCCAAGGAGAGCTGGTTGGTCTAACAGTTGTATCAGTCGCCATCTTGATTGGAGCGGTATGGTACTTCCTTGGTGTCGGCGACAGTGGTTCAGAGAAGGCACACGTAACCATCGTAGAGGCTAAGAACGTCTAGACAAACAACTGTTTGAGAGGATTGTTCAGTCTGGCGAGGAGCCACATCCACACCAATGGCAGTGCTATCAGCCATTGGAAGACATTTTCCATCATCCATGCATCCTGTATCCAAAGATACTATTCGAAGACGACTGGCAGAATGTGGGACTAGATGTCGACTTCCATTAAGACGCCTACCACTGACCACTCAACATTGGCATAATCGTCTACATTGATGCCGATATCTGTCACCCTGGACAGTGTCCGATTTGAAGCATGCTGTCTCTCGGCAATTGTTATTTTCTGGCAATCTTTAGTTGTTCTTTTGGACAATTGGTGGAGGGTACCCAAAAAGCTTCAAAATCATTAAATTTTTAATATAGGTCTGCATTTCAATAAGCACTGAAAGGAATAATACTAAAATTTTGCGCACCAAGGTTTTCAAGGTGAAGAATCGATTGTCGTCAAAATTTACTCGCATTTCTATTCATATTGCTTTCTAATATGAGTTCCATAATTAGTAATTAATATTAAAAATTTGTGTAAATATAAAAGCTGGTATACATTTTGTCTGGGTTATGTAGTATCGCAAGATAAAATAGAAATTTGTTCGATGGCAAATTCCTGAGGATTATACGAATTATATAATGCATAGTTTTTAGAGCAATGATGCGGCCGAGTATATACCATGCTCGATGTTTTCTTGTTTCATTACGATTATATCGACAGATGTACAATCCATGGTAATCTTCATCAAATTGCATATTTGAATGACAACCTGAAGTTCCAAATTCTTTTTAATTGGTACATTTTTCTAATGGAACATGTCTATTTTTCCAAAATGAGGTAAAAGAAGGAAGACAGAGACACTTAAGCCTTACAGGAGAGAATTTGCACGACCATGTTTGTTTTCATCAAGCGTAAAATCGTTACCATTCGACAAACGTTTATTAAGTATTTTTTCGTGTCACGTTTCTAAGTGAAATGAATATATATATATATATATATATATATATATATATATATATATATATATATATAGATGTATTAAATATACTTAACAACGTTATTTATTAATACGTGATGAGTGTTCACTAGTTACGATCGTTGACAATCCCCACTCTAGTGTTTGGGGGCATTCCAAGTGTTTCTCAAACTACGATTTGACTAATCGACCTTAATAAATCCTAAAACTACTGTAGTGAACAAAGATTAAGTTGGTTTACTTTTTAAATATAAATGAAACTTGTGGATAAAAATATTATTCTCAATTGAAGCGGTCATGAATTGTAACATTAGTACAAAGCCCACCGTTACCTCTTTGCGCGAGTTCCTCAACATATTAATAAATTTAAAACGCCACACATTAATATCCACATTTTAACTTTTAAAATAAATATATTTTATTCACCTATTATTGTCATGATTAAAACTACATTAATTTTAACAAACGCTTACTGAACCGTATGAAACCAGGTCGTTTTGAATCTTATTCCAAATTTTAACTTTGAATCTAATATATACGAAGACTAGCACATACTTCTGTAATTCGGTTCTGTTGCTCAGCAGAACTGGAATTTTTACCCCTTATTTTCCTGACATTTTGAGTCAGCTTTGTCGTTTCTAAAATATTTTCACAACTCAAAATAATGACTCACTCTCTTAACTCAACTGTTCGAATCATAACGACCCCTCTCTCATCGCTTATGAATAATCATTGCCTTATAAACAACACTGCTTGAATCCTCATTGTCATATATTCGTTGACTTTTCCTCCTTGTGGCCACATCATTTGGCCTTGGGTTCAGGAACGCCCTCCTTACTCTCATTGGATTTTCCGCAGTGCGATGTCGCATCTTCGCATCATTGGCTCTTTGAGTTTCCAATGAAGCTTGGTTTAAATCTTAGTCTAAGGAGATCTTTGCCCAAACCACACCTGCAATTTGTGTGAGATGAATTTATTTGGGGTGATGACCTTCCAGGCTAAGACTGTCATAAAGCGGTGCCTAGACTACATTAGTTCCTAATGCATCCTTCATGAGGTTCTTATATTGGATCCTTAGTATCCAAAATCGGTTTAGGTAGGAGTAGCTAAAAAATCGCACCTACTGTGAGGGTCTCCCGTAATATCCCACACGGCTAAACAATGCACCACCAGTTTAAAATAATTGAGAATCACTGAAATTTTCAGTTTAAAGGCAAAATTACAATCTCATCACCGTCAACGAAAACTCAGAGAAAATCATTTTTCACTCTTAGAAAATCATTTTTCTGAAAGTATCTGCCTTTAAATGTTTCCATAGCAACGGACGAGTAATTAAATCACGAAACAGGACATCAAACATTTAAAAATCAAGTACAAACTTAATGAGTAGAGGCGAGATTTTTCAAAGATTCTTTTTGACATTTCCGTCTGTTTTAATTATATTTCTACTAAGTATCGTGAACATAAATAAAGCAGAAAATGACAAAGACTCTAATGTTTATGTTTGATACATATTAAATAACTGAACTGGAGAACGATTTTTTATTTTGTTTACCGACTCCAAGTGAACAATTTTTCCATTTTAAAATTTTGTTAACAAAGCTTAGTTAAATTAAATTATTCTTGTAATATTATGTTTGAGAAATATATCACGCACATAGACTACTTGAAATCTCATTTAATAATGAAATGCTAAATATACACATTATGTAATGGAGACACAGTTGCAAGTTAGTAAGTGTCTGTATAGGAACATGATGAAGAGGATTTAGATTTGTTAGTTATGGAGAAATTATACGTTTATGAGTGGTGTTGAAAATTTCAATTACTGATCCCAAAAGGACGTATATGCTTTACCAATAAACGACGAAAGATGTACATGAAAGGGATAAGGTAACCTACGTATTATCTTATTTGAGGAGATATCATAATTCTGACTCTTAAGTCACTTAAAATAACCTGTATGACACGTAAATAGTAATATTGCTTATTTGTGCATTGTCGTATATTATTTGTGAATTTAATCATAATATTATTTAAGCATAAGTAATAATTTAAATAAAATTGCAATTTTAATAAAAACATGTCTCTTGAATTGTGCAAGGTTCATTGAACATATGTTAACCAATTTACTTTTAGTTAACATCGGACAACACACAATAGTGGATAATCGCAACAGCAAGTACTATATAAATTTACGACACAGCATCCGCAACAAACGAGAACTATTTTAAACTTACGCTACATATATATAAGAAATACTCTTCTATCAGATAAATTAGGGAACTTGGCGACAAATTTAACAAAATATTAATAACTTGGCAATATTTCGGTCCTGAGTGGCAAAAATATCGTTAAAATTACAAAAACGGATCGAACTTAACAAAAATAAAGAAAAATTGGTATATTAATAATTAAAATATTTTAATATACTGTCTATAGTGATTATTGTGGATTCTATCACTATCGATAATTGTCACTTTGATATCATCCTCAAAATCAATTTGAGTTCCTCGAAATATGATTTAATTCGGTACATAGATATAGTTTTACATGTTGTGAGCCAGAAGAGTTTCAAATGCACTATTTAATGTTAAAAACATTCTGTCGCAGATCTTATACATTATTGTTTCACTGTGAAAGAATTATATTCATTACATTATATAAGGAAAGTCATATTCTGCACTCATCAGATAATATTTTAGAGTTAACATCAAGTTCGTTACTTGGATTCAGTGGAGGAGACACATCATAACTAATCAAGTTTATCAATGTCTAAATAGTTGATATTAGAAATTCGGCAGGGTTTGATTTTCACTATCATTTATTAAAATGCTTCTATATATATATATATATATATATATATATATATATATATATATATATATATATATATATATATATATATATATATATATATATATATATATATATATATATATATATATATATATATATATATATATATATATATATATATATATATATATATATATATATGTATATATATTGTAAAAGCGCGGAGTGTGACCTCAGTAAATTTGGAATTTGTTTGACACAAGCACCAGCACCATAACAAAACCATTGATCGAATAGGCCGCAAAAATAACCCCTCGAATTCACCCTCTTGTCCGGAGAGATAAATCTCCAAGATGACTTGTCCGTAAACACGGAAGAACCAAAACATTTAAAAACATTTAAAACCAAATCCCTTATATTGAAAGGAACATCTTCATCTCCAGCAAAAATATGAAATACCACCAAATCACAGAACAATCAAAATAAACACACAAGAATTTAGAAGTTAAAGAGAATCAGCATTTATTAAAGTTTTGTATGGAGTTATCAAATTATATAAGCTCAATCCAGTGGCGGCTCGCGTATAGGCACTGTGGCACTCGGAAGCGACAGTGCTCTCTCTCCCTCGCAGCCCCGCGTGCAGCTTCCTATGTGCGCATGCGCACAACAGTCAAACACCACGCCGCTGGAACTGGGAAGCGTGGTGCTTGACTGTTGTGCGCATGCGCACATAGGAAGCGGCACACGAGGCTGTTAGGGAGAGAGAGCACTGTCGCTCCCGCAGTGCCACAGTGCCTATACGCGAGTCGCCACTGGCTCAATCTTTATCAGCACACCACCGGACTCAGGCCCAAAAGACCCTACTCAAATGCCACTGGATTCAGGCACAGAAGACCTTATTCAAATGCCACAGGCTTCAGATCCGTAAAAATCAAACGTAATAAATCAGAGGGGTAAAACATTAAATAATAATAAACTTTGTAAATTAAGGTGGTATGGTCAAAAGAACGGGGGCGAGCACTCGAAAGGTTCAGAATTTCTGAATTTGGAACATTATAGATAATGAACGTCTGCTCTAAATTTAACTATTGAAAGCACGTAATTACGCGTGTGAGCTGACAAAGGGATTGCAAAGAAGTTAGGCTCGCCGTTCTAGAGTTTTCTTCGGGTGGTAAAATTACAGTCTGTGATTTCCGGGGAACGAACCTCAGGGTTCGTATCGATGTTACAACCAAAGACTTACCTCGAGCCACGTTGACGAAGAGAGTCTTAACAGACCAGCGGGGATCGGAAATTCTATCGAGTAACACTCGCGCCATATAAAAACGGGTCCGGCACATCAGGGGTGCCATACGGTCACATGGTCCGGATAGGCTCATCGCTCATGGTCGTCACACGAAAACAGTCAACCAGCACAAGCCGGACTCGTCAGGCACGGAGTTGGATCCGGAATGGGCCTCGGATCATCCCGAAAGCCGAAAGCAGTGACGATGTCAGTCTTGAATCCGGTAGGTCCTCGGATCATCCGGACCTCTCATGGCCACATTGCTCCTGACAGAAATCACTCACGGATCTCAAAGACACTGGCGTCCAAGCTCGCGAATCCGTCACCTCGCGGACGCAGAGAGAGCTATCACTCAAAATCCAAACCGTCAAAATGCTTCTTCCGATATCAATACCAGATGCCTCCAGGTCGCGCCAGAAAAGAGGAAAAAACCTTTCGTCCGCCGCGACTCAAAGCCACCACTTCTACATATCCTTTTCCCCAGCAGAAACATATACATTGCAAGCATTCAAATCATCAACCAAATCGATTACCTCAAACTCAACGGAAGAAAAGGAGCTTCGAATGCCCGCACGTAAGAAATAATATTTTTAAAAATGGATTCAGATTGTGGCTTAAAGAGTTAAATGCTTCTAAATTATATCAGTTACACAAATGAATGACAAGAATGGTTTCAACCAGAATTAAATAGTTAAAAATCTTTAAATAAATCAGCTGACCAGAAATACATTATAACTTTATACACTTTATACAAAAGTAGTGCTGGGGTTCGAATCCTGCCATTACAATATATATATATATATATTTTTTTATATATATACAGGGTCTTTCAAAAGTCCGTATAAACTTTAAAAATTCATTAAAAATCGAAAAATCATCGCATGGAGATACTGTTTGTAATAAAATTATTGTCAGGATAGGGATTTTTTTTGACGTAAGAAAAATTGTAGTTTAAAAAATCACCTATAGGTGACGCTGAACGCATTGGAAAGACAAAGAAAATGACTTACTTTACGCTCAGTATCTTTATTACATCATCATGTGTTCGACATATCCTCCTCCACAAGGTATGACACAAATCAGGCGAGTGAAAACACCAGTAACTGCAGAATGCAGCATGTCTGGATGGATCAAACTCACTTCACGACTAATGGAATCTTTTAGTTCAGGGAATCTTTTAGTTTTAGGACAGGATTGATACACTCGTGAATTTAAATACCCCCCTAACCAAAAATTAACTGGTGTCAAATCTGGAGAGCGAGGAGGCCATGGGATCTTGCAATGCCTACTGATAAGTCTGTCTTCCCCGAAGGTGTTAATTAGAAATTTCTTTATTGGGGTTGCGATGTGAGATGGTGCTCCATCCTGCATAAATGTTACAGAAGATATCACATTTCGTTCTCGCAAAGATGGCATGACTTGCTTACGCAGAAGAGTCAAATAACGCTGTGCGTTTACTGTGCAAGTTTTCCAACCAGTACTTGAGCTAAACTCCTCGAAGAAAATGGTTTCCAAAATGTAAGAGTCAGTGAAGCCACACCATACTGTCACTCGTGGTGAATGAAGTGGCTGTTCTATGTACTCACGCGGATTAGAAGTCGCCCATATACTACAGTTGTGTGTATTCACATTTACATGCAGTGAAAAGTGGGCTTCGTCTAAGTTTTAGATAGACTTCGTCTAAGTTTTAGATAAGTTTTAGATAGACTTGGCTAGCCCCAACCGCTGTTTCAGTTGCTAGGTTTTTAATTACAGATACCACAGCACTGGCACGGGAGTCCGTTAACAATGGTCTTCCGCTTCGTGGACGATCCTCCAAACATCCAATTTCTTCAAATCGTGTGACAAGCTTCAGTAACCCAGAACAGGTGATAGGACCTTTTCCTTTCTTTAGAATTTTCCTAAATCAGAATTTTTGCAAAGCATCTGATGCTGATTCTCCGCTCACGTAATACAGCTTCACTAACAAGGCTTTCTCGATTAAAGTTTCTCGCAAAAACTTCTTCTTTGCACAGTTTACTAATGAATCAAATGAAGAATCTACAGAGCACTACAGATTTTTTATAATAGCCTCATTTGCAAATTTCGTATAGATGTATTCCGGTAAGCGCCACCTATAGGTGAATTTTTATACTACAAAATTTTTTCACGTCAAAAAAAAAACCCTATCCTGACAATAATTTTGGTACAAACAGTATCTCAATGCGATGATTTTTCGATTTTTAATGAATTTTTAAATTTTATACGGATTTTGAAAGATCCTGTATATATATATATATGTATATATATATATATATATATATATATATATATATATATATATATATATATATATATATATATATATATATATATATATATGTGTGTGTGTGTATCTATATATATGTATATTTATATATATATATATATATATATATATATATATATATATATATATAAATATATATATATATATAAATATATATATATATATATATATATATATATATATATATATATATATATATATATATATATATATATATATATATATATATATATATATATATATATATATATACATAAAAGGTGGTATAACTTTAAGTAGATTAAAAGATCGATATTTAAAGATCATATAAATGAAATTAAATGTGCAATGCAGCACGTTCCTCATTATACGAAGTATATTAAAATAAGATGCAAAACGGAAATGGACAACAAGAATGGATGGGAAGATTAACAGGCAATATGCTAAGAAACTCGTGATATTTAACTACAATAAATCTTCTTTCAAGCTATGCTCTACAGAACAATATTTTAGCCATTATAATGTCTATAATTTACTCACAATTTACTTACTTTTCTTGCTAAATTACTTAAAGTAACTTCTTAATTCATCCTCAAAACTTTTATTTCAAATATTTCCTACGAATAAAAAAATATAGTAGCATCAATATTACATATCAGGTTACTTATAGCCAAAACGACAAAACAAACGACAAAATGTATGGCATTATTATACCCTGGAAAACATAAGATGTCTAGGTTCTTTCTTCAACTGGGGAATTAATTTGTCAGCTTAGAATTGCTGGGGCATCGCAGTCGCTGTAACACTGTGTTCTAAATGTTCACTGTGATTAGGAAGGCACAAATTGCAAAGAATTAATTATTATAAAACAAATTGATTGGTGAAAATAATTGTAAGATAAAATGTGATTTGATGCAATTTAAACACAATTACAAACTAAGAAGTATTTTTATTTCTTGCTAGAGGATATGTATATTTTTATTCTAAAGCTAACTGATTTTGTTAATTTCTAAACCTTCCTCTAAACTTTCTTCTCAAAAGAATTTCAACAATACTATCATTTTACCATTTTTTTTTCAAAAAATCAGTAAGCAGATTGTTAAAATCGTTAAAAATAAGTTGAATATTGTGTTTACACCTTCTAATAAATTCAGATTTTCTAACCTTAAAGATCCTATACAGATTTGTAATAGCTGGAGAATTTACAGTACGTTTTGCTAGTATGGTTTTTCTTAAATATGTCTAACTAAACGTGTTTTAAAATTTTGTATTAATGAATATAAAAATTTTATCAAATAAAATGAATTTAATAAATCTTCAATTGCTTAACATTGCTATCAGTTTCACAATGCTTTGTGTTTTCTTCACCAAGGATCATACAACAATAAGGCATGTAATATACATGATAACGACTTATTTTAAGCCCTCCATACCCATAAAAAATTTAGTAATTTTGTTAATGATCTATCCAGTCCTCTAACTTTCTCCTCTTTTTCATGGAATACATGTATATTTTTCATCTCTCTTTATATTTGTTCCATTTCTTAGCGTTGGGGCGCTTACGTGCCATTTCGATTTTTTCGTCTTTATGGGGCTCATTTATTCTTATTCGGACATTTCATGATATTTCTATTGTGTTTTGGGTGATGGCAATCTTGTGTGTTACTTTAAGTTTCGGTTTGGATAGACTGTTTTTCATTCTGCTTTACAATTTGGTCTTTCAAGTGAACTAACTTCTTGTTCAGAACTTGGGTATATAACCCAATGTTTCTTTGATTGTGCCCATTTCGTCTTTTTGACTTTGTGTTTATTGATTATCTTATACGGATGACGGGGATCTAGATTATTATTGAAACAGCTCTATGCTTCTTTATTACTTGATTTGTTCTTAAATATTTGTGCTTAAAATAAATTGTGCTTTGCCCAAGTTTTGCTCATTCTTCGCACAAAGATATTCTTACTTTCTGAAATTATTGTTCTGAGAAAATTGGCTTAAATAATTTCGAGATTTTATAACTGTTTGAAGAGAGATTTTTGTTTTCTGCACTTTTTTTTATCGAATGATGCTTTACAATAAAGTTGTGCTTTTGTAAAATTTCAGTACTTTTTGTAAAAATATTTATCAGCATAAATAGACAGCAATAATGTACTATGCGTTGCAAATTTTATATCACATTTGAGCACAATTTATTCATGTAATTCAAAATCAAAGTTTTCTATAAATTAGAACTGCATATGTACCATTTACCAAAACACATAGAATTAGCCATCAGTCGTTAAAATTGGTTCTGTAGTTAAGGTTCGTCAGTATTTAAAATTGCACTTTTAAAGTTCATTTTTCTCGGATTTTACCATACCAATTTTATTTATTTTTTTGTCACCTTCATAGTAATATTAATTACAAAATATCAGGAATATAGCTATTTCGGTGGACGAGAAACATACATTGGAAATCGAGCTAGTCACGTCATATATATATATTATAAACATGCCAGCTACAGATTCGAAATTAACGATTTGGCGACAACTTTTATAGGAGGAAAGCTGCCACGTCTCTAAAACATTGTAATTGAAGTAAATCTTGTAATAAATATATTGTTAATATACGTACGTTATAAATTATCATAGACTTTCAGTCTATAAAGGAAAATTTCTTATTATTTCATTCCCTTACAATGATAAAAGCAATCGATAAAATATAGGAATAAATTCGGTAAATATGACAAGAGAACCGAATAAACAAATTCAAGGCAGTCCATCTGCCATTACCACACACTTTTGCATTGAAATGCAAATTAACCAATCAGCACGTTCTCAATCAAATTATACGCAATCTTCTCTATGTTGATTGGTCAGTGAGCGTGATAAGAAATTAGCGAACCATAAAGATTCGTATATGAAAGAAAATATTTTTATTCAGATACAGCGATGTTTCTAAACGAATATAAAATATTTGTTGAGAGATGTTCGAATTGATGTTTAAAAATTTGATGAAAACTTATAAGAACTTAAATATTTCTTGTTTGTTTTTACTATAATTGATATGTGACGCACATTGTAAGTTACGGTAATTAAAAGTAACTAGCCAAATACTTTTGTATAGAACCTTGCTGCTCCAACTGAGGATCGAGATCTGGATCTTTGAACTAGCCTCTGAATCATTAGTAGTTGTATTAGGGTCATTTTCAAACCTCCGAAATCATTGCACTAACCTACAGAGTTGATTTGTTTGGGTGCTATTTCAAAGAACCTTGCTACCCCAACCGGAAATCGAATTCTGGAACTTTGAATTGTACAGCCGATGCTACTGCCATGAAATTGTAAGCTCTTATAGTTGACGTGGACTATATATTTTCCACTCTCTAATGTCAAATTGGCGTGCAACTGACAAACTGACGGACCACCGCCTGCAATTTTATCTCAGATTAGTTTCCTGATGCTATGTTTATCCCCCAGGTTTGCTTCCTGCGTAGTCGTTATCCTTTTTAGTTTAAAATCGGCTCTCGATATCCCAGAGTCCACTGAATCCCTACTAGTCGTACTAGGATTACTTTCAGACGTCCGACATCTTTGCACTAACCTGCACGGTTGATTTGTTCGGGCGCCATTGTAAATCACCTTGCTACCCTAACCGGGAGCCGAACTCTGCATCTTTGAACTGGCCAAACAACGGTCTACCATTGAGTTACTGGGATGAAATTGTAAGCTCTTATACTCGAAGTGGGCTCCGCATGCACTCTTTAAAATCATCGGCTTTACAAGAACTACACCCTGAAGATTGTGATTTTTTAAATAATTCGATTTTTAAATCTAGACTTTTTAAACTATCCAACCGTGACACAATTTCCAATCTCTGTCTCACTTAGGACAAGGTCCTTCTTATTAATTCGACTAATCAAACATTCCAGATTGCTCAATAACTAAAATGCAAAATATCGCAATAAATAATTTGCTTCATATTTTCCATAATATGGCGTCTATTACCAAAATTCAAGTTTTTTCTCACTTGTAAGGGATTTTTCCGAACAGACCATATTTCGAACGTTTTGATGTATATCCTCCTGTCTTCTTTACATGTATACTTTAGACACATGATTTTTCGAAACTGAATGAAGTAATTTATTGTAATTATTTACATTATAGCAGAAGAATCTAACAATCTAACTAAGAAAATAAAAGAAATTGGAATTTAATCCCCTACTCCAGCTTATCAAAATGTATTGTAAAAAATTAATAATCCCGAATGTGGCAAAAAATTCCAAACTAAATTTTTAAAATGGGTGTTACCCCAATGGGTCCCGTTTTAAATTGGGTGGCACTGTCCTGACCGTTCAAATAGATACTTTACACTTTCGGGTAGGTTCGATGGTCTGGATCGAGAAAAAAATTCTAATCTCAGTTCTTAAATAGAAAAACTGTTTGGGTGTCACCCTCATTGGGTTCCGATCTAAATTGGGTACACTGTCCTGGCCATCCAAACAACTACTTAACACCTTCAGGTAGGTCCGACGGTTTGGATAAAAAAAGCTTAGTTCTCTTGGAGTTCGAAAATTTGAAACAGGGAAGGATAGCCCAGTGATTAAGGGACTGTTATTGGAGGCATTTGAAGGACCTGAGCTCAATTCCAGGCTCTAACGAAACTATCTCCCAATAGTAAGGAAACGTTAAATATGTCCTTTAGAATAGTTGGTGGCAAGGGAATGAGGGCACGATCTCTTTGAATGTCACTCCCACTGAATTTCGGTCTAAATTAGGATTCATCGTACTAGCTGTCCAAATAAATATTTCACACGTTTGGGTAGATTCGACGGTCAGGGTTAAAAGAAGAAAAAAATTAAACGCCATTTTATAAATACTGTGAGATGCATTTGAATACGATAAGAGATATTTTTAAACTGAAATCCATATGTGGCCAGCATTAAAAATGTTCTATAAAATTGCTATTATAGTCTAACAAAACATATCCACCCATATAAAAATAAAGACAAATCCAAAATAACAATTGGACAGATTGATGTCTAACTAAAAAAATTGCTATTGGTGCCAAAATTTTTGCCATACTATAGTTTTACTAGATAATTTTTGGTTCCAACATTTTCCTTCACACGTCTATTTATCAGGTTTGGCTATAGAGGCTTAGATGATGACTGATATGTATTCAGCATCAAATTACAGAGGAGGAAGAAAAATCACTAAGAATTTCCACTTCCAGTTCTGGAAATGCTAAGTCCGATGTAAAATGTAGATTTCCTTGCATTTCTCAGGATCTGCTACTGGTATAACTTGCTTATATGATGGCTGGTATGGAATCAATATCAAATTCCGGAAGGGGCAAGATGTTTCACTAAAGATTTCCTCTTCCAATTTTATCACTTGTTCCTTGAAACATCTATTTTGCAAGATTGTATATAGATAGATCTTTGTTGACTGATATGAATTCAGCATGAAATTTCGGTTGGGGAGTCCGGGAGTTCAATAAGGATTTCTACTTACTGCTCTGGAGATGTTGAGGCGCCCGGATTTTCTGAAAATTTGTATGACGGTACGAAATATGCGTGCAGAAGAGTTTAAAAATACTTAAAACTCCTAAAATTAAGTGTATACACCACTTGCCGCCATATAATGGCTACATTGCAAATATTTTGCTATTATATATATGCGATCAAAACTCTCATAATCTGTAAATAGAGCTATACCCTTTAAACTATTTTCAGCGTCATTGTTTAATTTCAGCGTCATTGTTTAATTGCACATTGCACAAATCATCTATTTACACAAAATGTTTGCTTCTCGATTTCTCACAAGAATGAGTTCTACAGATTGTGAATACTCATGTAATGAGATGATATACAACTGAAATTCTTCATGCATTTCTTATCTCCCGATCACGCATGCGTGTATCGTTGCGCAAAATAACCAATCAGAGTGTGCATAATTTAATTATATTTGGTCTGATTCGCTTTTATCGATCAGTGACCGTAAAATAATTTAATAGAACTTTTCCGGATTGCACATTCAAGAGTGGATTTTTCCACTAAATTTATAACATTCATGTATTTTTCCCCAAATATATATAACCGGCTTTGTTATCACAAAATCTAGAACTAGATCAATGTTTTTGAAATTCAAACAAAATACAATCTTTTGCAGAAAGAAAACGAAGCACATCTAAAAAATAATCCGATCACCTCGAAATTTCGCATGCAAATTCTTTTATACCAAGTTTGCAAATGATTAAGTTTGCAAGGCCAATGAGTGTTAACTTTGATCATAGAGCTTCTCTATTGCACAACTAGCATCCTATAAAACATGTTAAAAATGTGGACGGTTTATTTTTGCTCGTTCCTGGCGTTACAGTTCCGTGAAAACACAATCAATAATGCCGTTACGAAGTTGCCGAAGACCTTATAAGCAATTAGACGAGTTCGAACATGGTCATATAGTCGGGATGCATGAAATTGGCTGGTCATACCGAGCAATAGACAAGCCACATGCACCGAACGCACACTGCTATGCACAGGTGCTGGCAGCAATGGTTGCTGCAAGGAACTAACTCATCGGCGGAATGAAGGCTCTGAAAGGGCAAGGTGCACGAATGCGAGGCAAGATCGGATGATTGTGCGACAAACCTGAACTGGCTCAACGGCATTGTTGTCCTCCATCCAACGGACTATAGCCTCTTCCATACCACCCGTGGTACATTCCACCATCGCTCGGCGCTTGGCTGAGGTGGGGTTACACTCACGGCGGCCTTTAAGACGTCTGACCATAACCTAACAACATCGATAGAGTCGTTTGGAGTTGGGTCGTAGACGAGCATCATGGCTGCCAGCAGGCTGGCATCGCATAGTGTTCAGCGATAAATCAAGCTTCAGTCTTTCAGCAGATGACCATCGGGTACGTGTGTGGAGGCGCCAGGGCCAGTTGTCAAAATCAGCCTATGTTTCACACAGAAACACAGCCATTACCACTGGTGTGATGGTGTGGGATGTTATCTCTTATGACAGCAGGTTTCCCCTAGTCATCTTGCTTACAACTTTAACAGCTCAGCGATATGATGATGAAATCCTGCGACCATTTTCCAACAAGTTAATGCCGCACCACATACTGCGCGCATATCTGTGGACTGTATCTGTGCTGTTGATGCTGTTCCTTAGCTAGCAAGGTTATCAGACTTTTTGCCAATCGAGCATGTATGGGACATGGTAAGCGGCCAGATTCGGGCACCCCTAAATCTAGCGGATCTGGACCAATAATTAAGGAATGCCTGGCATTAGGATGACATTAAGAAACTTTATATTTCCTCATCTAGACGTATACAAGCATGCATTGCCGCCAAGTGGGGGTTCACCAATTACTGATTTGGAAATTCAATCTGCAATTGCTAATCTTTGGTGGGTCCTGCGGCCCTGATTTTGTAATCATTTCATTACCTGTTATTGAGACCCAGACCGTCCGACCTACCAGAAAGGTGTAAGGTAACTGTTTGGACGACCAGGAAGTGCCACCCAATTTAGACCGGAACCCAGTGGGGGAGGAATCCATAGGGACCGTACCCTTCTTCCTCTACCACCAACCTCTCGGAAGAACTTACGGACCCACATGCTTAACGTGATCGTACTCCACATGAACACGGCGGCAGTTGTGGCAGCGTGCAAATCCAGCGCGAAAACCACCGGGTTACCGCGCCCGAAATGTGCCAACAGCACGTAGTGTTCCCAGTTGGTCACCCACACAAGTACTAACCGCGTCCGATGCTGCCTGACTTCGGTGATCTAACGAGAACCGGTGTTTTCAGCACGGTACGGCCATTGGCTCCTTTCATTACCTGTGTAAGAGCTAGCTGTACGCATATTTAATTTCAATAAATACAGTCACTTTCTTCATGGTGCTTCTTTTTTTTTTGGAAACGAGTATATATATATATAATATATAGATGATGACTGCCATATTAATTATTTTAACTTTCTCATATTATATAATAAAGTATTGATTCCCCGAAAATTTTTGATTTCGAGATTTTGAAGCCAATATATATTTTAGGACCTCCTGAACATGTTATGAACATTTTTAGAGTGAGATCCGTCAGTCTTTCTATCTATCGCCTGTAGTCTATATCTTGTGTACACAATATCTGTCTTAAATATTTATGGATTTTTATGAAACTTTTTATCCGTCTTTGTTAACAAAAAATCTAGAACTAGATCGATTTTTTTTTAATTCTTGCAAAAACTTCGAAATTTATTCCAAATTTTATATTTCTTTAACATGGCAGCACATGACAAATTTTAGCATAATTATGAATAAAAGGAAGGGGTTAATTATGACTATCAATGATTCGGAAATTTTGTAGTTTCAATCATTGTAGTAAAAAACAGACTCAATACAATTTTTGTATTCGTAACGTCATTAGCCCCCTTCGAGGAGTACGTTACTCCCCATCCCATGCATCAAATGTAGTATCAATCAAAGATTTTTGTCAACCCAGTTGTTTTGCCCCTTTAAAATAAAGGGCAAAATGTTATAATAGTGAACATTTGGACCAGCAATACAGATTTTTTTAATTTTTCCTTGCAAAATTTGAAAAAAAAACAAGCAACTAAAAAATTGATTTTGCATGGGAAGCTCGAGTTCAGCTACAGTCTATTTAATTCGGCTAAAAATGTGGGTTCGTGGATTATATAAGAAAATTGTATACGCCGATGACAAAGTAAAAATTTTGTGGCTCTCAACAAATTATATCTGGGGCGTAACTTCTGTTCAGTACCTTTAAGTGGAAGGTTCATAAATGTGCATAATCAAATTTCATTTACATTAAAATTTTACCTGATTTCTATAAGTATGTTAATAAAAACACGTACGTGAGAAATATTGTAAACTCAGTAGTTAATCACAAATTTTTTGAAAAACAGCAATGCAACTCCATTCTACAACACCAAACTTGTCATTCTTGTTTTCAAGCTGTGTTTCTCGTTCCATAAATGTATCTTTCCTTGAGAGAAAATTCCCTAATTTTCATTCATTCACATGGTAAAAAATCCCTGGGATTAATGCTAAATTCATTTTTTTTGGTTATATTTTCATTTAATTTTACATTTTAGAGATTTACATTCTTCACATATACATATTCATGGAGAGAAATTAATTGAAAAGGAGATAACTTTTTATTTTCATAATAAATCCTTCAGCATATACAAATTATAGGAATGAGACTGGCACGCGGATGGCATTTTATTGAACTAACACTATTTTTGTGGTATCAGTTTTGGGATATTAGAAAACCAGAATTATAGTACAAAAAAGAGGAATATCAAAACGAAAGTTTGAAAAATCTCTAAAATAAAGTAAATGTGAAAAAAGAATACCATAATTATTATATGTGTGATAATTCTCCAAGAAAATCCAACTACTAATATGTGCTATGAGCGTGCAACCTACTATGATGCCTGGTTGCTCCTTATCGACAGAGGTAAAATTTCAGTTACATGTATATTAGAAAAAAGTGCTCAACTGATCATCTATCATGACTCATGGACAAGTAGTGAAATTTACGGTATATGCATATTAGCAACAAAGTGCTCAACTGATCTTCTATCATGACTCATGGACAAGTAGTGAAATTTACGGTATATGCATATTAGCAACAAAGTGCTCAACTGATCATCTATCATGACTCATGGACAAGTAGTGAAATTTACGGTATATGCATATTAGCAACAAAGTGCTCAACTGATCATCTATCATGACTCATGGACAAGTAGTGAAATTTACGGTATATGCATATTAGCAACAAAGTGCTCAACTGATCATCTATCATGACTCATGGACAAGTAGTGAAATTTACGGTATATGCATATTAGCAACAAAGTGCTCAACTGATCATCTATCATGACTCATGGACAAGTAGTGAAATTTACGGTATATGAATATTAGCAACAAAGTGCTCAACTGATCATCTATCATGACTCATGGACAAGTAGAGAAATTTACGGTATATGCATATTAGCAACAAAGTGCTCAACTGATCATCTATCATGACTCATGGACAAGAAGTGAAATTTACGGTATACGCATATTAGCAACAAAGTGCTCAACTGATCATCTATCATGACTCATGGACAAGTAGTGAAATTTACGGTATATGCATATTAGCAACAAAGTGCTCAGCTGATCATCTATCATGAACTATGGACAAGTAGTAAAATTTACGGTAAATGCATATTATCAAAAAGTGCTCAACTGATCATCTATCATCACCCATGGACAAGTAGTAAAATTTACGGTATATAAAATATTAGCAACAAAGTCCTCAACTGATCATCTATCATGACTCATGGACAAGTAGTGAAATTTACGGTATATGAATATTAGCAACAAAGTGCTCAACTGATCATCTATCATGACTCATGGACAAGTAGTGAAATTTACGGTATATGCATATTAGCAACAAAGTGCTCAACTGATCATCTATCATGACTCATGGACAAGTAGTGAAATTTACGGTATACGCATATTAGCAACAAAGTGCTCAACTGATCATCTATCATGACTCATGGACAAGTAGTGAAATTTACGGTATATGCATATTAGCAACAAAGTGCTCAGCTGATCATCTATCATGAACTATGGACAAGTAGTAAAATTTACGGTAAATGCATATTATCAAAAAGTGCTTAACTGATCATCTATCATCACCCATGGACAAGTAGTAAAATTTACGGTATATAAAATATTAGCAACAAAGTGCTAAACTGATCATCAATTATAACCCATTTACAACGGTTTTGCAGTTACTACCGTTTACCAGCATGGTGCAGTCGAGGAAGTAATCAGTATGCAGAGAACTTCTCATATCAAATATTTGAGTATTTATCAAGTACGATTATTTACTTTAAACCCTGTAACAATTCAGGCTAATATTTTACCCTGCCCACCTTTGATAAAATTATATGCAGCTACGATTACAGTGAAGTTACTTTTGCTCCTTAACGGAAATAGAAACTGCTAGATGCCGATATCGCTATGAACCGATTACTGCAAATAGATTAAAAAATAAAGATTAATCGATTTTTTTTAAATATCTTAGTGTTGTTTATTGGCTTGACCGGATGTACTGAGACACAGTTTCGTATATCTAGGTTGTTTTTAGTTTTTGCTAGAGCTCGCATCCATATGTGAATATTAACTTTAATTTTTATATATGGAAATAGTTAAAGAGTTGCTAATTATATACCCTGTTAAAAGGCAAAAGCCAATAGCTGCATCTCCCAGCTAGTAATATTTAAAATGTAAAATAACATTTTCTTATAATTAGAGTTTATTTTCAGATCACATATTTTATTAAATGGGCTTCAGTCTTAAATTAAAGCTCTAAATGAAGTAAAACTTTTAAAATAGAAAAAGGTGCATTATCGTGGAAAATATATTTCATTATTCCCAATGGAATAAGCTACAAAGCGCTCGTTATGAACTAATATATAATCCCCCGTAAATTCGAAAGTTTCACATTATTTAGGAATTGAATTTCATTAATGAATATGCATAATAATATATTAATTTTTCATAAACTTATTCATTCTATTGTGAAACATAACTCCAGAATAAATTTGTTAAGTTCTGCTTTGTCAGATTTACACCTACATATATGTTTATTTATAAATGTATAACATGAGATTACACTTTGTGAACAAGACAAAAAATTCGTTAAACAATGTCTAATTCTATACTTTACCTTCATTCATAAAGCTTCAAGTAAATCATTTTATCAGAGGTATTAAATATTGCTGAGAATGGTATTACACGAAAATAAAAGGCTTTCAAACAATTTGTATTATTTTTCTAAAGTAATTGTCTAAGGTAAAAATTATAATAGCTTATACGTTCCTTACAAATTAAGGTTCTAAGTACTTATTCTTGTGACTAAATTTAGATCCATTTAAAAATTTTGAATTTTCAGAAGTTCCTAAAGGTAATTATTAAACAATTCTGTAAGATTTCAAAATGAAATTCTTATTTAGATAGAGTTGTACATCAAAAGTATTTTAACACTTATTCATTTTCATTTTAAAATGTAACAATTTATGTTTGTATATTTGTTAGATTTTAAATGAAATATATAACATTTTCTAAAATGCCATTACAATCAGTAATTGTGCAGTTAAAAATACTTCATTAGTGACAGAATAAGGCACAAGAGATTTTGAAGTTAAAGAAACTATTTTTAAGAAAACCTTGAGTAACGTATTAGATCACAAATAATACAATAATGCAGCAAGCAGCTGTTTCGAGGATAAGCTGCATCTCCTTCGTCTGTGCAAGAGAAACAACAAACCCGAAGTCTAAAAGAGAACTGGGCGCAAAAGGGAGTAGCAGGGAGGATAAAATACCCAAGAATAATCTTGTTTATAGAAGATTTTTGTGTATATTGTGATGACATTTGTGCTCTCGTATCACTTTTACATAAAATGCATAATTTCATAATATATTCCTGCTCCGCATATTTATTTGCAGTTTATTACATATTTAATATACCCTGGACTCCCTCTCGTCAGGTAAATGTGTGATTTATATTCTACAATTATCTGTCTCCTTTAAAAGAATATTTAGCCATTTTTAAAATATATTAATTCAGTGAACACGCACTCAGAGAGAGAGAATTATTTTCCGTTTTATTTCGAGGTCACAGTTAGGCTGACGCAATGGCCTGATAACTTTTAATATAGAATGTGTTTGTTCTGTAGCGAAGAATCGGATGTAAATGTAAAGGTTTAATAGCTTTGTATGTATTTGTCTGAGCAACGTACTTCTGGCGAGACTTCCTGTCGGGACAAGCTGGCGTTTGCCCGTGAGAATTATTTATTCGGCGGCAAATTTTATAATTGTTTGGTTGTTTTGTAGCTCTCGCGCAGGTCCGTGAAATTGTGTGTAGAAAACGCATAAAAGTTCTGCGCGCGAATTCTCGGCGCGCATTCCCTGTTCGATTGCCATACGGTGCTATGACAGATCGGTTATTATTTTCGTTGCTCACTTCGGGTTTCGGGAATCCGGCTCCCAGGCCGATTCCTGGAGTCGTGAGCTTGGAGAATGTTACCACTACTGAAGAAGATGGATCCGAGGACCCTATTCCCAGGCTGATATCACGAGAACACGCTGGACCTTGAATGCCTACGACGCTACCAGTGGAATGTCCTGAGGATCTCGGCGGATTTTGACTCCTTCCGAATCTGAGCCTGACCGAAGTTTAATGCCGTTCGTCCCTACCGGACCAAGTCAAGAATTGTCAAGTATTGATGAGCCAACAAGATCGGTAGTAATTTCCTGTCCTCGTTTATCAGAAGACTAGAGGTAAGTTTCTTTACGTACCAGTTTCGGAGCCATGTTGTTTCCCTGGCAATTCATTAACTTCCGACGGTTGACTCAAGAACTTTAATTCTCCATGTAAATACAGAACAAATTCTTCTCCCTCTTAATTACGAAATACCTTAAATAGCTCCATTTAATATTTAAATAATTAACTCTCTGAGAGCTCCGCCCATTTTTCATATATCCTTGGCCATGCCATTAATGTGTGACATGAGTAATATAATATATCTGTTTGCCAAAAAACTACTTTCTAATTTCATTGTGTTATTATATTTCATATTATTATTGAGTAGCATTCCTTGCATCTTAAAGTCATTAAATAAAGAATCTTAATTAATTTACATTTGTGTATTTAATTATGAGTTCTATATATTTATGTTACTGATGACATACAAGGTAAGAATTTTAAGTTCGATATTGAATGTTGAATATATTGTGTTCTGGGCAAGTCATCTTGGAATTTTACTCCCGGACAAAAGGATGAACCTGGGTATCGAAAACAGGATTATTTACGTGGAAAAGGGAACATATTAATTGCTTATTTACGATCACGAAAAGTGGTGAAATGCTGGTGCTGAACTGGAAAAACAGAAATCTCAATTAATCATGTATTGGTGGAAGAAATGAGTAACATATTAATCACGGTAATCAAGATCCAATAAGCTGCACATGTTATCATCGAGAAATATGTTTTGGGTCCGCACCGGAGGAATCAACGTATTCCTCCGCGATAATTAGTGCGTGTCAAATCCTGTTTGACAATATAATTCCCCATGCTTCTTCCTTTTGTACCCATTCCTTTTTTCGATCTCTGGATAAAGCATCAAATTTATCGTCAAGCCTATCAGATCGACAAATTGGATTTTCTTATGAAAATTAACATATATAAAAAATATCTACATGTTTAGAATAGCCTATCAATAAATCAACTCCATAATAAGACAATTTCTTTAGTCGTCGTCAATATCCCGTTTCACTACATTTGGAATAATTATTTTTTAATTGGGGCCCCAGGACTTTTAAAAGTGCCTTAAACAGACTGAATATCCATGTTTTACGTTTTATTTTGTATCTCTTCCCCTATACATCGATAATGCCAAAACATTTTATGGTTTACAAGTGAAGAGCTGTAGAATATACTAGTATATGATAATTTTTTCAGTAAGATGAATCTGATAATAACATTTTTTAAAATTGTATAACGTTCATGAATGTATTAAAATTTCATTTTGATATATGTTACTTGCTCGCATGATTGCAATGAAGCTATTACTTCCACAAACAAAAATATTACTGATTATGATGAAAAAGTATCCATTTAAGAAGACTTAGATCAAAATCAGAACATTTGCCTTATTTAAGGTTTTAAAAAGTATATTTAAAATTTAATTACATTTTTAATTTTTAATAATTTAGTTTTTTCAATATTTAATTATGCAAATGATTTGAGTTTGATCGAAGTCTTCCTGAATGTATATTTTTGCATCGTAATCAGCAATATTTTTGTTTCTGGAAGTGATAGTTTTGCTGCACCCATGCGCGCAAGCAACGTATATCAAAATAAAGTTTTAATAAATTCATGAACATTATACAATTTTAAAAATTGTTATTATTGGATTCGCCTTATTGGAAATATTTACTTTGGCTGGAATAAAGCACGTTTCATATTTTAGAAGCGGAAAGGATGCAACGCGGAGAAACTTAATTCCACTTCTTTTTAAAATTTCCCAAAATGTAGCCAAACTCTGAATAATGCGTCAAATTTATCGCCAAGCGTATCAGATCGACAAACAGATATTAGATATTCTTATAAACAATTAACATATATAAAAATATCTACATGTTTGGAGTAGTTTCTGCATAAACTAAATCCGTAGGAAGACAAGTAAGACAATATCCCGCTTCACTACATTTGGAATTATTATTCTTTAATCTGATCGTTGGATTTTCAACTTCGATAGAAGGCGCAAAGAAAATAGTTGTTAAGAAAAATATTTACTTAGACTGGAACAAAGCACATTTCATATATTAGAAGCGGAAATAATGCAACGAAAACTTAATTCAACTTCTTTTTAAAATTAATTAAACTTACATACTTTGAAGCGTAAAAGGGAAATAATCAAGTGGAATCTAATAGACGTTTAAGCTGCAGCCGATAATCACTTGTGTTTGATCATTTGCTTGTAGTAAAAAAAGAATCCTTTAGTAATTAACTAAACAAATTATTTTAAAAGAAATTAAAGTTTATTGGTTATGAGTGAATTCTAATACAAAGTTGGCAGTAGTAGGAATAATACGATTTAATTTACGGTAGTACTTTTATCTATAACTCTATTATAACTTTCCTTATAGTATACATAGTTTGATATATAAGAAAAGTGCTATGATGAGTAACAAAAATTCGAATTTGAGTTTTCTATGAAAGAGTACGTTTCAAGCATCCCTCAAACGAATCGAGCGTTTTTGAGGCGATGAGTGTGTGTGTGTGTGTGTGTGAAGACTATATCTCACAAACGAATGAAGCATTTTGAACGAAATTTGGCAGGAAAGTTGCAATCAATGAACACTGGAAGGCTATTAATGTTAAACGCGACCGACTATTCTTGAAGACTTCAAAATTTTCAAATGAAATTTTGCTAAATCATTCAAAATTTAAACGTTTAATGATGTTGTAATTACGTATGTTGTATATTAAACCGTTCGCGATATATTGTATATTTTTTTCAAATAAATTTATCAAAAAATCACATAAAATTAAAGCGGGAGTATTAACTATTGTGAAATATGTTAACTTTTCGTATGTTATATTATGAGATATCTTTGTTAACATAAATTTTGTGGATTTGGCTCATTTTATTCACGAGAGAAGAAACTTTTGGTATTGTATTTTGATGCCTAATAATTCGCCAACAATCATTTATATATAAGAATTGCTCCTCTCTCCGTTTATCTGTAACGCTTGGTGATACATTTGGCGAACTTGATGGCTAATTTATCGAAATATTGCCAAGACTCCAAATTAACAAAAATATCGTCAAAATTATAAAAAACTCTTAAGTTAACGAAAATGGCGCCAAATTGGTGCTTAATTATTAACATATTTTAATATATAGAATATATTACTTATTGCGGATGTCATCAATATTGGTAATTGTAAATTTAAAGTTGCATGAAATGTAAGTTAATATATTTTCGAAATGGTTTACATGTTGTCATCCAGAAAAGCGCCAAGTGTTCAATTTAACGTTAAAAACATTTTGTTGTAGATCTTGGTCATTTTATCACTGAAATTAAATAAATTCATTGCATTATACGTATAGGGATATCCCTTTGCTGCAAACATCGTATTTTTATCAGCTTAATACAGAGGTTGACAACATGGTGTTTGATATCAGTGTGGCAATCGCAATGGTGTTTGTTCTCTTAAGCAATAAAGTATTTTTGTGAATATATTTAAAAATATTAACCCTCCCAAACGGAGAATTAAACATTAAATAAAATAAAATAAATTGCCGACACGTCTATTAAGAAACAAATTAAAATTACTGAAATATAGAAGTTTTACTTACACAACTTAAGACGTAAAAATAAAATATGTAGTTCCCCATATCTCGCATGATAATATTTACAAATTTTATATGGAAAATACTAACATTTGGAGTGCGCGATTTTTAAACCACCCTGTATTTTAAATACTTCATATTTTATCCAATTTTTATGAAAGAACAAACTTCAATATCCTCCTCAGATATGCCTTGAAAATAACAGAGGTGTAAAAATTCCCAAAACAGAATAAGCTGGAGGATTAGGATATTTTTTTCATAGTTTAACGTAGGTAAACTGAAACAAATGTTTAGATAGGTAAATATCCTCTCAAAGGCGATTAAACCAAGATTTTTACGCCACATGAGCTTACTAGGTACTGTCAACTGTTGTTTCAATATCATACAGGTAAGAGGAAGGGGGCGGAATGAAAGATAAATTGAAAAAATTGACGCAAATAAAAGAACCGTAAAGACCCTCAAAAATAAACACTGGAAGGAGGAGTTATGATAAAATGAAAAAAAAAATTGAGTGATAAATATGAAAAATATACCAGTAACACACCGTTAACAAGATCGTTAAATGTTTTTACTTTCCTTGAAATACATAGTAATGTAGAGGGGAATTATTGAAATCATGCCAAAAATTGCAACTCGAGTTTCCGACGGACCTACACGTTTTGGAACCTCTAGAACTAGTCTGTGTGTGTGTCTGTGTGTGCGTCTGTCTGTGCAGTTGATGTATCTGCTCTAACTGAAAAACTAATTGAACGAATTTCATATAATTTGGTAGGTACGTCCCTTATAATTTGACCCTGGTGCAGATTAAATTTTGGTACAATTCGGGATTAAAGAACCCGATTTTATGCGAAATTAGCCGCAAAAATTGTCTGCCTCCACTCTAGTTAAAAATACTAATAGATTAAATTTCACAAAATTCGGTAGATAAATTACTTGTAGGTTAACCTGGAGCTTATTACATTTTGGTATGATTCGGAAAAAAACAGCCTTTTTTGCGAACTGGCGCGCAAAATCATTAAATCTTAAAATAAAATACTACCTATGTTCGAACATGTCAATTAAATGCTTCTTTTATACGTAATTTTTAACGGAGAAAATAATACAACCAACTCCACTACTTTAGGATAAGTCGTTCTCGAGATAGTTTAGTTATTTCGCATTTTCGCTAAGTCATCTTTGAAAATAAACCAAGTTACCAAATTAAAATGATAATTGAATTAAAAGAGCAAATACAGTGTAATTTAAATGAATTACGGGTGTTATTTTGTGAAATTAAATTCAATTTATTTAATTATTGAAGAAATAAAAAGAACGTGAATATGAGTATACAGAGAAAATCATGTGTTGACCACATCATATTTTTTATGATGTAAAAAGCCTCAGAGAATTCTAGGCCAAATTGGCAGCTATTATTGCTTTCATACGAACTAAAATTTGTTGATAAGAAATACATACTTTGTGCGAAGGATTTAGAAAAAGTTGAGCAACATAGAAGCACAAAAAATCTGATGTGGGCAGCGCATGACTTTCCTGCAGACTCAAATTCATATTTTCTTTATTTCTTTAATAATTCATTATATTGAGTTTAATTGCACCAAATAACACTAAATTTGCATTTTTAATTCAATTTTTGTTTTTATTTGGTAATTGGACATTTTTCCGATAGCGGCGTAACAAAAATGCAATTCGGTATATGAAATTCGGTCAATAAGTCTTTCAGTTAGAGTAGACACATAAACTGCACAGACAGACACATACACAGACACACACACAGACTAGATCTACAGGTTCCAAAACGTGTAGGTCCGTCGAAAACTCGAGTTAAGATTTTCGGCATGATTTCAATAATTTCCCTCTATATTTCCATGTATTTCAAGGAAAGTAAAAACTTACAACGATCTTGTTAACGGTGTGTTAGTGACATATTTTTCATATTTATCACTAGATTATTTTTATTATTATTATTTTTCCTCAAATATCTTGAGAACTATTAGTCCTAAAGTATAATGGAGTGCGTTACATTATTTTCCTCGTCAAAAATTGCGTATAAAACAAGAAATTAATTGGAACATTTCAGCATACGTAGTCTTTTTTTGTTGTTTTTTGATTTTGGCGATTTTTGTGGTCCATTTCGTAACAAAAGGCAGGTTTTTTTTTCCGAATCATACCAAAATCTAATCAGCACCAGAGTGTTCCACAAGTGACTTATTTACCAAATTTTGTGAAATTGGGTCAATTAGTATCTTAGCAAGGGTGGATACATAACATTTTTGCGAGGCATTTCGTAAAAAAAGGCTGGTTGTTCTTTTCCTAATCGTACCAAAATCTAAGCAGAACCAGAACACCTTACAAGTAACTTATCTACCAAATTTTGGAAAATTTGGTCAATTGGTATTTTAACTAGAGTGGATACATGAAATTTTTACGAGCCATTTCGCAAAAAAAAGCGGGTTCTGTTTTTACGAATCCTACCAAAAACTAATCAGCACCATAGTCTCACCCAAGTGGCTTACATACCAAATTTTATGAAATTTGGTCTACTAGTTGGTTCGTTAGATTGGAAACATACATTGCACAGACAGACAGACATACATACACACAGGCACACACACAGACGTCACGCTAAAAATAGTTTTTTCGTATTCTAGAGGTCTCGAAACGTGTGGATCCGTCGAAAACTCCAGTTGTGATTTTCGGTATGATTCCAATACTTTCCCTATACATTACCATGTATTGCAGGGGAAGTAATAACAGAATAAAGCATATACAGTTGCAAATACAGTTGCATCGAGGATACCGTAGATCGCCTGCGCCTGTGCAAGAGAGACTGTTTCTTCCTTTCGTGTGCACTCCTTTTATAGACTTCTGGTTTGCTGGCTCTCTTGGCCTGATGAATTGCATTTCCTTGAAAAATTGCTCTGCGTATGTTCGAAACAGCTGCACGCTGCTTTATTGTGCTTTTTGTGCTTTTAAACATTGTTCAAGTTTCTTTTTTTTACTTTCCCTGCAATACATGGTAATGCATAGGGAAAGTATTGGAATCATGTCGAAAATCACAACTCGAGTTTTCGACGGATCTACACGTTTCGAGAACTCCAGAATACGAAAAAACCATTTTTAGCGTGACGTCTGTGTGTGTGTCTGTGTGTCTGTGTGTCTGTCTGTGTGTCCGTCTGTGCAGATATTGTATCCACTCTAACTAAAAAACTAATGTACCGAATTTCACAAAATTTTGTAGGTAAGTCTCTTGTGACCGGGGCTGGTGCTGATTACTTTTGGGTTCGATTCAGAATAAAAGAACGCGCCTTTTTTGAGAAATGGCCCGCAAAAGCTTGTATCCACTGTAGCTGAAAAACTAATGGACCGAATTTCACAAAATTTTGTAGGTAAGTCTCTTGTGACCGGGGCTGGTGCTGATTACTTTTGGGTTCGATTCAGAATAAAAGAACCCGCCTTTTTTGAGAAATGGCCCGCAAAAGCTTGTATCCACTGTAGCTGAAAAACTAATGGACCGAATTTCACAAAATTCGGTAGATGTGTCACGTATAGGACACCCTGGTGCTGATTAGATTTTGGTTCGATTCAGAAAAAAATAACCTGCCTTTTTTTGCAGAATGGCCCGCAAAAATCGTCCAAATCTAAACTAAAGAACTACGTATGCTCAAATATATCCATTAAATGCTTGTTTAATACGTAATTTTTACCGAAGTAAATAATAAGACCAACCCCATTACATTAGGACTAGCCGTTCTCGAGATATTTTAGTTTTTCGTATTTTCTCCACACCACCTTTGAAAATAAGTCCGGTTACCGAATGAGAACGAAAATTGAATTAAAAGTGAAATAAATTCAATTAAGATAAAGAGAACGTGGATATAAATCTGCAGGGAAAATCATGTGCTGCCCACATCAGATTTTTTTACTTTCCCTGCAATACATGGTAATGCATAGGGAAAGTATTGGAATCATGTCGAAAATCGCAACTCGAGTTTTCGACGGATCTACACGTTTCAAGACCTCTAGAACACGAAAAAACCATTTTTAGCGTGACGTCTGTGAGTGTGTCTATGTGTCTGTCTGTCTGTGTGTCTGTCTGTCTGTATGTCTGTCTGTCTGTCTGTCTGTGGGTCTGTGTGTCTGTCTGTGCAGATTTTTTATCCACTCTAACTAAAAAACTAATTGACCGATTTTCATAAAATATGGTAGGTAAGTCACTTGTGGGCGAATATGGTGCTGATTAGTTTTGGGTACGATTGGGTATAAAAGAACCCGCCTTTTTTTGAGAAATGGCCCGCAAAAGCTTGTATCCACTCTAGCTAAAAATCTAATGGATCGAATTTCACAAAATTTGGTAGATAAGTCGCTTGTGTGTCACTCTGGTGCTGATTAGATTTTGGTACGATTCGGAAATAAATAACCTGCCTTTTTCTGCAAAATGGCCCACAAAAATCTTCAAAATTTAAAATAAGAAACTACGTACGCTCAAATATATCCATTAAAAGCTTGTTTTATACGTAATTCTTAACGAAGAAAAGAATAAGACCAACCTCATTACACTAGGACTAGCCGTTCTCGAGATATTTTAGTTTTTTCGTATTTCTCTACGACACCTTTGAAAATAAGTGCAGTTACCATATGAGAACGAAAATTGAATTAAAAGTGAATTAAATTTAATTAAAATAAAGAGAGCGTGGATATAAGTCTGCAGGGAAAGTCATGTGCTGCCCACATCAGATTTTTAAAATTGTTATTTTGTAAGGAAATGTTTGTATTAAAATAAACTCGTGTTTTATATTTTAAAATAATTACGCATTTAAAATTTTCGAACTCACAATTAATGCTTCATTTATCATATTCTATGCACAAGCAAAATCTGATAGGAGCAGTACATTACTTTCCTTGCAGAATCAAATTCATTTTCTCTTTATTTCATTAATAATTCATTGAGTTTTATTGCACTAGATAACACGCATAATTAATTTAAATTACACTGAATTACCACTTTTAATTCAGCTTTCGTTTTCATTTAATAACTGGACATTCTAAAAAACCGCCGTAGCTAAAAGGTGAAAAAAATTTATTATCTCAAGAACGGCTACTCCTAGAGTAATGGGGTTGGTCTTATTATTTTTATCGTCAAAAATTACAATACACGTAAAGCAAGTATTTAACTGATACATTTCAGCATACGTAGTCTTTTATTTCAGATTTTGACTACTTTTCTGTGTAATTTCGTAAAAAAGCAGGTTCTTTTTTCTTTCTCATCATACCAAAATCTGATCAGCACCGGAGTTACCCACAAAGAACTCACCTACCAAATTTTATGAAATTCGGGTAATTAGTTTTTCAGTTAGAGTGGATACATACATTGCTCAGACAGGAACACACACACACACACAGACGTCACGCTAAAAATAGTGTTTTCGTATTTTAGAGCTTCCAAAACGTGTAGATAAATCGGAAATTCGAGTTGCGATTTTCGACACGATTCCAATACTTTCCCTATATATTACCATGTATTGTAGCGAAAATAATAATCTTACATGAGAAAAGTTGATTTTTTGCAACGTTAGAAACTAAGCAAACTTTTACAAACTGGAAGAACACAAGCATCACTTAATTTCACTTAGTGTTTTCCAACTAGTGATACTTATTTATGTTGCAGGGTAAAGAATAAATAATTACACGAGGCTAATGGTAGTGTCTAATGTACAACCGATATCCGGCTATGCTTGTTATTTCTTCAGTCAAAGAGAAAATATTGACGTTACGCTAAGTATGTTAAACTAGAAAGGGGATGTTATTTATTAGCTGTAAAAGTTGAGAAAACAAAAGCAAAAAATAAAGTTGTAAAAAAGAACTCCTAAAAAAGATTAGTAGACACTCTTATAGTATCCTGTATATATCCTATATACTCCTATATATATCAGTATTCATGGGCCGGTTATGGAACTGGTCCATGGTTTGTTAATTAACTCAAGCGTGCCAATTCAGTGTCATTTAAAATAATTATGCGGGCTATTTTGTGCCATTAAACCCAATTTAATAAATTATGAAAGACATAAATAGAAAGTTCGCTAGACACGCCTATAGCAGATACCAGTATCTATGGACCGGTTATGGAACTGGTCCATGGATGCTGGTATCTGCATGAAAGTGTCTTCTGAATTTGGAGAACGCCACTTATTAGCGGATTCTGTGATTATGGTACAGAGTTGTTTCAATCTATTTGCATGTATTACTCTTTTTTTTTTACTTTCACTATAATACATAGTAATGTATAGGAAAAGTATTGGAATCATGTCGAAAATCGCAACTCGAGTTTTTGACGGAACTGCACGTTTTGGAATATCTAGAATACGAAGAAACTATTTTTAGCGTGACGTCTGTATGTGTGAATGTGTGTGTGTGTGAATGTCTGTGCAATGTATGTATCCATTCCCTAACAGCATTTTTTTTTCACAGTGACGTAAGATTTACGTCACACTGTGACTTTGGGACGTCACAGGACGTCGCAGTACATCTCGGTAATGTTGTTTTGAGATCACAGCGAAGTCATTTTGGTCAGTTTCACGGTCGTTTGTGACGTCGCATATTAACTTGTTTGTGACGTCACATTGTAATTGCCATTGCACTGTTGCCACATTGTTACGTGTTAATTAAATTGTGGAAACGTCGCAGAATATAGTAACAATGAAGTCACAAAGTTACTAATACGTAACGTTGCAAAGAAGTCACAAATATGATGTCACATTATGACCAATTTGTCACGTGACTGCAACATCACTGTCACACATGTAACGATCTTTACTGTGAGGGTTTAAACTAAAAAAACTAATGGGCCCAATTTCATAAAATGTTATAAGTCTCTTGTGGGTTTCTCTGGTGCTGATTAGATTTTGATACGATTCAGAAGAAAATACCTGCTTTTTGTGAAATGACCCGCAAAAAGAGTCAAAATCTCAATTAAAAGACTCTGTACGCTGAAATATACTTATTAAATGATTTTTAGACGTATGTTTTGACGATGAAAAGTGTAAAACCAACCCTATATTAGTCGTTCACGAGATATTGTATTTTATTCGTATTTTTTAAATGCCACTTTTCAAACTACGTTATCCGATAAAAACGAAAATTTAATTTAAACGTGACAATTCAGTGTCATTTAAATTAATTTTGCATGTTATTTTGTGCCATTAAACTCAATTTATTAAATTATTAAAGAAGTAAAATGAAAATCAATTTGAATCTGTAAGGACGGTCATGTGTAATTATTATATGTATGATTATTATATATAAGAATTTTAATGGTTTATTGCATGATTGCTATGATTTATTTGACCATTCTTTCCATTCTTTCTTTCTTGACCATTCTTTCTTGACTCCATTCGTTCTATTATTCTATCCAATTTACCTGGAGATTATAATTCAATAATTACCTTTATTTTCTAGATGCAGTAGTGATTTTTTTTTTGTAATCAGTGTCTGCTTTAAGCCCTTTGCAGTTACTGTAACTCAATAACTATTATTCTCATCTCTGTAATTAAAACCTGTCCAACTGCAACGCTTCAAAACATCGATTTGATTTTTCCTTTGCCTCTGTAATTAAAGAGTGCACTTAAACTTCCGTTTTGGGAGTAAATAGTTTGAGTCTTTGCACATGAATCAAAATTCCAAAAATCTCCTTAAACAGTGTGTCAATAACATATTTCCCCAACTCATCGCTTCTCCATGTTTGTATTATTTTTTTCTACATCATATCTCTTATTTTTCGTATCTATTTCTGAAGGACTTTAATGTTCTTATAGTAAATTTTTTACTAGCTTTATTCTGTTCTATATTTTTACTCCCCAGGTAGAACTACGCTGCGGTTAAGACCATCTTCAGCAGCCGGTAAGCTTCAATGTCTATTGAAAGGTAAGGTTGGCCAAAGATTGTACGCCAACAGCTGGAAGTCTCTCCTACCTTCGCTACCGACGTCACTGGTCCCAAAGACAGGTCCGTAGCCCGTTGCTGTCATAAGAAATACATTGAATACCGCAGCAATTTTCTTAATTTAAATATACATCATACAGTATATTGAAATTTCTACCGAGTAAATGATAGATTAGATTTCATTATTCATATATAAGAATATAATATTAAATAAAACTAGTTATGGTAAATTTTATTTAGGACTGTATTGTTAGAGTTCTTTTTAAGCATCTCTAACGATGACATTAGCAATTGAGCTGTTTAAACTATGCTAAATATTTTCTGCATTTTAAAATTGTTATTAGTTTTTATTTAATAAGTGCATAGTAAAATATCGGAGGATTTAGTTAAAATACAAGGCCCTATTATTCTATCTGAGACTAGGATTATAAGCCAAAAAAACCTGTCCATTGTTATCGAACTGTTTTAAAATATGATGCTTGTAGACTTGACATGATAAAATAAATTAGAAGACAGTGAATGACTTGCTGAATGTAATTCAAAAATAGTTTTCAGAATTATAGAAATAAATAAATATGTGACGTCCTTAAAGATTTCAGGCAGAAAAATGCTCGTATTATTTTTTTTCATAATGAAATTGATATGTGTACGAAATCCAATTATTTAAAGACTTCTCCGAATGCGGACAAATATAGAAATCATATTTTGTACGATACAAAAGATCAGTACAATTTTTTTCTTTAATTATGTATTATTATTGTTTCATGATGGTCAAGAAATTGAATTATTCAAGAAATTAAATGAGCACTGAATTTCATGTAATGATAGGCAATTTTTTAATATGGGTACTTCATGATAAAAAAAATTTAAAAATTAATAAACTAAAGAGATAGGACGAGATATTGATTAGATAAGTCCAGTTGTGACCAGATTTTCAAAATGCCATTCATGAAGGAACATCTACCGAAATTGTGCCTTATTTACGCTATATGTTTGAAAATCAATGAAAATCTAACACGTCCAACCAGTCAGTAGGTTTTAATAAATTGCGTTGACAGGAAATATGGGGGGGGGGGGCGATAATGAAATGAGTTGTTTCCTATTCTTACCCTGTCCTATATTTCCTGTCTTGCCCTGTTCTCTCATCATTTATACTACTTTTGTTAAAATTCCTGGGGAACATTTAAAATTTTTTGTCCATAATTTTAACGTGCTACTGCTTGACAAAGAGATTTTAATTTGTTCTCTAAGATGGCAGTATGCTTTCGATGAAATACTTCTAAGAACTAAGGCTTTAGCTGTATCTTCAATTTTCCAATGTGTTCTTTTGTCGTTATTCAAAATTCGTAATATCTGAACTGATGTAAAATATTTTGAAAGGACTTTTACAATTTCACTTTGAATTTTCCCATCATCTTTCTTCTTTATATTGCCACTCTGTGCTTCAAAAAAATTTAATTTTTCCTTTATTTTCTCATTGTCTTCTTGCATTTTTTCGTAATTTTCAGTTAAGCACTTGATATTTTCTTCAGCATCGAATAATTTTCTGTTTAAAGAATTTATTTCAAATAACAATTTCTGATTTTCAAAATATAAATTTTGCCTTTCTATTTGATTTAAATCACCTTACTGAATAACCACTGACATATTCTCAAAAATATTTGAAGTCTGTTCTACATCGTCAACATTTAGCACATCGTTCATTGACTTCTTCTCATCTCTTTTATCATGTCAAAGTTTACGATCCGAAAATTCTTCGTTGTTGTTGAGTAAAAATAGAGATGGAACTGCATCAGTTTTAAGCTTTTTCTTTAATTGATTTTCTAATAATTTTCCTCTAAAATCTCGTTCATAGGCATCTACACTGAAGTGCGAAGAACATATTCTGGCTTTCTCCTCACAAAACTGATCTTGCCAACGACATTTTGCAATCCAAACTTTTCTCATTTCTTCATTTTGAGGAAATCTGTGAAATGATACATTTTTGCGTGAATTGCCGTTTTTGCAAAGAGCAACAGCACAATAAATCCTTTTGAAGACTACCAAATCTAAAACAGCTATGTCGTCAACCTTTCAAACTGATATCCGTGCTACTGCTCTATGTCTAACTTTTTCCCACTCTTCGGAAAGGTCCGGCTGGGGACCAGTGACGTCAGTAATTTCAAGAACTCTGAACAGGAGTAGGTTGCCAGAAACGAATGGCCTACCTCTCTTACTTCCATTTACCTTGGGTAAGCTTATTTGACGTGAAGCTCTTTGCTTTGGCGTGAAGCTTTATCGCACTTCAGAGATATTTTCCCTCCAGTCACTTTCTTCATTTTACATATGTTAACCTATGAAAAAAAAATCCTAGTTTTCTGCAATTTTCTATCTCTGAATTTTTACCCCGATGCTATTTGCTACGCATAGATGCTGATGAAAGGAATGTTTGTTCTTTTATCCAAAATTCGAGAAAATATTTTTCGTATATTTTACATATTTTTGAAGGACTTTCTTGTTTTTTCCTTCAATTTTTTACTGGCTTTATTCTATTCCTTCTCTTTTACCTCACAGGCTAGCACTACGCTGCGGTTAAAATAATTGCTAGTGCATGGTAAGCTCATCAGGCGGCAAGTTCTCAGATTTATCGCAGACATATTTTCCTTCCATACTCTTGATTCATTTTACATATGTTATCCTAAGAAAAAAATCATAATCGTCTGTCTTTTTTTGTGTCAGGGATAGAAAAGGCCTTTTACACCCCGCCCCCCGTTATTTGCGAGGTTTAGATGCTGAGGAAAGGTAAGTTTGTTCTCTTATAAAAATTCGACAGAATAATAATAAGTATTAAAAACTAGCAATTTCCCTTCGTCCTTCGCACATTTTCCATGGCTGGGAATCGTTTAATGTGACATCTACACAGTTAATAAAAGTTCTGAATAGAAAAATCGTTGGCCCGCTCAAAATTTAAGCATGAAATGTCGCACATTTTTAGAGACATCGAAATTTGAATTTTTTTAAACACATCGAAATTTGCATTTTTGGGGGTTATCTCATACTTATTTCACTGTATTCGGCAACGGAAGATTAGCACAATTCTATAGTTTGATGAAAATATGTCTGCATATTTTCGCAATTAAAAGAAAAATTCGAATTAATATCTTATTTAATTGTCTGAGTTTTCAAGAAAAGGCATAAAAGTAGAAACTGTAAATTCCTTATGAAATGCGTTTCAATATCCTCCCCTTTCCGAGGCATGACGTGCGCATGCTCGTCAAATGGTTGCCCTCGATGCATATGTATTAGAACTCACACAGCGGTTTAAACCACACTATCTCTCCTAGAGACAGGATTCCTTTTTGTTTATTTTATTTCTTTCATTCTATTTATATACTTTTATTTCCATGGTGAAAAAAATGTTGGCTGGGCTGTGGAGGGGATCAGAACCATTTTAATTTCGCGGGGTAGAATATGAGATATGAGGAGAAATTTTATGGGCATGCATGGGAATTTAGATTGAAACGAAAGTAGGAAATGATTTTGCTTCAAAACAGATGATTTGAAAATTGAATAGTGTTATCTGTAAATGCTTTTTAAGTAGTGAAAGTTTATTTAGAACCCGAGCAATTCGTCCAAATATTAAAATAAACTTTGAAATGCATTTACTTTTTTGATTTTTATTTTGATAGTACGAAATGGATTACAGACTACAATCAATCTTATGCGATATAGAACAGAAAACGTGTGAATGTGGGACTCCTTGTTACTTTCCTTATACACATAATGTATAAGAAAAGTATTGTGACGGGGTCAAAAATTCGAATTCGAGTTTTCGACGGCAGGGCACATTTCAAACATCTTTAATCACGAATCGAACATTTTTGAAGTGATGTCTGTGTGTGTGTGTGTGTGTGTGTCAGTGAGTCTGTGGTGACGAGCACTATGACACTGGCGTCTTCAACGACTGCTTAATTAGCATATATCCGAACAGTCAATCGTGATTGGCTCTAACATACGATATTTTCATACTACCCTAACAGCATTTTTTTTCACAGTGACGTAAGATTTAAGTCACACTGTGACTTTGGGACGTCACAGGATATCGCAGTACGTCTCGACAATGTTATATTGAGGTCACAGCGAAGTCATTTTGGTCATTTTCATTGTCGTTTGTGACGTCGCATATTAACTTGTTTGTGACGTCACATTGTAATTGCCATTGTAATGTCTTTACATTGTTACGTATTAATTAAACTGTGGAAACGTCACAGAATATAGTCACAATGAAGTTACAAAACTACTAATACGTAACGTCGCTTAGAAGTCACAAATATGATGTCACGTTGTGACCCAGGTGTCACATGACTACAACGTCACTGTCACATATGTGACGATCTTTGCTGTGAGGGTACCATCTACATGCGCAGCGACATTCAGCTACTCAAATTCAAATACGCTTTTAAAAAATGAAAATTTGTATTGCGTGCTTAACTTTTGGAAGTCAGTTTATACTCGTATATTTTGAGTAAAAATTAGGGAAATGAAAAAAAAATACTAGCTCAGAAAATCAACATTTTTAACATTTTCGAAAATCAAATGTTCAAAATATTAAAATTATTTTTATACTTTCAGTCTGGACCCTATTACCGACAAAACTAGAAAAAATATTTACATTTTTATCTAGTATTGGTTTCGGGGATATAAACGCCCAAAGTGCTTACATTTTACTTAACACTCCGTTTATTTGCTAGACAAAATGAATGCTAGAATGATTTTTTTTTCTTTTTGGAAAAACTCCGTGTTTTTTAACAAAAAATCTCTAAACATTTCTCTGTAATAAAGAAATATGAAAAAATATACTGCTAATTTTTCGACATAATGCACCTTTATGATCTAAATCCTTAAAAATAGTAAATAATTTTAATATCATGTTCAGAAACCAATAATTTATAATTAGTTTGGATTATAAATAAGTTAACAGCATTGATTAGCTTGCTTAAAGATATTAGTAATTTTACTTTTTCTACTCTAAGCGCAATTTTCTTGAAATAAATAAGTGATTGGAATTAAATTTAGTATGATGAGGAAATCAATAGACATGCAATTAATTTAAAATGGGAATTATATGCGAATTAATTCAAAGGAGTTAAAATAACAGGATATCTCTTTAATAAAGTTTTACACAAACTAACATTTGCTGTTTTATAGGAAAAGTTTCGTTGGACGTATATCAGAGTATTAAATTTAAATACACTTATAAATTACGATGAATTTTTAGCTTCATTGACAGATTTTAAATTTTAATACTAAATGATCAATGAAAATAGCCATTACACATCATTGTTTGCTTCCTTTTATTTAACTTTATCTGGCGTTTAGTTGTCCGCATGATCCAAACCATTGAAGCCGTAACTAATCAGGTACCATTAATTATTAGAATAGAATTTAGAATATCGTTGTCTTTTGTGGGACATTTTATTTTTTTGGATTTGAACCTTATCGGGCTAGCCCGTCATGAGCCCGCCGCAGGACTGTACTCGTTTTGAGAGAGCAACTCAAAAACCATAGTAGCAAGAAAGCCAAATTTGATATGTGGTTGCCTTTTTGGGTATTTTTAATTCTTTTGATTTTGAAACTTATCTGGCTAGTCCGTCTTAAACACACCATAAGAATGTACTCGATGTTTGAGAATAAGTCAAGAACCGGCGCAAATAAAATTTTAAATTTATTATATTTTTGTCTTTTGTGGTATTTTTGAATTATTTGGGTTTTGAACCTTATCGGAATGGCCAGTCTTGGATCCGCCATAGGAATGTACTCGATTTGGAGAATAACTCGAGAACCAGAGCAAATAAAAGCTTCAAATTTAGTATATTTTGTCTATAGTGGTATTTTTTTATTTATTTGGTTTTTAAATTTATTTTGCTAACCCGTCTTGTTCCAGCTATAGGAATGTACTAGATTTTGGGGTATAATTTGAGAGCACCGGAACAGCAAAATATCCAAATTTGATATGTCATTGTCTTTCACATATTTAAGTTCCATACATTTTTATAAATGCATTTATCATACATTTTAAATGCATACAAATAAGTAAAAAGGGTACTAGTAAAAACTATGTTTTGCTTTTATTTATTATATTCTAAAAACCAAACAACTTTTGAGAAACTCTAGGAATGCAGCGAAACCGTAATTGCATTCATTTTTTACAACTAATGGTATATACGTGAAGCATAAGAGACGAAAATAATTACGCACAGGCTAATGGGCATTTATAAGGTTCGATCGATATGCTGTGCTATTTGTTATTCCTCTTAGCGATAGAAAAAAAAATAACTTACAACAAAGTCTGTTAAACTGGGAAAAAGAAAAAAATTCTTTGATAATAAATAGATGTTAGAACGAAGTATTTTGATGGGAAAAAAGAACAATTTTAATCTTAATCTATGTGCTTGTATTACCCAGTCTTTGATGTATGAAGTATGGAAAGTAGCTAAAAGTTTTAAAAACGTGAACTTAGTTATTTATGTTTTGACCCTATTTCAATGTATAGCAATTATTTATATTCTGCATGTTAGAATAAGTTTTAACATTTATGTAATTTTCTTCTTTGAATCTGTTTTTCTTTCCTTGAAATTTTTAATTCTCTACTTTGGTCACATCAAATTTTCTGTGCAAAATATATATCTGTAGTAAAAGCACACAACCTGAAGAATTCTAAACTGATTTACAATATATGGACAAAATTTGCTTACAGAACTCACCAATAGTTGCCATATTGAGGATATTTCGTCAAATTAGTTACTAAGTCTACCAAATTTATCACCAAGATTATGCAATTTGGATTTACAAATAAAAACTATGTCTATAAATATCGTTTTTTCTCGGGTACAGACAGTATGCCACGAAAATATGTTAGATATCCGTAACAACATGCAAGGAATTTATTTTTTTCAGAAAGGCATTAGTGCAAGAATGGGCAAAATATGGCCTACCGATATGTGTTCAATACGGCCCACACAACGAAACTGAATTTTTACAAAGCCATGATAAATTCAACATTGCCGAACTTACTAAAGTATGGTCAAAAGTATATGGCAATGTTTGCATTCTCATACTCATGCGAACAAATGTTTTTAACCAAAAGCATAGAAACAGTGATCCCAAATATGGAATTACTGATGAGAATCTCTCATATCACTTGAAAACTACCCCTTCGCAGTTTAACTCAGATTACGAAAATATGCTGAAAGCTCACAGTTTTACTCATATCATACCCTATCCTATTAAACCTTCTAAATTAACTTGAAAACAATTTATTAGATATTTATCACTGTTTTGTATTTCGAATACTAAAAATAATAAATCGTTGGCCCGCTTCTTTTTGTCTTCCTGTAAGTATGTTTGCCTATCCCTGTCTTACTGTTAGACAATGTTGGTTAAATAATAAATATTTTATTTTTGTCCTCCTGTAAGTGTGTTTGTCTATCCCTGTCCAGCTGTTAGACAATGTTGGTTTATGCTTTGCTGCATTCTGTCACGTTTCTTTCATCCTCCATCTCTTTGAATTAGAGATTGCTGAACTGGGTGAATTTAAGGCATCTGAATGTCCTTTATACCCATCGCGTTTTTTAAACCATCATTGTCTCCCATAGATCTTACCACAAATGTTGTTACAGACCTAAAATCTGCTTCACCAACAGAAAATGCAAATATATCAATTTTGAGATCTTTTGTCAGATCTTTTTTGAGATCTTTTTATCTCTTTGAGATCTTGAGAACATTTTTCATAATATTTTTGACTACAACTATTGTTCCAGAAACAATATTTGGTTCTCCATAAAATAAAATGTAAAAATATCAAATTTGAGACCGTTTGCATCTTATGCATACAAGTTATAAGACAAAAATCTACAGTTGGCAGCTAATAATTTTTCCCACTTTATGCAATGACTTTACTTTTTTCACTATGAAACTATGATGCATACGATACAAGGCATAATATTTTTGACTTTGAATACATTTGCATAATATGTTGGACCACAACTATTGTTCCACAAATAATATTTGCATCTGCAGAAAAGTAAATATTAAATATCAAATTTAAGATCTTCTGTATTTTATGAATACACATTATAATGGAAAAAATCTATATTAGGCAGCAAATAACTTTCTCCACGTTATGCCATGACTTTATTGCTTTCATAATAAAATAATGTTGCAAAAAACACACGGTATAATATTTTTGACTTTGAACTCTACAGTAACATTTCGCCCTTTTCTTGATGAAAGCTTGCAACCCTATTTATATGTGGCAAACCAACTTTCTATTCTCGCAAATCCAACTTAACAATTAGGAAAAAAATCTGATGTTGGCAGCACATGACTTTCCTTATATAATGCAATGAATTTAATACTTTTACAGTAAAAAAAATAGATTATTTTTATAGTAGTTATTTATATTATTTCCAAGGTATTGAATTTTTATCAATGAGTCGTCATTTTTATTGATTTAGCGTCGTTTTTACCCATTTGGCGAGATTTTCGTTAATTTAACAGCATTTAAAAAAGTCGCCAAGTTGGCGACATTTCACCAAATTCGTCGCCAAAATCTCGCCAAGTGTTATGGACGAAGAAATAAGTTATTCCTACAGCAGATAAATGACTATTGCCGTTCAAATACAAAAGTATTACTCAATTTTTTTTCTCATGAATGAAACGAGCTACATCCACGAGAATGATGTCACCAAACATATCGCATGGTATTACATATGAAAAGTGAACATGTTTCTCAATAGGAAATATATCTTTTTTTATATGACTTTTTGATAATTTTTTTAAAGATCTGCAATATCTCGAGAGCGATTTATGTTAGCGTTCTAAAATTTATGTCAATCGTTTTCTAATGAAAAATTACATAAGAAATGTCTATTTGCGTAACTTTATTAGCGGTTTTGATTTTTTGACGATTTTTTCAAAATTTCACTCTAAAATTTAGAGGGTTCTGAACATTCGATTGCGTATAAAAAACAATAGGCTTCCAGCGTTTACGGATTGTGATTTTTGTACCAAATTTCGTTCGAATCGGTCCATTCGTTCGTCAGTTATCGTCTCCACAGACTCACTGACACACACACATACTTTCACTCACACACACACACACACACACACACACACACACACACACACACACACACACACTCACACACACACAGACATCACTTCAAAAATGTTTGATTCGTGATCAGGGATGCTTGAAACGTGCTCTCCCGTCGAAAACTCGAATTCGAATTTTCGACCCCGTCACAATACTCTCTTTATACATTATGTATATAAGGAAAGTAATAGCTAGTACCACTAAGTAAAACAAACAAATGTGCCTAGTCACGGAAAGCGACTGACGTAAGTATACATAAATAAAGCTATATCACAATGTGTTGGCATTGAATTAGGATCACGTAAAATTAAATTTGTCGGGTTTGGCGATTTTTAATGCAAATAGAATGGCATTTTTCATACTGCCGATAAAAATCTTTATCATCCTTTCGACAGGTAAACGGAAAAGAAAAGGAGGGTTCGGTCCTTGTGGATGCTGTCCCCACTGGGTTCCGGTCTAAATTGGGTGGCACTGCCCGACCGTTCAAACGTATACCTTACACCTTTAGTAGGTGGAACGGTCTGGGTCAAAGAAGAAAAAAATCTCATAGAAATATAATTGACATAAAATTTATTTTCCCTGAAATAAATAAATATCGTTGACCATTTTTGCTAACTATTTTATATCAAATATTTCTTTGTTTAGAAACTCAAAAAATGTAGAGAAGTCTTAACAGCGATTCTTAAAAAAAAACCAATAAAGAAATTATTATAACGAGTATAAATAAGACTTTAATAAAACTTTCTTTTATGAATAAAATTATGCGTGTTGGCCGCCTTTAAATATAGAAAGAATGTAAATGAAATATTATTATTAATATCATTATTCTATTAGTATTTATTAATAATCAATTTATTTTTCAAATCAAATATTTATTAACTACTGTTTCTTACTTGCTCAAATTTGATCAACAGAATTTCAGATAAAATTATATCGGTTATGCAATTACAGAAGAAAAGATAATTGCCACTACAATTGTTCATTTGCTGCTGCGTTTCTGTTCATTTTTTTTTCTTGTGTATATGTGCAATTATTATCCCTGTGGCGTTTCAAATTGATGCATTTTGACCAGAAATTATTGAATATTCTTATTTTTTTATATCATTACCGCAACAATGTCAATTATAGAAGTATTATTAAATTTGAAAAAAAAATATGAAGATGAGCATTACTCTTTAAATTGATTTACTACCTTGAGAAATACTTTTCATATTGCATGAAATTGCATTACCTTAATGGCGTTAATGCATTTTTCATTATCGTTAATGTTGCGTACAGGACGAGGGAATAAATAAATGTTCCATATTTCAAAATAAATATAAACCTCTTAGTTTTTGATAAAAAATACGCTGCAAAGAATTGTTTTTAATTTAATTAATGTATTCATCAACTAAAAAACATGCAGATCTAATAAAAAAATATTTGCTTTAATATAAATATGTTTTATTTTGTTGCCTTTATTACTGAAATTTTGTTGGTTCAGGACTGGAAATGATAAATGTAACGGTGGTTCACATAAGAGTATTTTCAAGCGCTAATCAAATAGCTTTTAACAAAATAACTTCAATTAAAATGCTATTTTCATTTATTTTCTCGGTTTAATTGATGTTAAATGACCTACATAAAAAGGAACATTTTTTTCTGAAATGAAAAAGTGGAATTCAAAACGGATGATGCCTTTATTCATGATACTACCTGTTATTTATGAAATATAATAGCTTCAATTAGAAGCTGCTTTTCATTTTCGAAATTATTCTTTTAGCAAATATTGGAATCAAAATTCTGAAGTTACCAGTACATGACTTTAACTACAGGAAAATTCCCAAATTGTACTCCCAGAAATGCGATATCTTACGATAAATTCAAAAATTTAAATTTATGAAATCATTGAATTTTTAATAGATAAATTTAGCATTCAAGAAATATAGTTTGAGATTGCTTATAAAATAAATGGATTTTAAATGAACTATTACTTTCCCTTTAGTATATATAGTATATATAATATATTTCCCCTTAGCATATACCCTATGGTATATATTTCCTATAGTATATATAGTATCATGTATGGGGAAAGTATAGGGACTAAGTCCAAAATTTTAATTCGAGTTTTCAACATAAGATCATGTTTTAAGCATCCTGGAGCTCGAATCACTCATTTTTGAGGTGATGTCTGTGTGTGTGTGTACATATGTTAGTGTGTGTGTGTGTGTTAGTGTGTATGTATATTAGTGTGTGTGTGTGTGTTAGTGTGTATGTATATTAGTGTGTGTGTGTGTGTGTGTGTTAGTGTGTATGTATATTAGTGTGTGTGTGTGTGTGTGTGTGTGTGTGTGTATGTATATTAGTGTGAGTGTGTGTGTGTGTGTGCGCGCGCGCGTGTGATAACACACAAACAAATGACGGTTTTAAAAATATTTTGGTACGATTATTACAATCAGTGAATACTGGAACACTATTGGCTTTAAATGCAATCAATTGAAGAAAGACCCTCCCTCCATTTATCAAATTAATTTCTGGAAAAAATCCTTAAACAATCAGTATATTCAATAATGATACATATATTATTATTTTATATGTAATTTTGCACTATAAATGAATGGTGCAAACTTCGAAACGCTGGCATAAACTGTTCTGTATTGTCTGTCCCAAACTGTTTGTTGTTGCATGATTTTCAAATATGTTTTTGAAAAAATCGTCATAAAATTAGATTCTTCAATATTGCTAAGCAAATAAGCATGTAGTGCGTAATTTTATAATATAAAACGAATGACATACACTTTGGAACGCAAGCGTAAACCGTTCTCGAGATGTTGCAAGTTTTCAGATAAACTTCACAAAAATATTGTATAGAATTTGCTCATTTTCCATATGCAATAGTTTGCAACAAATTCGTTAACATCATTCTCGTGGGTCTAGTTCGTTCCATTCATGCTAGATGATACTTTTTAAATTGTTTAGCATTTCAACTTTAAGGAATTTGACAAAAATCATATTTTTAACTGGATATTAATTAAATGTCATTCGTATTTTCATAATCATTTTACATGCGAGTATGAATCTGTTTGGACTTACAATTTTTCAAATGCTTCCAATTTCAATTTACGTGATGCTAATTAAATCTAAAAAAATTGTGCCATAGTCTTGTACATCATTATTTCGCTGCGAAAGACTTAAAGTCTAGTCTGAATTATGTAGAGAAAGTAATGGATTGACCACATCGATTATTTAAACGATTTGGTCAAATCGATTCCATTATTCGATCATTTTTTAATCGATGATTTATTTAATCGATGCAAACAAAACACCTACTGGATCGCATATCCATTGCAGATAACAGCATTCATGGGTTCATTTTATGCCTATTCAGCATTCGTCAACAATGAGAGGTCTTCACCTGAAGTTGTAGAAAGAAAACTTGCTACGTTACTCAGTTTTACGAATCTGTATGGGGATCGACAAAATTCAAACCTACCTCGGAACTGGCTTTGAATTCCTTCAAAAACATTGAAATGAAACTGCAAGAGACTGCAACAAATGTTAGGGTGTATGAGTGTGTGTGTGTGTGTGTGTGTGCGCATGTGTGTGTATTGAGTGTATGTGTGTGTGTGTGTATGTTAGAGTGCATGTACGTATGAGTTCACAGTTAACAGTTAAATTATCAGTTATCAGAATGTGGCAGACAGTTAAAGTTATGTAGTTGAAGTGGTGTATCAAAAAGTTGAAGTCTGACTCCGAATGTGAGAAGGAGAATCGGAAAATTAGTGACATCCATGAAAATCAACAAACCATCAAAACGAGTCTAAAATATAATGGTATGTGCCGATCTTCATAATTATTAGGTCAATGTTTGATCACTGGAATAAAATTAAAATGATCTGGTCACACACGGGTGCTTTCTCTTCCTTAAGCGATTTTATAATAACTTCATGTAATTTTTATTATAATAATAATGGAAGTGTAATAAATGCTAATTTGTTTAAAAGTTAAACGTGGGTTTTAATGAGTAGTGTTTTTGATTTAATGGTTATGGTAAGGGGCTCGTGCAAAGAATTAATGGTGGATTTTGCGGTCATGATAGTATGTACTAGTTTAAATTCACGGCCACTTGAATAAAGATTAACACCATTCACCACAACTTCAAATTCCAAAGCCGATAGAGGGATTCACTAAAGATTTCCAATATTGGTCCTTTTAACTTTCGGTTCCAAATGTTTCATTTTATTTAAAATATATATTTCTCAAGATTGTCTAGAGATAGGGCTTAGATATATTTAGCACTATTTACATTAGTCTAAATTTGCTTAGATAAATTTAGCAAATTTAGACTAATACGAATTTAGCATTGAATTCTGGAGGAAGTGGATAGTGTTTAACTAAATTTCTATTTATGTTTCTTTGAATACTTCCAGTTTAAAAAAAATTCTTGAACCACATATTTCGAAAGATTGGCTGTTGATACAGATTTGATAATGTCTGGTATGAATTCAACATGGAAGGGATTGATTAATGATTTCCACTGTCAGAGTCCATGGGGCGCGGTAGCCCATTGGTTAGCGCGCTGGAGTTGCACTCGGTAGGCCCGGGTTCGATTCCAGCCACAGCCAAAACTGCCGCCGCGTTCACGCGGAGTACGATCACGTTAAACATGTGGTTCCGTAAGTCCTTCCGAGAGGTTGGTGGTAGGGGAAGGAGGGTACGGTTCTTGTGGATGCCTCCCCCACTGGGTTCCGGTCTAAATTGGGTGGCACTTCCCGGCCGCCCAAACAGTTACCTTACACCTTTCTGGTAGGTTGGACGGCCTGGGTAACAACAACAACTGTCAGAGTCCATTTCGACAATAAGAGGCGTACGTATGTCCTTCGTTCTGTCTGACTTTGTGTCATTTTGGCTGTTTCCTCCTTTGTTATATAATGAGCGTGACTAATTGTTATATAAGCCTCCAAACAAACGAGACCAAATCGTTATTTGAGATTCCAAAACTAACGTAAAATAACTATTTTCATGGACCACTTCGACAATAAGAGCTTGAAATTATGTTCTAGTAAATTAACATTAGAGCTTCGGCTAGCCAATACGAAGATCTGTGGTTCGATTCCCGGTTGGGACAGCAAGGTACTTTACAATAGCGGCCTAGCAAATCAACCCTGTAGGTTAGTATAAAGATGTTGGAAGTCTGAAAGTGGCCTTAGTACGACTAGCACGAATTCAGTGTCTCTAGTATATGGAACGCCGATTTCAAATTGGGGGGGGGCAACGACCTCTCAGGTTACTAGCCTGTGTAAAAATAGGCGTATCAAGAGGCTAACCTGAAGTAAAAGTAGCAGGAATTTGTCAGCCGGATTGTCTGTTGCACGTCAATCTGGCATTACAGGGTAGAGAATGCAAAGTCCACTGATACCATAAGAACTTTCAATTATGTCCTAGTAGCTTATTGTAGAGCGTCAGCTGGCCATTAAGAAAATCCGTTATTAGATTGCTGGTTGGGACAGCAAGGTTCTTTACACACTTTGGGCTCTGGAGTTCACGTCCAGTTTTTTCTAAAGATCATATGAATGTTCGCAAAAATTATAAGGAATATAAAAAAGCTTAATAGTTTTGTCATAAATTAAATGTGTACACCGTTTTCCACCATGAGAAAACTCATTTATTTATCTTAATGATCTTTTTTTCCCCCACAATGAAGAATTTGACAGTTTGCAATAAGGACCATGTGTTGGCCATTAAATATATTTAGACTACCGTCATTTACTTGTGAAAAATAAATGGCATAAATATTATCATTATTTATGTAATCGAAAACACCTATGCTAGTATAAGTAAAAGAAGCATCAGAAAATAATGGATCTTTTCCCATCTTGTTAATGATTGCATTAACATAATGCTATTTAATGTATTTTTAATTATCTTTAATAATTAGCGCATAACGTATAACAGCAAATATGCGATATTTGCATATAAATATGCATAAAAAATTTTCTTACTTTTCCATTAGTGTAGTGTATTTATTAAAAACTGTCTTATCTTAATTTAGTGAGTTATCTTAATTTGTTTATCTTAATTTAGTGACACAATTATTTTTCTTGGTAAAGGTAATAGTTTTATGTGGTCTGATCTATTAGTTTATGTAGACCTTTTGTTGATTAGTTTTGAAATTTGCCTTAATTTATCTATCATAATAAAAAATATGTCTGTCTGTATGTCTGTTCACCTGTTGCTGAAAATCCAAGTTTCGAATAGAGGCGAAATTCGAACAATACACCTCGACGAGATTTTTAAAAAATTCGAATTATTTTAAGCATTATATGAACATAACAGATGATTCTATTCGAATGCAAGTACTTATTTTTCGCAGGTGTTCTGTGAACAATAACTCAGACTTTCAGTCTGGACTTAGAGTGCTAGAAATGATGCGGTTTACTAACAATAAATTTTTAAAATTTGGAATATAGAATTATTTTATTATTTTAAATGTGTTCTGAAAATTAGCCTTAAATCGGATGTAAACGTTTGAAAAAAACAATTTAAAATCTTGTTTTAACCCTCGACTTCAAAACCAGATTATTCCAGCAAACAAAAGTAACTTTTTACTTTTATTTTTGACATTTCCGAGGCGTGAACTTCAATCACAGAAAATAGCAAAAAGAACTGGATGATAAAATGCTAAAATCTAAATTCGAATGCAAACTTTAGAAAAAAGTATTTAAAATATTATTATAACTCTCAGCTTCAATATCAACTTATTCCAACAAACGAAAGTTACTTTATTTTTCATTTTTAACTACTCAATTGTGAACTTCAATCATAGAAATTGGTAAAATACGACCTGGATGATAAAATATGAAAATCTAATTTTTAACAAAACATTCTAAAAGAGAACTAAACTTAAAACGGAAATCTAACTTTCTTACATAAAAGAAACATATTTCGATTTTGGGGATTTTAAATATTTTCAGCAGCCCTTATTTAGGACGTATCAAATGAACTTACTTAGGTCTTCGTCTGCGTAGTATAATTGGCATAATTGCGCTGAGAAAGACAAGCAGCACGATATTGATTTTGGTCTAAAACAAGCAAATTACAAATTGAGTCATATAATCTATATCTGTATAATTTACACTGTGTGTAATACTTTTAGACCCGGGAAACGGCGGGTAATTCGTTTCAGTTAGATATAAAATGTAACCCTGTTTTTATAGATACATTTTTAATATCGAAACAAATTTCTTTTTAAATACATATTTATAAAATTAAAAGTTATACATCTGACGTCTGTGTCTGCACTTGACTTTCTTGGAAATTCATATAATTCAGAAGTTAGATCTACGTGCATCACGATCTTTATTAAAATAAAAAAAATGTATATGTTTCAATTTTTGCAATAAAAAATACATATTTCTGTAAAAAAAAATTATGTATATTTTAAAAAAAATGTATAAATTTCATTTTCGCACGCAAGGTTATTTTTAAACTATTATGTAGAAATTATTCAAAATTTAATTTTGCAAGTTTTGCAGCAGTTTAGTGACAAGATGAATATAAAACATTTGGCTTACCTATGTTATCATAAACTCTTTCAATATATTCACAGTGTAGTTCATATTATCTCCCTTATAAATATCACCATTGTTCCAGTAAATAACTCCTTTCTCTATAAGAATTAATATTATAACTTCTTAAAATTAAAAAAATTCTGGTTTTAATCAGGAAATTAACTGAAAATTCTATCTAGTTCTAATTTCTATATGATGTATTTAAAACATAAAATTTGATAGATATAGGTGCATTTGAACTTTATGTTTTGCTTCCACACACACACACACATATAAATATACACACACATGCATACACTGCGAGGTCTATATAACCTTTGGTTTTTATTTTCCTTGCTTACGTTATAATGTATGCTCAGTTTATAGTTTATAATAACAACTTCTGAGTCTGTTATGGAGACCAATCGCAGAGCCAAGTAACATTCTTCAGTCCTGCAGTTCAGCAGGATAAATTTCGGATCGTGACTGGGAGAATTAGTCCAGACGAGTGGATGGCTGGAAGTCGAGTCAAGTGGCTACGTGTCAAGTCGCTACGAGTCAAGTCGCTGAGTAAGTGCGAAGGAGTTGGACGGTGCATGCCCACGGTAAATGCTACAATAGTGTTGGTATAACTATGATCGGTAGAATCCAGTACCCACTAGTTGCTTGAATAACATTTAAATGTCCTCCGATGCAGTTTGGTAAACATTGGCTATTTATGTTCTATTCTGCTGATTAGCGTAAAGATAGTTCTATCTGCAGGCCTGGTTGCAATTCATTATAGAGCTTCCAGTTATAATACGAGAACGTGTAATCCTGGATGTTTCGGTATATGTCTATATTTAACCCAGACAGCTGCTGTATTATTTTAGTGTGTACAACAAATGTGTTGCAGCTAAAATTATGAATCAGTGTGTTATTGCTCCTGGCCGTAAGGCCTCTACACCCCTTAATCTAAGATTTGGAGTTAGGGTCATCTTTGAAGCTCTCAGTACTTCATAATGGCAAGCCCACAGTTAGAATAATTGACCTTCGTATGAGTTAAAAAAAGGCTCAGATTTTACAATGACCCTGAAAAGATTAGGCTCTATAGCATACACAGACGGATTTATGTCCAAATTTTTCCGGAATCATTTAAAGAGGTCCTTAAAGGTATTTATCTGGTACATTATCGAAATCGAGAATTTTCAAGTAAACATACTTTCTATAAATATGAGAAAATTAAAAATTAAAATAATTGAAAACTTATATTTTGTAGGAGATGAAATAAACTGAATAAGATAATATAGAACATTTTTCATTTTGCAAGTAATTTCCTACACAGGTCTTTATGTATATTTCGGTGTTTTCTTTTTATCTCTCGTATAAAATTTAGGGATAAATGTGCCAAAGTTAAAGTGTATACAATTACGTATGCATGCAAATTTTATCTCATATGTCGAGTGAATTTAAATTGGAGTTATAATGACTGTATATTTAATGAGATAAGGAAATAGTTTTCTTTGAAAAGTTGTTTTGTCTTGTGAACGGTATTTATCAAAATCCATTTGTTCTAAAATTGAAATCAGAACACGTTTTGTTAACATGGATAAACAAGAACTCATTAAGTTTATTTTAAGGGCACAATTCTAATTAAAATGATCTTGTAGTTTCTTTGAATATTAAGAGTTGACTTTATTGACATTCAAAAAATTCAGAAGTAAGAAACACAAATTTTATTACAGTCACTTTTTTTCTTTAAGAATTCCTTTCAATTACTTTGAATTCTATTTCAGAAAGTAATTCACATAGATTATACTTGTTTGAAATTACATTTAATTTCCCTTTTTATTTTACGCTTTGATGCATTCTAAAATAGCGCAACAATTAAAAAATCTGATGTGGGCAGCACATGACTTTACTTAATATAATGCAATGAATTTACCTCTTTCACAGTAAAAACATGATGTATCAGATCCACGGAACAGGGTGTTTAACGTTGAAATTTAAACCTGCCTCTTTTTCGGATCACAGCATGTAAAGCTATTTCGTACCAAATTAAGCGACATTTTCATTAACTTGGAGTCATTTTTGCAATTTTGACGATATTTTCGTCAATCTGGTGCTATAAAGCGCCAAGTTGGCGAAATGTCGCTAGATTATTCAACAAGTTCGCCATAAATGTATCATTAAGTGTTATAAGTAAATGGAGAGAAGCGCATTTCTTCTACACTGGAAGGTATGTATACCCGTCATATCACGAAATTAAAAATTTGTAAAGCGTTGTCTCCTATCTATTGTCATTTTTATTCATTTGGTGACACTTTTATCAATTTGGTGACACTTTTATCAAATTGGCGACATTTTCCTCAATTTGGCAATATGTAAAAAAGTCGCCAAGTTAGCGACATCTTGCCAAACATTTCGACAAACATTATGGACGGACGGAGAAATGAGTTACTCTTATAATCGTTTGTTATGTTTTTTCCAAGATATTGAATTTTCATCAATTTGTCATCATTTTCATTGATTTATTGTTCTTTTGTATCAATTTGACGATATTTTCGTCAATTTAACATCATTGATAAAGCTCGCCAATTTGCGATATGACGCCAAAATTCGTCGCCAGAATTTTGCAAAGCGTTACTGACAAAGAAATAGGTTATTCTTATAGTGGATTCTTATTTTTTCCAAGATATTAAATTTTCATCATTTAGTCGTCATTTTCATTGATTTAGCGTCATTTTTATAAATCTGGCGACATATTTATAAATATGGTGACAGTTTTATCAATTTAGCGACATTTTTATCAATTTTGAAACATTTAAAAAACTCGCCAACATCTATTTTAACATTCACTTTACTATGATAAACAATTGTAATTGATACTTGTAGTTGTTAAGTCTAATTAGCCTGTGTTGTATTATCTGCATTCCTGCCTTTTTGTTTATTCCTGCATGTGTAGTACTTCTCCCCTGTGGTGTTTGCGGCCACAGTACCTTATACAAAACCGGCTTGTTTTTGTACGCCAGATCTAATCTTAAAGTTTGACATTTTAGGCTACCCTGCATAGTGTCATACAATATTTCATCATCAAAAGTTTCTATTTTTAATAGTATTCAGACAAATCCGCCTGACACATTTTTTATTCCAATACCCTAAAGTTTAGTAAAGTCTGTTGTACACCTATGCCTCAATTTTCTTTATTGGTCTTGGGCGATACTGTCCCTTTCTTTTTATCAGGACTTTTGAACTTGATTCCTTTGAGAAAAGGCTTGGAGTGACTGTGGAGTTTTCCAAACATCAAGAACTTGGGCTTGTATTTGTACCACCTGCGGGACTTATCCCCTTTTGTCTCCAAGCTCTTGGGAATCAGCTTTTTGCAATTCTGCTCATCTGATCTTGAGTATGTGATTGTAACCTGGTGAAAAATAATTTTTATTTAAGAAGAGCAATGTAAATAATAAAGTAATATAAGAGTAAAGTGCTGTTAAAAGAAGTAAGTCATTAAATTGAAAATTGTGGGTTGAAGAGGCTTTAACAACTTAAACCACGTGTCAAAGATTCTCCAATATGAAGTACTTCTTACATAAGCTTAGTAAAATAAAGAAAAACGACATAAGGAGAACTTGAGCAACGTATGCAAGCATAAATAATAAAAATAATGCAGCATACAGCTGTTTCGGGGATACGTTGGAACACCTTCGTCACTGCAAGGGAACAAACAAATGCGAAATCCAAAAGAGGAATGGGTGCAAAGGAAGTAACAAAGTGGGGGGGGAGGTTTATGCCCAAGACATGGATTAAGAGAGAACCAAACAGGAAGCAGCATGAAGAAGAGACAAGATAATAGAAAACGAGAAACAATAATAAGAGATTGGCATGCGTCAAGACACAAAAGAGATATCTCGACAAGACGAGTCTAGTCCTAACAAGAATAAATGAGACAAATAGTACGATACAAAGAGCCCCAAAAGAATAGAATTAAAAAAAAACGGGGTCAGGGGGTGTTACATTGCACTCTGCTAGACGTTTGACAAAACAGAAGTTCTAGACAAGTCATTAACTAAATTACTAGAATTTTTCTGGATGTGGTAAGCGTCAAAGTCATGTTGCAAATCGACTTCAAAGACACGTTGCAAACAGACTTCAAAGACGTGTTGCAAATCAAATATTAAGCTTCCGGATTCAATAATTAAATATGTCGAGTTAACAGAAATTTAGAAAATTTTATTTGCAAAAAGGGAAATCAAATTAATAGATGGTAGATTTTATTTTCTTGATTCCAATTGGGTTAGTCATTTTGCATCCCATAAAAACTTTCAATGAATCTTACACCTATATAAATAAAATTGAAAATCTGTCTATCTGTCTGTTTATCTGTTTGTTTGTCCCATCATCACGGGAGAACGGCTGAACAGAATTTGATGAAATTTTGTGGGTAGCCATAAAATAGCCCCACTTAAAATTTAGTCCATGTTTCGAGTTTCTACGACAAGTGGTTCTTGAAGTATTAATGAAAAACCAAACTTTAGTTTGTCTCATCATCATGGGAGAACGGGTGAACCGAATTTAATAAGATTTTATGGGTAGCTTTAAAATAGCCCCCTTTAAATGTTATTCAAGTTTTGAGTATCTAAGACCAGGGGTTGTTGAGATATCAATGAAAAACAATACTTTTCCCTAGGAGTCCTGCTCTCTAACTCCCTGTTTCTCCTAACGAAAAGGTGGAAAATCGCTTGTTTTAAACGAGAAAGTGAATTAAAACTTTATCTCTGAGTTTGATAGAAGATTTTTGTGCTAATTAGTCACTTTCTGAAAACATGAATTTTTTGAAACCAGAAATGTTTATGAAACATGAATTTAAATGGAAAATCTATGACCGTGGTTTATTTTTCACAAGCTTTTAATCAACAATGAAAAGTATTAAGAAATCAAAATGGTTATTTAATTTTTCGCATTTTATGATGAAGATTTTATCTTATATCACATTGCTCGGCAACGTAATTAAATTAAATGTGTTTAATGAAATGTATCTTATAAATGAACGGTTTGATTTTTCTTTTAATTATATTAATTGCGAACTGCGTACATCACTTTGATTTATTTTGGTAAAGAGTTTTCAAGCTTATATATTGTGTTTAGCTAATAAACTCATATATTGTGTTTAACCAATAAATTCATTTAGCCGATGGTTGAAACAGAAAAACAGTAGAACAGGTTTAGTGTTTTTATTCAGTATATACAAGCGGGATCAGGATGTTTTATTCAGATCTGCAAATTCAGAGCTACGAATTGGGCGGGATATCGCTAACTTGGCAACTTTTCCTAACCGTTCCCAAATTGACGGAAATGTCGACAAATTGATAAAAACGACCCAAATCAATGAAATTTATTTTGTTTTGTTAAAAGAGTGTACTGAAATGATATTTAGTTAGCATATGTCCGTCAGTCCAACCGTCCTACATGGTAACACATTTAGCGATTTTTTAAAATGTCACCAAGTTGATAAAAATGTTTGTAAAGCCATAAAAATATCTTGAAATTGATAGAATTGAGCTAAATAAATGAAATTAATTGTGTTTCAGTAGGGGATAGTATTGTGATGATGTTTCGTCAATTTGTCGCCAAGTAGGACGGTCAGTAGTATAATCTCACTTGGCGATAAATTTAACGATTTTTTAAAATGTCGCGAAACCTTCCATAGAGATAGCATTATTCAGAAGTTATTTTTTCCACCAATTTATTTGAGCAAATTATATCATTTTGCTTAGCAACGGATTTAAATCCAATGTGTTTATACGGCAGACGATTTTTATTACATATTTTTCTATTTGAATAATGTAGATATGTATACAAAGTAAATTGCATTGCCATTGTATTTTTGACTGGCTAATATCAATTACGGTCATCAGGTTTAAATATTAATATTATTGGTATTTTCGGGGATAATTGATTCAGTGATTATTGATATTTTAAAGATATTATGTCATTACTTTATTGCGGCAAAAATTGTTGAAACTCATATATTGTACGTTATACGAGTAATCTCCTAGAAATGCGTGGTATATCTTCTCATCTACGGGAATATAAGTAGTACTGGTATATTGGCATATATGTTGACATATATTGGAATCAAGTAAGGCCTTCTGGTAGGAAGATTACGGGGATTATGGATATTTTCTATCTATTACGTCATCTGTTTTATTTTGGCAAAAATTTTTAGACTCATATTGTAATACGGGTAACCTTCTGTATAACACTCTTACATATCTTCTAATCTACGACATTATAAGTAGTATGGGTATATATAACTTCCCATGTAATTTTAGCACTTCCATTTTGGCATATATTGGAATCAATTACTGTTTCAGGTTTAAAGATTACGAGTTTATTGATATTTTCAATATATACATGTATTCTACTGATGAAGGTTATATCTTCTAATATTCGCATATATAAGTAGTACGGGTCCCATACAATTTTGACGCTTTTATTTTGTATATATTGATTCAATTCCATATTTTTTTGTAAATTTGCTTACAAAAGAGGCCAGGATGTTTTATTCGTCAGATCTGCCCGTGAAGATAATTTTGTATAGCGAGAACAGAGATCCTTAAACTTCATTTTAAGAACATTAAATTAAATTTTTAACATGATATTCTGATTAAAAAATGTCATATCGTATACTATAGGAATTTGCACATGATTGTGAATTTTAAGTTTCTTTATATTATATACACCGGACGAAGAACCGGAGTGCTGCTAGTGATATAATAAGACGCTTATCTATCTGTGTCGTCTGTAACGGAAAATTAGAAACTTTGGAGCAGTCATAAAATTCGGTACATGGTTAGCTATTTATCCTGTTGTTGTTGTTGAGACCCAAACCGTCCGACCTTCCAGAAAGGTGTAAGGTAACTGTTTGAACGGCCGGGAAGTGCCACCCTATTTAGACCGGAACCCAGTGAGGGAGGCATCCACAGGGACCGAACCATCCTTCACCTACCACCAACCTCTCGGAAGGACTTACGGACCCACATGTTTAACGTGATCGTACTCCGCATGAACACAGCGGCAGTTGTGGCAGCGTGCAAATCCAGCGCGCAAACCACCGAGCTACCGCGCCCGAAAAGTGCCAACAGCACGCGGTGTTCCCAGCTATTTATCCTGTAAAAATTCTCATTTTAAATTGGAATTAGTTTAAAAGATACAAACTTTTACACTTTCATGGTCTGAAATTTATTATTTTAAAAAATATCATGAAATAAATGTATTCATTGCATGTGTCGATGAATTTTCAGTCCACAATTCACACTCCAGACATCTGTCGTGACAGTACTTAGGGTTTTAATGCAAAATTCTAACTTTGCGAATTCAAAAGATTATATTCTAATTTTTTTCCAGCTTAGAATTATATTATATATGAGACCAAGTATAGCAATAGCTGCTGAAAGTACGCCACAGTGATGCAAGCTAAACAAAACTTTGGGTGCAAAAACACTGGTGCCAGATCTGACATTTTAGCTATGTTTGCAACCAATAAATTTAAGAATTTGAGAGAAGATGAACAAGTTGGTGTCAGCGTGTTTTGAGGGACATAGTTGATGCCCCAGACTTCAAGTGGTCACACGCAAAAAAATAACCCTTGAGATGAATAAAAGTTAACAAGTATTAACCTTAGTATATGCTCGACAAAAATCAGTCTCAGACAAAGTCGAGCTCTTGTGCTCAGTACCCTAATATATCAGTAGCTGCGGTTCGCCAACGCACCTTATATGCAATCCAGGTATATGCCATCCCCATTTAAACAACACAGTTGAGCTCTTATGTCCAGTATCCTAATATATCAGCAGCTGTGGTTCGCCAACGCACCCTATATGCAATTCAGGTACGTGGTATCCGTGTCTAAACAACAAGTTGAGTTCTTATGTTCAGTATCCCAATATATCAACCAGCTGCGGTTTGCCAACGCATCCAAATGCAATCCAGGTATTTGCCACCCGTATTTAAGCAAGAAAGTTGAGATAAGAGTATATAACATTTCGTTATGCATTTAGGTGGTCTCACATCTCCTCTCAGGTCTTTATCATAAAAGAATAAATGGATTTTTGTAAAAGATTATTTGCAATTGTCATGATGTTCTGAATCCTAATTTTATCAAATATTATAAGCTTTAAAGCTAACTATCGTATTTAATGCTTAATAATCTACCATGCAGATTAATTTAGATGATTCTCACTCATTGACGCCGATTTCGTGGGTTTGAGACACTTTTTGACCCCCCCCCCCCAGTGTTTTTTGTGGGTTCACCAAACTCACAATATTTTTGCGCATATTTAGTGAAGAAAAGGTACGCATATATGCATACATTTTACCTTTCGTTATTCATTATTCAAGTCTCTCCTTCATTCGTTTCGTTATTCAAGTTTCTTCTTCATTCCCCTTTTACTATAAAGCATGTTGTTGTTGAAACCCAGACCGTCCGACCTACCAGAAAGGTGTAAGGTAACTGTTTGGACGGTCGGGAAGTGCCACCCAATTTAGACCGGAACCCAGTGGGGGAGGCATCCACAGGGACCGTACCCTCCTTCCCCTTCCACCAACCTCTCGGAAGGACTTTCGGACCCACATGTTTAACGTGATCGTACTCCGCATGAACACGGCGGCAGTTTGGGCAGTGGCAGGAATCGAACCCGGGCCTACCGAGTGTAACTCCAGCGCGCTAACCAATGGGCTACCGCGCCCAACTATAAAGTATTTTGAAGACCCAGACCGTCCGACTCGTCCAGAGGACTAAGAGCAACTATTTGGACGGCCGGCACTATAAAGTATGTGTAAAAACTCCCCCCCCATACTATTTACTATATTCTGGATACAAGATGTTAACACGGAAATTATTAAAACAGAAGTGTGTTCAAATTTTTAACATTAGTAAAAATACCTAAAAAACAAATATTACATATTATTGTTACTTTTATAAAGATAATTGAGTTAGAAATTCACACAGTATCTGTATAATGTATATGATAATGTTGCGCCTACAAAAGACGATAAATGAAATAAATAATTATCTAGATAAAAAAAATACTTTCCTATGCCTAACTATAATTTACTCCAATTTAGCATTTCAGCCGTTTTATTGTGCCAGATGATCTGACTGAATAACATTTAAATTTGTCTTAAATCCTTTTAAAAATGCATGGGTTATTTAATTTCAAATTTTCGGAAACGCCAATAATTTTTCAAGTCGGTGCCTATGCTCTCACTACAAAAATCAATTGCAGTAGCGCATGTTAATGTACTTACGGTATCTGCCAAATAAATTAATCAAAATAAAATATTGCATTCGAAGCATAAGTAGTAAAGGGTTACTCCTTTTTTTACTACATTATTGTTATGAGTATTCTGCAAAAATGTTAAAATTCAGCTGGAAACTCGCTGAGATAGCGTTAACTTTTTTTTAATTTTACCGATTATTCATCTGCAGATTAATATATCTCATCCTCCTTTTAAATAGATTAATCTGCCCCCTTTTCCTGGCATCATCTGGCGTTAGCAAAGGCCGCATTAGAACAAAGCACCTTGCTCCTGCGTCGGTACAAAAGGGGGGGGGGGGAGGGTAATTTTTTTTTTTACAATTTCAAATATTTTCAACGCGCTTAATTAGGACGTATCAGAGGAACTTATTTAGATCAATTTACGCCCACGTTGTATAATTCGAGTGGTTGCGAATGGAAGATATGGGACACTTGATTGGTATTATCTGTATCTGTATTATTATTTACGTGGAGCATACTTATTTAGGATCCAAGCAACTCAATTTAATTTGTCTTATTAAATAAAAATAAAATTCGATAAGTAAAAATAATTCGACAATAAAGAACAAGAAAGGTCATTGATGCATAAAGTATTGATTATGAAACACTTTCCAACTGAAAGGCAATTATTTTAAATATCTCTAAAACGTAATACGTTCAGCGTTAATATTTTTTAAATTTTCGCAATATTACAGTAATTTATTTTACTGGAAAACTCAAGAAATAATTTTAAAAGTTAATACTAGTTAAACAAAATGCACTTTATTCAAATGACATCATCGAAATGTAAAGCGTCTGCCTCTCAATACAAAATCAATAAATATTTTATTAATATCACTTATATCCCCGAATCCAGAGCTACGTAATTTTGCGTCAAAAAATTCAGCAATTCTTGTACAACTCACCTTACAATAGCTTGATTTGTTTACATTCTACATACGTTAAAATTAAGTTTCGTTGCAGAAATAATCAGAAATAATAAGTCTTGTGATCACTTAAAATGAAAAATACGTTGTAACTGCGTTGACTCAGAATTTCGATGCACAGATAATACGAAAAGAAAAAGCGATTTTACGACAGATGCAACATTACATATAAATATAAATGGTCTTTAAAAATCACGATTTTTAAACAGCGGAAAAAATGGATGCCATATTTTATTTTGAAGAGATTCATGTGATCTCTTTATATATCATAGATGAAATTATTATTTCAATATTTCTTTAAAAAATCAGATGTGGGCAACACATGACATTCCTTATATAATGGAATGAATTTACTACTTTTACAGTTAAAAAAAATGTTATTACAGTAGATACTTCAAAAGATATTGAATTTTCATGAATTAGTCGTCATTTTCATTGATTTAGCGTCATTTTTATCCATTTGGCGAGATTTTCGTTAATTTGGCAACATTTAAAAATGACGCCAAGTTAGCGAGATTCCGTTAAATTCATCGCAAAAATCTCGCCAAGCATTATGTATGGAGAAATAAGTTATTCTTACAGCAAATAAATGACTATTGGGGTTCAAATAAAGAAGTATTACTCAAAGTATCTTTTCTCATGAATGGAACGAGTTAGATCCACGAGAATGATGTCACCAAATTTAAAGTCAACCTGTTTCTTAACAGTTAATATTTTTTTCTTAACATTTGGGACTTTTTGATAAATTTATTTGAAAAATGTGCAATATCTCGAGAACGGTTCATGCTAGCGTTCTAAAATTTATGTCAATCGTTTTCTAAGGAAAAATTACATAGGAAACGCCTATTTGCGCAACTTTATTAAAGGTTTTGATTTTTTGATGATTTTTTCAAAATTTCACTTGAAAATTTAGGAGGGTTCTGTATATTTGATTGTGTTTTAAAACAATAGGCTTCCAGTATTCATAGATTGTGATTTTTGTACCATATTTCATTCGAATCGTCCCATTCGTTCGTGAGATATCATCTCCACAGGCTCACAGACTCACTGACACACACATACTTTCCCACACACACACGCACACACACACACACACACACAGACACACACACACACACACACACACACACACACACACACACACACACAGACATCACCTCAAAAATATTCGATTTGTGATCAGGGATGCTTCAAACGTGCTCTGCCGTCGAAAACTCGAATTCGAATTTTCGACCCCTTTACAATACTTTCCTCATACATTATGTATATAAGGAAAGCAAAAACTAGCTAACAGATTTTGCTGAAAATTTTTATATACATTTTAGGTGATAATTTGAATGTTTCCTAAAATTTTCGAAGCAATTTGTAATTTTAACTTTGCTTAAAAATGCTTGAATATGAGGTCCCATACATTTCAATGTGTTTCAATTTGTAAACCCGTGTAATATTCCAAATTAATTAGTTGATAATATTCATTTTTACTCATATATGTCCCACAGACCGTCTCAACAATATACTAAAAATTCATTTTGATAAAGTCATTTATACGGCAGTTATGGTGCCAGCGGACAGACAGAACGACTCAAGTCATAAACACTTTTCAACTACGTTGGAAAGTGTTAATAAAAATGATAAATAACAAGAAATATCAATCATGCATAAAGCATTGATTATGAAAAACTTTAAAACTGAAATGCAATTTTATTTAAACATCTCTAAAATACGATAAATTCAGCGGTGATAATTTTTTAATTATCACAAAACTACAACAATTTATTTTACTTGAAAACTTAAAACTTCATCTTAAAAAATGAACTTTTTTCAAATTACGTCATCGAATTATAAAGCGTCTGGTTCTCTATGTAAAATCAGTGAATATTTCATCCATATACTTTTATTCCAGACTCCAGAGTTAAATAATTTTGAGTGAAAATAATTCAGCAATTCTTATACAACTCATCTTACAATCACTTGTTTACATTCTGCATCCATTAAAATTAGTCGTAGTTGTAGAATTAATAAGTTTGATGATCATTTAAACTCTAAAATATTGTAATTGCGTTTACGCAGAATAGAGATGCACAGAAAAATAAAGCTATTTTAGGACGGATGCAACATTAAATATGAATTTAAAAGAATTTTAAAAATCATGATTTTTACTCTGAAAAATAAAGATAGATACAATATTTTATTTTGAAGAGAGTCAGGTGATATCATGAAATTATATGGGTGTAATTATTATTTTAATCATTATTTTAAAACCTCCGAACATACTTTGCTGACATTTTTTTTATATATTTTATGGGATAATATGTATATATTTTTTTAATTTTTCGAAGCAATTTGGGAATTTTGGCTTTGCTTAAAAAATGTTTGAAAAATTATGTACCATAGGGTTCAGTTTATTTCATTTTTCAACCCGTATTCAATCCAAAACTAATTAGGTAATATTAGTAGCTTAAATACCCATATGTTTCGAAGACCGTCTCAACAACATACTAAAATTTCATTTTGTCATTTTTCATTAAGTCATTTTTACGGCAGGTATCGTGCGAACGGACAGACAGACAGACAGAATGAACAAGGTCATAAACATTTTTCAACTATGTTGTAAAGTGATTAATCTTGTGCTACTTCGGAGTTTTCTACGAAGCAGATAACTCGAGGTAAACGATTATTGCATCCAACAGCCAAGTTGCCTGATAGGATCAATCAGCAACTACAAAAATTAGTGGATTTCAGTGTTGTTGTTGTTGAAATCCAGGCCGTCCGACCTACCAGAAAGGTGTAAGGTAACTGTTTGGACGGTCGGGAAGTGCCACCCAATTTAGACCGGAACCCAGTGGGGGAGGAATCCACAGGGACCGTACCCTCCTTCCCCTACCACCAACCTCTAGGAAGGACTTTTGGACCCACATGTTTAACTTGATTGTACTCCGCATGAACACGGCGGCAGTTTTGGCAGTGGCTGGAATCGAACCCGGGCCTACCGAGAGCAACTCCAGCGCGCTAACCAATGGGCTACCGCGCCCCTGTGGATTTCAGTGTGTATTATATATGTTATACGGTTGTTGTTGAGACCCAGACCGTAGGACCTACCAGAAAGGTATAAGGTAACTGTTTAGACAGCCGGGAAGTGCCACCCAATTTAGACCGGAACCCAGTGGGAGAGGGGACCGTATCCACAGGGACCGTACCCTCCTTCTCCTTCCACCAACCTCTCGGAAGGACTTACGGACCCACATGTTTAACGTGATCGTATCCGCATGAACACGGCGGCAGTTGTGGCAGCGTGCATATCCAGCGCGCAAACCACCGGGTTTTCGCGCCCAAAAGCTGCCAACACCACGCGGTGTTCCCAGGTGGTTACCCACCCAAGTACTAACCGCGCCCGATCCTGCCTGATATCAGTGATCTAACGAGAACCGGTGTTTTTAGCACGGTACAGCCGTTGGCCCCATATGTTATATGGTATAAAAGCTCACAAACCTGAAACTTCTCACTGTTTCCTGCTGTTCTGAGAATGCACTCGTTGTCTTCTTTCCTAAATTCTGTCTCTAACTGTCTACCGATGTCCAATTTCTGATTTTGAATCTTCTCCGGACTGAAAGATTTCGACAAGAAAGGGTGCGATAAAGCTTCTTCTGCTTTCTGTCTGTTCTTCGGATTTAACTGAAGAAACCCGTGGATTATGGAGATGAGATCCTTAATGGCTTGTTTCGGTAAAACACAAGATGGATAGGTCTCGTTCAGAGACCTCATGACAAATCCCTCGCACTGGAAATACCCTGTGTATTGGCGTACTGCTTCGATGTGACCAGCGCGACTGTTTTTGACAGTACACACATAAAAACTTTTGCCCAAGAAGAGGTTTGCCAGTAAAAGACCTGTTTGAAATAAATGCAAGAACATCAGTGGTTTTTATTTTACCAATGTGGTCCATAAAACAATACACCTACTATTAATAACTGCATTGTTAAAAATTCGAAGTAAATGTCTCAAATTGTTTCAACAACGCATACTTAAAGTCGTTTCATTGACAAGAAGTTTGATAATAAAAGTAATGTTGTGAATAAAAATGGGCATGTGGCTCAACTCGATTTTCTCATACAAAGCTCATTTTCTTTTCAAATTAAAGATAATTTTTGAAAAATCTGTATTGTGTGCCCAAATGATTATAACTATGGCGTGTTACCCTTCACTTTAAAGGGATTGAAAAAATCTTTCGTTTGATACTATTCTTGATAATGTATCTCTTGGGGGCATAATTCCCCCCCCCTCCAAGGGGGCTAATGACATCACGAACAAAAAGATTTCATCGAGTCAACTTTTCACAAGTATTGAATCCATTATGTCTGGTGATCATTAAGCAACAAATAGACCCGTTTATGCATGATTATGTTAAATTTTGAGCAACGTTGCCACGTTAAAAAATATTTTCCCGAGAATTTAATAAAAAATCTATCTAGTTTTAAGTATTTTACACAACAAAGCCGGATATAAAGTTTCGTGAAAATCCAATAATATTTGTGGCTGCTATGCTGGGCACAGGAAATCTACCACAGACATCTGCGAGACAGTCAGACAGACAGACACATGGACCTCACTCCAAAAGTAGTCAAAATGTATTCACGGGGGGGGGGGGGGGAGAGTCTTAAAACACATATTATCATCAAAATCTCGAAATCTTAATTTTTTTTAAAACAATACTTTCACAATACTACGTATGAAAAAGTAGAAATCTATTAGATTTTGAACCGTAGGATGACAAAGAACATAAAGGCAATTAAACCAGTTAATTTAAGTTAATTAACTGGCGAGAAAATCATGTAGTACCACCAACAATTTTTTCCTTCTTTTTGGCATTTAATGATTATTGAATGGATGAATGTTCTTACCACAAGCCCAAAGATCCACAGGTTCTGGCTGCACGTGTTTTTTGCTTGTCAACATCTCTGGAGGTCTCAGTGAGTGGGGCAATGGACAAAACTTTTTCTCGGTATCAGACCAACATAAGCCAGAAAAATCAGCAACCACAGCACGGTCGTCTTCAACTGCTAGGAATACATTTTCAGATCGGATGTCAAGATGGCAAAGGTTGTGGCGATGGAGGTACGCAATTCCAGTTAGCACCTGTTGTGATATTCCGGTTAATACAGATAAATGTATTGGAGTTAGCTAAGCACTGTGATAAATGCAGTAAAGGATCTTCTATCCTATAACAAAACGTTTCCTATAAGAAGGAAAGTGCTAAACTGGTCACCCCTTCACTTCCCGTGGATCATGACGTCGCAATTATCACTGCTTGTCAGTAAGATAAAGGTTATGATTTTACCACTACTCATAAAATTGTGTAAAGCATAAATTTTAGAATGTTTCTGATAAAGGTATTTGCTTAGAATAAAGGTCAAAATAACCATGCGGTATGGGACAAAAGCAGTAGTTAAGGAACGGAGATTGCACTAGGAGGAACCAAGAGTCCCGGCTCTGTCGAGTCCCGGCTCTTCGAGTCCCGGCTCTGTTCAAACTGTCTCCATGTTCACACATATTATATATGTGAATCTGAAAGTCCTTACGAAAGGTTGGTGGTAGGGACAGAAGTGTACGTTCTCTGTAATGTAGCACCCACGGGGTTCCGTCTAAAATGAGTAGCACTCTCCCGGGCGTCTAAACAGATACCTTACGCCTTCGGAAAGACTGGGTCAAAAGAAAGGACATGACAATTTGTAATTCTTCGCACGACAGGTGAAATTTCAGGTAAAATTTGAAACACATCCCCACCTTATTTTCACATTTGTGTAATTGACTGCTTCTGTACTATACTTCTGTACTATACATTGACTGCTTCTGTACTATACAGTTCGTTAAATAGTTTCAGAAAAAATCCTTTTACAAAATTTCTTAATGAAAATTGCGCATGTACACAATGTGAACGAGACGTGTGATATTTTAAAACGAAATCTCGACACAAGAATGTAACTCAATACATTTGTAGAAAGTTTACTTTCGTCCGTTGAATTATTTTCGATATATTGGAAGGTTGCAAAAATTACTTTGGCACATATTGCATGCTTTTTTAAAATTCGTGACGTTGTTGCCATTTTCATGTAGCAACAAAACTTTATACAAAATGTACTTTCATATAGTTAAGATGACAGCGGGGTTGCACCAATATGGACGACAGATGTATAGAATGCTAAAAAGTTTTATTTTTTAATAAGCACCATTGAAAATGTATATCCGAAATAGGTTTCCGATACAAAAATAATACTTCCCTTTAGCGAGGGAAGTCAAAGCAATTAGATATTGCAGATAACCGAAATTAATTAAACAACGCATGGGTGAAACTTATACATGGTGATTAAAAAAAGATGGATTAAACTTTACGAGGTGGTAATATATACCAAACCAAGCATTTTTCGTCATAGTGTAGTTCCACCTATTTGGCGAGACTACATAGTTTTCAGCTTGGCTAGCCAACGCTGTTAATGAGCATGTCTGTGGCAACGGCTTTAATGTTCTGTAATCGCTAGGACTTCAGTATCAAAGCTTCCAGTGTCAGAGTTACAACACCTGAACTCTAAGTGGGCATTTCGAGTTATTCGCTTGCTATGAGTGTATCTAGGTAAGCTCTTTGCTATGGCATTTTGAAGCTATGCATGCAATACTGTAATGTACATCTTTTTCTAGTTGAGTTAAAGTTATTCGTTATTAAATGGTTAAGTTTATACCTGTTGCATTTTTTGTATGTCATACTGCGAGTTAGTGATACTATGCGGACACACGTTATAATATAGAAGCTATTCATCTCTCACCACTCCCAAAAAGTAGTGACCACCATAAAGTGGTGACCCGGACGTGATTCAACTTGAAATAATACCGGAAGTTAGATCTGTGTAGAATAGCTTTTAAGGCATCTAGTTTCTTGGAATCAGATCCGGCGTTGTGGTTTGCACAAGTAGAATCGCAGTATATAATAACAGAGATTTCATTTGATTTGAATAAATTTCATTCGGGGGTTACGCACTTTATAAGCGGATACTAAAATGTGTTCGCGATGTTATTGTTAACTCCCCAGCTGAGAAAGCTTATGATACTTTACAAGAACGAGTTCTAGCTTATTATGAACAATCTGAAGACTCGAAGTTAACGGTATTGTTAAATGAAGTTAGGCGATCAACGCCATCGCAGCTATTGTACGAGATGGAGAGTTTGTATGGAGGCAAACTTAATGAAAGTACCTTACGTACGTTATGGATGCAAAGATTACCTTCTCAGGTTCAACAAATTCTTAGTGTGTGCTCGGAAGAATCTTCAGGATTATATAAGCTTGCAAAAATCGCTGACAAAATTTGCGAGTGTCCCAAAAACAGTGCAATGATGGCAAGTGTTTCAGGAAGTGCTTCTGCTTTGGACGAAATTCTAACAGAGATAACTGAATTGAGAACTGCAGTTCAGAATTTCAGTTCCGTAACTAGGTCAAAACGTAAACGCTAGTTAGCCTTTGCATGCATAGCTTCAAAATGCCATAGCAAAGAGCTTACCTAGATACACTGACAAAATTAGCAAAGAGCTTACCTATACCTGACAAAATTTGCGAGTGTCCCAAAAACAGTGCAATGGTGGCAAGTGTTTCAGGAAGTGCTTCTGCTGTGGACGAAATTCTAACAGAGATAACTGAATTGAGAACTGCAGTTCAGAATTTCAGTTCCGTAACTAGGTCAAAACGTAAACATTAATTAGCCTTTGCATGCATAGCTTCAAAATGCCATAGCAAAGAGCTTACCTAGATACACTGACAAAATTAGCAAAGAGCTTACCAATACCTGACAAAATTCGCGAGTGTGCCAAAAACAGTGCAATGGTGGCAAGTGTTTCAGGAAGTGCTTCTGCTTTGGACGAAATTCTAACAGCGATAACTGAATTGAGAAGTGCAGTTCAGAATTTCAGTTCCGTAACTAGGTCAAAACGTAAACGCAGTAGAAGTATTAGAACCAAATGCGGAAGATATAGATCTCCATCAGGCTCCAGTGAGTTTTGTTGGTATCACGAAAGATTTAAAGAGAAAACTCATAAATGTACCGCTCCATGTACGTGGTCGGGAAAATAGTGAGCACGTCTATTTCGTCGGCAACAGATAATAAGAATGCTGGCTGCCGACTCTTTATATATGAACAAACTACTAAACCTAAATTCCTGGTTGATAGCGAAGCTGCTAGTTGTTAGCCCAAAAGAATTACTTCGCAAAAGGACAGAAGAGGTTTAAAATTGTTTGCGGCTGTTATTAAAACCTAATTATTGGTATCGAACCTAATTATTGGTAATATTAGGTTGGATTTGTTGGACTTCGGAGGAAATTTAATTGGAACTTGACTATAGCTGATATCACTACACCCATTTTAAATGCGGATTTTCTGGAAAGGCTAACTAGTGGAAATCGTTAACTCGTAGTTATCGCTAACTAGTGGAACAATTCCGTATGATTCAATAATGTTCAAATTTCCTCAGGTGTTTGGCCCTAACCCCGAAATGAAGATAAAACACGATGGTAGTTTAATTAGTCATTGTATTGAGAGTACTTGTCCTCCTGTTTTTTTAAAGCCTAGGACATTGAATCTAGAAAGTTTGGTGGCGTTAAAAAAGGATTCTGCGACAATTCATCGCGCATGATTCGTCGTGGGATAATTCATCGCGACAATTCGTCGCTGTCTCAATTCGTCCCAGCCTCATTTCGTCGGGGACAGAAGACAGAAGCGGTAACAGAAAACAGGCGCTATTCGCCCATGAGATGTGGAATTACTTCGAGTCTGTAAATGACGAATTAGCAAAAACAAATAACTCTGTTGAAGGCTGGCATACATCATTTAGCACACTTATAGGAGCACCCCACTCCACAGTATACAAATTTATAGACGCGGTAAAAGAAAGACGAAATTCTAACATATGGATGACATATTTCATTTTGAAGTGGGTCACGTGATATGAGTCTGCAGGGAAACACATGTGCTGCCCACATCAGAATTTTTAACAATATTACAACAATGATTTATAGAAGTGCGCCACCTTTGACAATAAGTCCAGCTTTCAAATGAGAACTAAATTTAAGTTTAACGTGCAAATTCAATGTCATTTGAAATACTTATGACTGTTATTTTGTGCAGATAAACGCAAATTATTATTGAAGAAATTAAGAGACCGTGAATATGAGTCTGCAGGAAAAGACATGTGCTGTCCACATCAGAATTTTTAACAATATTACAACAATGATTTATAGAAGTGAACGGGGATTATTTGCAGGCCATTTCGAAAAAAATGTATGATCTATATTTAAAGAGCCACCAACTTTTTGTAGAATAAAATGTTCAACAAATTTAGGCTGTGTACCAAATTTTAACTCTCTAGGACTTAGGAAAGTGCACTAAAAATGCCATCAAGTAAGTATATCACGAAGAGTTATATAGAACTAAAGAAAAATTTGAAAAATTATAATCTACCAAATTTATTTTAATATGTGAAGCCTTTCTCGTATACAAAATGATTAAACTATTGGAAAGATATTTATTATATAATATATCTCTTTTTTCTTTCTGGAGGATATCCCAAAAGTCAGAATTTAATTGAATTTGTTTTTTTCCTATATTAATTAATTTTTAATTAAAAAACTACTTAATATATTTTACTGAAATTTTTTTTATATATTTTATGGGATAATGTGAATATTTTCTAAAAAATTCGAAGCAATTTGTGACTTTTAAATTTGCTTAAAAAACTATTTGAACAATTAGGTCCCATACAGTTCAATGTATTTCATTTTTTCAACCCGGGTTCAATAAAAAACTAATTGGGTGATATTATTTATTTATATTCTCATAGGTCCCACAGACCGCCTGAAAAACATACTAAAATTTCATTTTGATAAAGTCATTTTTACGGCAGTTATCGTGTTAACGGACAGACAGACAGACAGACAGACAGACAGAATGAACAAAGTCATAAACACTTTTCAACTATGTTGTAAAGTGTTAAAAAGGCTATTGTTGATGCAACTTCCCTTGCATTTCCCGTTCCGGGTGTACCGTTGGTATTGATGATCGATCCTTCTCTGATAGCGACAGGTGCAGTATAGCAACAGCTGGTTGAAAAAGGTCAGGAACCTTTAAGGTTTTTCCTAAAATCTTTCCATTGCGCAAGTTAAATACAGCATGTTTGATCGGGAGCTATTAAGAGTTTATGCAGCTGTGAAGCATTTTAGGCATATGTTAGAAGGTCGTAGAGTAATTATTTATACTCACCATAAGCCACTATAATGTATGCTTTTAACCAAAATCTGAATAACTCTTCTACTCAACAGGTTCAACATTTGGAACTAACAAGTCAGCAGTCAGCGGATATTACGTATATTCCGGGGGACGAAAATGTGGTCTCTGATATTGTGTCTAGAATCAACAATATAAGTTTGTCGGGTTCTATCGATTTTGAAAGTATTGCCGTAGATCAGTTAAGTGATCAGAAGTTGCAGGGGTTGTTAAAATCGAATGCAGGCCTTGAGTTGCGTCTTACATCTTTCCCTACTTATAACAGTTCTATTTATTGTGACATGTCTACGGGTGTACCTAGACTTTTCATTCCAGCCATTTGGAAAAAGACAGTGTTCGAAAAGATGCATAACCTGTCACGTCCTGGCACGAAAACCATACTGAGGTTGTTATAACAACATTTTTTTGTATGGCATTCAGCGAAAAAAGAGTATGCGGAATGGTGCCGACAGTGTCTTGTGTGTTAAAGAACAAAAGTATTTCAGCATACTCGAGCACAGTTACCAGAGTGCCAGTCCATCTGGACATAGTGGGACGATTAGTACCATCTGAAGTAAACCGATATTTGATGACGTGTGTTGATAGATATATATACACGTTGGCTGGAAGCAGTCCCGATTCTTGACAGACTGAGGTCTTCCTTAACAGTTGGGTAGCAAACTTCGGAGTATCAGAGGTAATTATGTCAGACCGAGGAGCGAATTTCGAATCTCGACTTTTCCAGTGCTTATCCAAATACTTAGGGGTTCAGAAGTGTCGTACCACTTCGTACCATTCTTAATCTAATGGGATGGTGGAATGATTTCACAGAACCCTGAGAGCGGCCCTAGAGGCCGTAGATCCAATTCGTTGCAGCGAGGCTTTACTATTAGTAATATTATCGCTACGATTGGCGGTGAAAGAGGAGATTGAAACTGCTCCAAATTACTTGGTATATGGTACAGCTCTCCGCATGCTTGGTGATATGCTACACAGTTTTGATCGAGGTGTTATAGACCCAACTGAGTGTATATAAAACCTCAAGGATCAGATGTCAAAGTTGAGACCAATCCCAGATTCGAACCACTCAACGCCAAAAGTTTATGTATCCAAAGAGTAGAAAATTGTTCCCATGTGTTTCTGTGGGTATATGCGGTTAAGAGACCATTGGTGCCACCCTATCAAAGGCCACTTCCTGTTTTACCAAGAACAGACAGAGTGATCACTATTCTTCAAAATAACCAAAAGCATGTTTCGTTGGACAGCGTCAAATATGCTTATATGCCTAGTCCCGAAGTAGGTCAGCGCACCAATTTTTTTAACATTCCCATTTATAGCGGTTTACAAGGTGATAGTTTGACTAGGTCTGGCTGATAGTCTACACCTGTGGTACGATTTCATGCCGAGGTTTAGCCTGTTGGGGGAGTACTGTGGTGCATTATTTACTGTGGGACTACGCAGTTTTTTTTTTTTGGCCAGTCAGCGCTATTAATGCGTATGTCTGTGGCGATGGATTTAATGTTCTGCAATCACCACGACTTCAGTTTCAAATCTTCCAGTGTCAGCGTTTCAAGACCTGAACTCTAAGTGCGCATCCTGAGATATTCGTTCGCTATGAGTGTATCTAGCTGCTGGTCAGCTGAGCTTTTTGCTATGGCATTTTAAAGCCACACATGCAATATTGTAATGTACATCTATTTCTAGTTGAGTTAAAGTTATTCGTTATTACATGGTTAAGTTTATACCGGTTGCCTTTTCTTGTATGTCATATTACGAGTTAGTGACACTGCGGATACACGTGATAATACAGGGGGCTATTCGTCACTCACCACTTCCACAAAGTGGTGACCCCCATAATAGTTTACCGAATCGGAAATGAAACGTAAAGGCTCCAGTGGGCGCTTATTTGTGAAACCGATGAGGTGAGCTGAAACTACAAGAATGAGTTCGAAGTTATAAAATGACATTTTATAAACAATAATTACAATAATGGCTCAGAAGAGCGACCGCCAACGTGAATGCACGTCTCATAGCGTCGATGGAGGGATTGGCGAACTCCCTGGAGCAGACCAGGCATGTCGGGCTTTTCGGCAGCAGCGGCCGAAATTCTGGCGACGAGTTCCTCTTCAGATTCAAGGGGAGTGTCATAGACGAGACTCTTAAAAAATCCCCACAAAAAGAAGTCAAGACACGACAGATAGGGGGGTCATGGGGGCTAAACTTGGGACCACCTCGCTCATTTCATCGGCTTTGTAACGCTTTTACGTTTCATTTCTGACCCGGTAAACTATCACGAAAAATGTTTTGTTTGGTGTGTGCTACCACCTCGTAATATTTGGACCATATTTTTTGAAACACTTTGTATATTTAGCTGTACATTTTGGCTTAAATTGCTTGGCGACGCAACTATGGAAATGCGCAACAAGACTCAGAAAAGGGCCTTAATGTGCATAGCACCTATCTATGAAACATATACCTGTTTTGCGTATATTTGGCATCTGTCAAGGGCATTTGGATCTCCTTTGAAACTCTTATCTTGTAACCTCATGAACATATTCGTTGCCATTATATCTGTCAGAAATATGACGACCCCATCCACTTCATCTATCATCCCTATCAGTTTCAGGATGTTGCGGTGCTTCATCAGTGGCCAAAAATGAATCTCCATGTCGTTGATCATTCTGTAAAGGAGTCATGAATCTATTTTGAGATTATACTAGATACTTTAGACTATACTAGAGATACAACTACTTGAGATTAGACTAAAGATATCACAACTTTAGATTGTGCTAGAAATATTGCTACTATCCTATAAAGGAGGCATGAATCTATCTTGAGATTATACTAAGTACTTGAGATTACACTAGTGATACTACTACTATTTATTTATTTGAAAACTGCAAGATATAGGAAGCAAATCCCAGTGACAGCAGGCAAAACAATACACAGAAGAAATCCTCAGAGGGCAGATACAAACACGAACCATACAGATAGAAACATAATAAAAACCCCACCAGCAAATAAGCATTCGTAAGTTAATAAAAACAGTAAAACACATAAGACTTACAATAAATTATTTTTAAAAGTAGTTTATGAAGAAAAAAATATCGAAATCATCAGGCAGGCTATTGTATAGCTTACAAAAATTGTTTACTGCATACTGATCCCCAACACCAGTTCTAAAAATTCTCTCAGCAAACAAACTCCTATTCCTAGAATTAAAACTGGGAACACAAAAACCAATTCCACCCAGATGAGATGAACAGTTAACTTTGTTACCGAAAAGACACTTAAAGAGCGCAAGATAAATTTCCTTCTAATAAGTAAGCTTTTCACAACAAACAGCTCATAAAGCAAAGTAGCAGAAAGGGAGTAACAGAGCACACCAGTTTTCTTGTAATAGATATATCTTAATTTATTCTGTACAATTTCAATCTTATCAGTATGCACAGCATGAGCAGACATCCAAACAACCGATGCATACTCGAGCCCAGACCTGAGCAAGGCATTAAAAAGAACGATGATTAAATTAGTAAAATCCTGCGTAATCCTCTTGATATAACCCAGCTTCCTGTAGATTCTAGCACAAACATCCGAAATGTGAACAGAAAAAGAAAATCCGAAATATAGGTTGTACTATCCTGTAAATGGTACATGAATCTATCTTGAAATTATACTAGGTACTTGAGATTATACTAAAGATACTACTGCTTAAGATTATACTAGAGAAAAAGCCACTTGAGATTATACTAGATATACTACTACTTGAGATTATACTAGAGATACTACCACTTGAGATTGTACAAGAGATACTGCCAATTGAAATTATACTAGAAATACTACAACTTGAGATTACATTAGATATACTACTACTTGAGATTATACTAGAAATACTACGACTTGAGATTATTTTAGATATGCTATTACTTAAGATTATACTAGAAATATACTAGCCTGTAATCATTTTGGGGTAACAGTTAATGAATATGAAATTTGATGCGTTAACTTTAAAAATTTCTTTCCTTTTTACATATCAGTTTCAGTTTGGGATGAATAAGCAAGGAAAGGGCATCAATTTTTCCAAACCTTTTATTGATAATAAAAAATATTATACGAAGATAATTATGTTGAAAACTGTTGATAAAATTTTAAACAATTTATGCTTGCTTAGTAGAAAAAATGGTACCAAAAATAATTTAAATACAAACAATCCTCCTGCAACGCGATTAATTCGTACCGCGTTATATGGAAAGTGAATTCTAAGAAACTCAGATTAGTGCAAGTCAGATTAATTCGTACTGTGCTATATGGAATCCGCATACCGCCTTGTATGGAAACCTCGTTATAAGAAACTCAGAATTAGTACAAAACATAGCATTAATTACGCTTAATTTAATTAATAAAACTGGTATGCCAGATAATTTTCATCTAATCTAATGATAAAAAGTCTCGAATTTTGTTGTCCTTAACTATTGAAAGATGTTCATTGTTAGATAAAGTCATGCGTTGGACACAACATATTTTTTTGGTTTAGCATCTTCGGCAGTCGTTCCACCCCACTAAATACCCCAATTGTAACCAAGATTACCTGTGTTCAACGATTTTGGCCGCAAGTTCTTTTTTCTCGGAACTGGTGACTTGTATAACTGAGCCATATGTCCCTTTACCAAGAACACTTCCACACTGATATCCCAAGTTGTCTTTCAGATGGTCTAAGGCCGTTTGCACCGGATCTAAAATCTCTGCAACGGGACCAGAAGATGTCATGACAATTTATAAATTTTGCTAATCTCCTTATGGGATGGATTTACAGCCCATATTGCTATTATTTCCTTAATTTTGATAAAGAATTAGTAAATGATGCGATGTGACTGTTATAAAAATTCATTGTTAGGAGAGAAATGCATTGTTAGAAGTTAATATATTTTGGCATAACAATGTTTATTTTAAAGTAGTTTGAAGTCAAAATCCCCAATTATGTAAACAGTAAAGTGTTTCTTGGTTTACTGATATTTAACTATTATTTTACCCATGTAGGTTGTATAAAGAACCTTTATGCCCCATCCAGGAATCGAACCGTAGATCTTCGTACTGACCTGCCGACGCTCTACCGTTAAGCTACTGGGACATATTTGCAAGCTCTTATGGTAATAGTAGACATTGCATTTTCTACACTCCCTCACTTCAAAGATCGTCACATGTGTGACAGTGACGTTGTAGTCACGTGACACCTGGGTCACAATGTGACATCATATTTGTGATTTCTATGTGACGTTACGTATTAGTAACTTTGTAACTTCATTGTGACTATATTCTGTGACGTTTCCACAATTTAATTAACACGTAACAATGTGACGACATCACAATAACAATTACAATGTGACGTCACCAAAAATTAATATGCGACTTCACAAACGACCATGAAAATGACCAAAATGACTTCGCTGTGACCTCAGTATGACATTACCGAGACGTACTGCGACGTCCTGCGACTTCCCAAAGTCACAGTGTGACGTAAATCTTACGTCACTGTGAAAAGAAATACTGTTAGGGCTGTAATATCAGATTAACGTTCAAATGACAATCTGACTGACCGTCGGATATCGTCTTGCTACTTTACGCCAGGCTAGCCTCTTGACACACTAGACTTACCCAAGCTAGTATCGTGCGTGGTTGTCGTCCTCCCGATTTGAAATCGGCGCTCCATGTACTAGAGTTACTGAATCCGTACTAGTCGTACAAGGGGCACTTTTAGATTTCTGGTTCCAACATCCTTGAACTAACCTACTGGGTTGATTTGCTCGGGCGCTATTATAAAGTACCTTGCTGCCCAACCGGGAATTGAACCGCATATCTTTGTACTGGCTAGCCGATGTTCTACCGTTATGTTAGTGGGACACAAATGCAAGTTTTTATTGTCGAAGTTGTCTCTGCAAAGTGTTAGGTTTTATCTCCTTCTCTCTAACTTCATAGCTTTATCACTTCAAGTGTATTATATCAGTGAAAAGTATATTGTAAACTGCCATAATGTAACTGATTATTAGTACTTGCGTATGTTAATGTTTATGTAGTACTTGAGTATGTTTATGTTAAAAAGTTGCATATTCGCCTTTCCTTAATACATGACATATTTATAATGCGAGTCTATGAACGGACCTCATCATTGCATTTCGGCATATGAAGCCACCGTTAAAGTTTTATTTTTTGAAAGAAAATAAAATTTTATATTTAATTTAAAGTTTTAAGAAGCAAAACAAAAGTTTATTTTTTAGAATTCGTTGCTAAACAAAATATTTATAAGTATGCAAACAATTCAAAATGTTTTCTATTACTGTTCTAAAGTGTATAAATTTCTATTTTAACTGTTTTGTGTTTTATTATTGGTAAAACCATGTTTCATCACATTTTTCAACCATATAATATCTGATCTGAAGAAAATTAAACAGCCATTTATAAAGAACATCAATAGTTTTCGCTGTAATAATAAAATAAGTACATAACATGAACACTATCGTCCACGCAATAAATAAATAAAATAAAATGTAAAATATAGCGCATACAGAATATGAAATCGGGACCTGTGGTGGAGGAACCGCGGTGCGCGTGCCACTTAATGGCACACGGAAGTGTGTTGTGTGGCACGCGGAAACCTATTTTTCTTTAGAAAGCCCATGTAGTATGTGATGACGTAAGAAATCTTGTCATACTAGTTTCATTTTAAAAGAGCAATATTTCCAACACTTTTATTTTCAAAGGTATCATTGCATCTAACAATCAATTGCAACCAACATTCAATTATATCTAACATTCAATTTTATCTAACATTCAATTGCAGCTCACATTCAACTGCATCTAACATGCAATTGCAGCTAACATTCAATTGCATTTGACATTCAATTACATCTAACATGACAGAAATGGCGAATTGCTTCTTCCCTATAATGTGTGTTGGCTTTTAAAATGACAGGCTCTGATGATTTTGGAATCTGCTTCATAGTATTTTAAAGTATTTGGAAGAGTATGAAGAACTTCCATGTAAGTGCTCATTTTTCAAGTATGAAGACTGGCAGTGAGAGATCAAGCATTTCTTACAGATATATTGAGACAACTGAACAGTTTAAATTTACGTTTACAAGGAAAATACTGTCTTTTTCCAATATTGGTTTCTTTTGTATCATTTTTATAAGTAAACTTTAGCTTTTTTCTAATTATTTTTTCTCAAAACAAATTATCTTAATTTTCTGAACTCCAAGAATAAGCAAAATTATCTGAAAATATCCCAAATGAAGGAAGGTACAGAAACTTAATATTTGTTTCAGATGATTCTTTCTTTTTTAACAAGATTCCGTAACTTCGAGCAAGATTTGGAAAACAATTGTGCTTTTAACAAAATTATTTTTGATTGATGGAGACTTTAATTATTATCCTCTTGGAATGCAAATTTGAAACTATTGACCTTCAACATAATATTTCAGTTAAATATAAATATAATAGAACTGCTTGCATTTCTGTCAGTAAAAATTATGATGCATTCTTAAAATATCTACCACTTCTTGATTTTGCGACTTTTAATGTTCGATGTTATTTAAGTGTTCGATGTTTTTTTTTGCTTGTTTGTTCAAATGTAAACGAAAACGTACAGAAGACTGTAAGAAAAAAAAAATCTGATGTGGGCAGCACATGACTTTCCCTGCAGACTCAAATTCATTTTTTTTCTTTATTTGTTTAATAATTCATTAAATTGAGTTTAATTGCACAAAATAACACTAAATTCGCATTTTTAATTCAAGTTTTGTTTTTATTTGGTAATTGGACATTTTTCTAAAAGTAGCATAACTAAATGCGAAAACTCTCAAATATCTCGAGAACGATTAGTCCTAGAGAAATAGAGTTGTTCTTATTCTTTTCCTCATCAAAAATTACGCATAAAACAAGCATTTAATTGATATATTTGAACATACGTAGCTCTTTTTTTAGAGTTTGGTGAACTTTGAGGGCCATTTCGTAAAAACAGGCAGGTTGTTCTTTTCCGAATAATACCAAAATCTAATCAGCACCACATTATCCCACAAATAACTTATCTACTAAATTTTGTGAAATTTGGTCAATCAGTATTTTAGCTAGAGTGGATACATGAAAATTTTACGGGCCATTTCGCAAAAAAAGGCGGGTTCAGTTTTTACGAATCGTACCAAAAACTAATCAGCACCAGGGTTTTACACAAGTGACTTACCTACCAAATTTTATGAAATTCGGTTCATTAGTTTTTGAATTAGAGTGGATACATACATTTCACAGACAGACACACAGACAGACAGACAGACAGACAGACAGACAGACGGACAGACAGACAAACACACACACAGACGTCACGTTAAAAATGGTTTTTTCGTATTCTAGAGGTCTCGAAACGTGTAGATCCGTCGAAAACTCGAGTTGTGATTTTCGGCATGATTCCAATACTTTCCCTATACATAACCATGTATTGCAGGGAAAGTAAAAATCTGATGTATGCAGCACACGACTTTCCCTGCAGACGTGTATTAACGTTATTTTTATTTTAGTTAAATTTATTTCACTTTTAATTCAATTTTCGTTCTCATTCGGTAACCGGACTTATTTTCAAAGGTGGCGTAGAGAAAATACGGAAACTAAAATATCTCGAGAACGGCTAGTCCTAATGTAATGGGGTTGGTCTTATTCTTTTCTTCGCTAGAAATTACGTATTAAACCAGCATTTACTGGATATATTTGAGCATACGTAGTTCTTTAGTTTAGATTTGGACGTTTTTCGCGGGCCATTCTGCAATAAAAGGCAGGTTATTTTTTTTCGAATCGTACCAAAATCTAATCAGCACCAGGGTAACCCAAAAGTGACTCATCTACCGAATTTTGTGAAATTCGGTCCATTAGTTTTTCAGCTACAGTGGATACAAGCTTTTGCGGACCATTTCACAAAAAAGGTGGGTTCTTTTATTCCGAATCGTACCCAAAACTAATCAATACCAGCCCCGCCCACTAGTGACTTACCTACAAAATTTTGTGAAATTCGGTCCATTAGTTTTTTAGTTAGAGTGGATACAAAATCTGCACAGACAGACACACAGACACACAGACAGACAGACACACACACAGACGTCACGCTAAAAATGTTTTTTTCGTATTCTAGAGGTCTCGAAACGTGTAGATCCGTCGAAAACTCGAGTTGCGATTTTCGGCATGATTCCAATACTTTCCCTATACATTACCATGTATTGCAGGGAAAGTAAAAATCTGATGTGGGCAGCACATGACTTTCCCTGAAGACTTATATTCACGTTCTATTTATTTAAATTAAATTTAATTCACTTTTAATTCAATTTTCATTCTCATTTGAAAACTGGACTTATTTTCAAAAATGGTGTAGGAAAAATACGAAAAACTAAAATACCTCGAGAACGGCTAGTCCTAGTGTAATGGGGTTGGTCTTATTCTTTTCTTCGCTAAATATTACGTATTAAACAAGCATTTAATGGCTATATTTGAGCATACGAAGTTCTTAAGTTTAGATTTTGATGATTTCTGCGGGCCATTTTGCAAAAAAAGGCAGGTTATTTTTCTCGAATTATACCAAAATCTAATCAGCACTAGGGTAACCTACAGGCGACTTATCTACCAAATTTTGTGAAATTCGGTCCATTAGTTTTTCAGTTAGAGTGGATACAAGCTTTTGCGGGCCATTTCGTCAAAAAAGGCGGGTTCTTTTAACCCGAGTCGTACCCAAAGCAAATCAGCACCAGGTCCGTGCACAAGTGACTTACCTACCAAATTTTATGAAATTCGGTCCATTAGTTTTTTAGTTAGAGTGGATACAAAATCTGCACAGACAGTCAGACAGACACACAGACAGACACACAGACAAACACACAGACAGACACATAGACAGGCAGACACACAGACACACACAACAGACGTCACGCTAAAAATAGTTTTTTTCGTATTCTAGAGGTCTCGAAACGTGTAGATCCGTCGAAAACTCGAGTTGCGATTTTCGGCATGATTCCAATACTTTCCCTATACATTACCATGTATTGCAGGGAAAGTAATACTTTCCCTGCAATACATGGTAATGTATAGGGAAAGTATTGGAATCATACCGAAAATCACAACTCGAGTTTTCGACGGATCTACACGTTTCGAGACCTCTAGAATACGAAAAAACCATTTTTAGCGTGACGTCTGTGCGTGTGTCTGTCTGTCTGTCTGTGTGTCTGTCTGTCTGTCTGTCTGTCTGTGTGTCTGTCTGTGCAGATTTTGTATCCACTCTAATTAAAAAACTAATGGTCTGAATTTCACAAAATTTTGTAGGTAAGTCACTTGTGGGCGGGGCTAATGCTGATTAGTTTTGGGTACGATTCGGAATAAAAGAACCCGCATTTTTTTGCGAAATGGCCCGCAAAAGCTTGTATCCACTCTAGCTGAAAAACTAATGGACCGAATTTCACAAAATTCGGTAGATAAGTCACGTATAGGTCACTCTGGTGCTGATTAGATTTTGGTACGATTCGGAAAAAAATAACCTGCCTTTTTTTGCAAAACGGCCCGCAAAAATCTTCAAAATCTAAACTAAAGAACTAGGTATACTCAGATATATCCATAAAATGCCCGTTTAATACGTAATGTTTAACGACGAAAAGAATAAGACCAACCCCATTACACTAGGACTAGCCGTTCTCGAGATATTTTAGTTTTTCGTACTTTCCCTACGCCACCTTTGAAAATAAGCCCGGTTACCGAATGAGAACGAAAATTGAATAAAAGTGAAATAAATGTAATTAAAATAAAGAGAACGTGGATATAAGTCTGCAGGGAAAGTCATGTGCTGCCCACATCAGATTTTTACTTTCCCTGCAATACATGGTAATGTATAGGGAAAGTATTGGAATCATACCGAAAATCACAACTCGAGTTTTCGAAGGATCTACACGTTTCGAGACCTCTAGAATACGAAAAAAACATTTTTAGCGTGACGTCTGTGTGTGTGTCTGTCTGTCTGTCTGTGTGTCTGTCTGTGTGTCTGTCTGTCTGTCTGTGTGTCTGTCTGTGCAGATTTTGTATCCACTCTAATTAAAAAACTAATGGTCTGAATTTCACAAAATTTTGTAGGTAAGTCACTTGTGGGCGGGGCTAATGCTGATTAGTTTTGGGTACGATTCGGAATAAAAAAACCCGCCTTTTTTGTGAAATGGCCCGCAAAAGCTTGTATCCACTCTAACTGAAAAACTAATGGACCGAATTTCACAAAATTTGGTGGATAAGTCGCTTGTAGGCGAACCTGGTGCTGATTAGATTTTGGTACGATTCGGAAAAAAATAACCTGCCTTTTTTTGCAAAATGGCCCGCAAAAATCGTCAAAATCTAAACTAAAGAACTAGGTATACTCAAATATATCCATTAAATGCTCGTTTAATACGTAATTTTTAACGACGAAAATAATACGACCAGCCCCATTACACTAGGACTAGCCGTTCTCGAGATATTTTAGTTTTTCGTATTTTCTCTACACCACCTTTGAAAACAAGTCCGGTTATCGAATGAGAACGGAAATTGAATTAAAAGTGAAATGAATTTAATTAAAATAAAGAGAACGTGGATACAAGTTTGCAGGGAAAGTCATGTGCTGCCCACATCAGATTTTTACTTTCCCTGCAATACATGGTAATGTATAGGGAAAGTATTGGAATCATGCCGAAAATCACAACTGGATTTTTCGACGGATCTACACGTTTCGAGACATCTAGAATACGAAAAAACCATTTTTAGCGTGACGTCTGTGTGTGTGTCTGTGTGTTTTTCTGTGTGTCTGTGTGTCTGTGTGTCTGTGTGTCTGTCTGTCTGTGCAGATTTTGTATCCACTCTAACTAAAAAACTCATGGACCGAATTTCACAAAATTTTGTAGGTAAGTCACTTGTGAGCGGGGCTGGTGCTGATTAGTTTTGGGTACGATTCGGAATAAAAGAACCCGACTTTTTTGTGAAATGGCCCGCAAAAGCTTGTATCCACTGTAGCTAAAAAACTAATGGACCGAATTCCACAAAATTCGGTAGATGAGTCACGTATAGGTCACCCTGGTGCTGATTAGATTTTCGTACGATTCAGAAAAAAACAACCTGCCTTTTTTTGCAAAATGGCCCGGAAAAATTGCCAAAATCTAAAATAAAAAACTGGGTATACTTAAATATATCCATTAAATGCTGATTTAATACGTAATTTTTAACGACGAAAAGAATAAGACCAACCCCATTACACTAGACCTAGCCGTTCTCGAGATATTTTAGTTTTTCGTACTTTCCCTACGCCACCTTTGAAAATAAATCCGGTTATCGAATGAGAACGAAAATTGAATTAAAAATGAAATAAATTTAATAAAAATAAAGAGAACGTTAATATAAGTCTGCAGGGAAAGTCATGTGCTGCGCACATCAGATTTTTCTCGAATTATACCAAAATCTAATCAGCACTAGGGTAACCTACAGGCGACTTATCTACCAAATTTTGTGAAATTCGGTCCATTAGTTTTTCAGTTAGAGTGGATACAAGCTTTTGCGGGCCATTTCGTCAAAAAAGGCGGGTTCTTTTAACCCGAGTCGTACCCAAAGCAAATCAGCACCAGGTCCGTGCACAAGTGACTTACCTACCAAATTTTATGAAATTCGGTCCATTAGTTTTTTAGTTAGAGTGGATACAAAATCTGCACAGACAGACAGACAGACACACAGACAGACACACAGACAAACACACAGACAGACACATAGACAGGCAGACACACAGACACACACAACAGACGTCACGCTAAAAATAGTTTTTTTCGTATTCTAGAGGTCTCGAAACGTGTAGATCCGTCGAAAACTCGAGTTGCGATTTTCGGCATGATTCCAATACTTTCCCTATACATTACCATGTATTGCAGGGAAAGTAAAAATCTGATGTGCGCAGCACATGACTTTCCCTGCAGACTTATATTAACGTTCTCTTTATTTTTATTAAATTTATTTCATTTTTAATTCAATTTTCGTTCTCATTCGATAACCGGATTTATTTTCAAAGGTGGCGTAGGGAAAGTACGAAAAACTAAAATATCTCGAGAACGGCTAGGTCTAGTGTAATGGGGTTGGTCTTATTCTTTTCGTCGTTAAAAATTACGTATTAAATCAGCATTTAATGGATATATTTAAGTATACCCAGTTTTTTATTTTAGATTTTGGCAATTTTTCCGGGCCATTTTGCAAAAAAAGGCAGGTTGTTTTTTTCTGAATCGTACGAAAATCTAATCAGCACCAGGGTGACCTATACGTGACTCATCTACCGAATTTTGTGGAATTCGGTCCATTAGTTTTTTAGCTACAGTGGATACAAGCTTTTGCGGGCCATTTCACAAAAAAGGCGGGTTCTTTTATTCCGAATCGTACCCAAAACTAATCAGCACCAGCCCCGCTCACAAGTGACTTACCTACAAAATTTTGTGAAATTCGGTCCATGAGTTTTTTAGTTAGAGTGGATACAAAATCTGCACAGACAGACAGACACACAGACACACAGACACACAGACACACAGACAGACACACAGAAAAACACACAGACACACACACAGACAGACAGACAGACACACACACAGACGTCACGCTAAAAATGTTTTTTTCGTATTCTAGAGGTCTCGAAACGTGTAGATCCTTCGAAAACTCGAGTTGTGATTTTCGGTATGATTCCAATACTTTCCCTATACATTACCATGTATTGCAGGGAAAGTAAAAATCTGATGTGGGCAGCACATGACTTTCCCTGCAGACTTATATCCACGTTCTCTTTATTTTAATTACATTTATTTCACTTTTATTCAATTTTCGTTCTCATTCGGTAACCGGGCTTATTTTCAAAGGTGGCGTAGGGAAAGTACGAAAAACTAAAATATCTCGAGAACGGCTAGTCCTAGTGTAATGGGGTTGGTCTTATTCTTTTCGTCGTTAAACATTACGTATTAAACGGGCATTTTATGGATATATCTGAGTATACCTAGTTCTTTAGTTTAGATTTTGAAGATTTTTGCGGGCCGTTTTGCAAAAAAAGGCAGGTTATTTTTTTCCGAATCGTACCAAAATCTAATCAGCACCAGAGTGACCTATACGTGACTTATCTACCGAATTTTGTGAAATTCGGTCCATTAGTTTTTCAGCTAGAGTGGATACAAGCTTTTGCGGGCCATTTCGCAAAAAAATGCGGGTTCTTTTATTCCGAATCGTACCCAAAACTAATCAGCACCAGCCCCGCCCACAAGTGACTTACCTACCAAATTTTGTGAAATTCGGTCCATTAGTTTTTTAGTTACAGTGGATACAAAATCTGCACAGACAGACAGACACACAGACAGACAGACAGACAGACACACAGACAGACAGACAGACAGACAGACACACAGACAGACAGACAGACAAACGTGTAGATCCGTCGAAAACTCGAGTTGTGATTTTCGGTATGATTCCAATACTTTCCCTATACATTACCATGTATTGCAGGGAAAGTAAAAAGGCATATTTAAACGCCGCATTCAATTTTATAAAATTACATTATTTCCATTGTGAGTTACGAGCATATGTTGTTCATTGTAATGTGCTCTAAGAGCAATATAATTATAATAAACCTTATGTAACTGAAGATAATTGCATTTTTATTTAAACCTATTATAGACATAAATAGGTGATGACACGACTAAGATATAAATGTTAAAAGGTTGCAGATGCCATGAAAAGATTGGCCACCACTGAAGTAGACGATGGTTTCGAAAACTCATTATGCGTTATTTTCCTTCCTTTGAGAAAACTAAAAATTTCACACCAAATGCAGTTTGGAACGGGGGGGGGGGGGGATTGGTGAGTGTCAACGAGCAGAAATTGAAGCTCCCCTACTTTCTTAAAATATAGATTCCAAAACATCGTTTTATTAAAAAATAATTGTAAATTTATGTATACGACAAGAATACCTTATTATGACTATATGTGTAAAATTCTTTGTGTATATTTTGTTAAATTTTCTGTACCATTTTTGTGAGGCCGTGGTATGCGCGCAATACATAAATGTATCTATTTTCTTTCAAAAACCTTCATTGAACTTTATATGAAAGAAATATGTGTACGCTACGTCTTGTAAAGATCCTTGCCGCCCCATCCGGGAATCGAATTCTGGATCCCCGAACTGTCCAGCCGATGCTCTACCGTTGAGCTACTGAGACGAAATTGCTACCTCTTATCACCGAAGTGAACTCTGCATTCTCCACTCTCTAATGTCAGCTTGGTGGGCAACGGACCATCTGACTGACAACCTCCAGCTATTTTTACCCCAGGTTAGCCTATTACTGCTAATTTTACCCAAATTAGTATGCAGCGTGGTCGTTATCCTCTCAATTTGAAATCCGAACTCAATCTTCCAGAGTTCACTGAATAAGTATTAGGTGTGTTAAGGTTACTTTCTTCTTGTTGCCATGAGAATTTCAAATAAAGTGACCTAAGCTTATAAGTAGATTCTGACCTCAATTAATTTTGATCAGTGAATCCCTTTATTTTATTCTTATTAAATTATATGAACTTATTTTGTTCCCTTCATATTTTTTTAAAAGAAAGAAAAATAAAGCTATGTTAACTGTTCTTATTTTCTCGGTTCTTTCTTTTTCTTTTGACCCTTTTTATTTGTATTTTTTCTAATTTTTCTTTTCAAAATGTTATTCTACATTTCTGTTTTTGTTTTTCATGTGCTTAATTTTTTTTCACTTCTCATATATTTTCTTTTTATATATTTTCTAAATTTCACTTTTAAAATGTTATTATTTTGTTTAATTTTAATCAATTTTTCATTATGTTAATATACCTCACTTTAAATTTTATTTTTCAATAATCTTTTTTCTATATTCGTAATAACCCTTTTCCCATTTTTGAAAAATGAACGTACTTGTCAAACTCAAATATAATGTAAAACTGTCTATTTTATCACAATATTTTTCATCAATTGTTATCTTTTTAGATCTAAATAAATGTTCGTTTGGCGCGATGGTAGATCTCGGGTGCCTCCTGAGTGCAGGAGGTATCCTTTCCTGACCGTGCAGCTAGCTACTCTAAACCCACTATGTGAGTCGGACGGTCTGGGGTCTTCCGACCTCCGACATCTTTGCATTAACCTACAGGGTTGATTTGTTCGAGCGGCATTGTAAAGAACCTGGCTGCCGCAACCGAGATTCGAACCCTGGATCTCCGATTTCGTTCAGTTTGTATAATTATTAGATTAGTAAACATTTTCTTAACTTGGGGAAAAAATGATTTATGCCTGTCAAGAGTGAGCATTCCCCTTAAATTGATTTTAACATTCCTTCATAATTGCTGTGAAAAAAGAAATTTGCTTTTTAATTTTTTATTAATATTAAATTATACTTATTAATTTTAAAATTGCTTTATAGTTTGAAGTACCCTTACTATATCATGTTAATGAGACATATTACTATAAAAGCGCATCATTTTCAATTTAATCAACAGTTACCTCAAATTGGGTTTAAAAAAAAAATTGTAAGTGTTGTGCATAATTTAGTGAAAAATCACTCCTAATGAGAAAAGAAATCGGGAACAATCGAGTTAAATTGCCCGAAGCGGTATTTATCTGAAACGTAGCAAGGAAATTAGAATTTTTGTAATCAAAATAGATTTAAATGAACTATTCAATGTGCGAACATTTTAATTTGATTATCAGAAGATCTTATAATTATAACAAAGCAATCGAATTATTTCTTTTGCAATCAAATTATTTCTTTTACAATCGAAATCGAATTATATCTTCAATCGAATTATTTCTATTACATTTAAATGTTTGATGTATAATTTTTGAAATGCCGAATTATTCGGTAAATATGCGTATTGAATGCAATTAAGTAATTAAAATGTGTAGGGAGAGAAGCTTCACTTGGTATCCTCATACATTCATGAAAAGCTTAATTGTTAGTTGATCATGTAAAGGTAACATTACAATACCATGAAATCGCAAGAAAACAATGTTTTATGATCATCGAATTAATATTTTCAATACTAATAATATTTATTGAGAATAAAAATAATGAAAAATATATGTAAAATATTACTCGGGGTTTAAATATTTCATGTTTAAATATTTGCATTTTTCTCCTTAGAATTGTACTTAGGACTTGTTAACCCAGAACCATTTTCCCTGCCGCCCATTTTTGCTGCTCTATATCTTCGGATGAGTCGGACGACCTGTGTTTTCGACCCAGAATCATTGTCCTAAGCTAAAGGAAAGGGAAATAATGAATTTGATGTATTTGTAGTAAATTAATGTATAATACCTTTCTCCATTTAAATGTACCAACTTGCCCCGAACGAGAACGTAACATGGGATCATGATATCCAGAGAAAGAATAAACAAGCGCAATAAACAACAACCGAATTATCTTAACATTCAGAACCCAAATCAGCTTCCAATTGGGAAAAAAACTTCAAGTAGTCATACAAAATAATTAGGAGGTATTAAAGAACAACACAAAAACTTAGTTAAAGTTATTTCGCGTTAGAAACGTGAATTCTGACGAAACAAAATGAAATGGGTCTCCTTTCCTTTTCCATGACGAAAAATATTAATTCAATATTTCTACTGCATTCAATATTTCTACTTTGCATCAACTAATCATAAACTTTGAACAAATTTAGATCTGTTCCTGGAATATATATATGCACTGAAGAGCAAAAACATTATGACCACCTACCTAATATCGCTCCCCTTTGGAACGCAAAACAGCTACAAACCGCCATGGCATGGATGCCACAAGTCCTTGGTAGGTGGCCGGAGACTGATGGTACCAGATATGCAAGCAGCGGTCCCGCAACTCCCGGATATTCAGCGGCGGTGGTGTTTGAGCTCTGAGCTGCCGTTCCGTGACATCCCAAATGTGCTCTATGGGATTAAGGTCCGGCGGGTTTGGGGGCGGGGACATCAATTGAAATTCATCCGTATGCTCCTCGAACCACTGTAACACACTTCCGGTTTTCTGACAGGGAGTGTTGTCCTGCTAGAAGACTCCATTCCCGTTGGGGAAGACTGATTCCATGTAAGAGTGCAACTGGTCAGCAATGATGTTGAGATAGTCCACAGCTTTCATAGTGTGTTCCACCACAACCAACGGTCCCAGAGACGACCAATGAGAACGTTCCCCAAACCATAATACCGCCACCTCGGATATGTTTATGACCCGCGGTACATGGACGTAGGCGCCATGTCTCGACCAGGCAACTCTGTTCCACTGTTCCATGGTCAATCACGATGTTCATGGTCCCACTGGAGGCGTAAATGCCGATGACGCTTGGTTAATAGAGGCGCATGAGAGGAGCTACACCAAGCGAGACAGCCTCCGATGATCAGTTTCGTTGATGACGCGTGGACGTCTAACGTCTTGCCGGCTACTACTGGTTTCGCCGTCATTCACCCACTTTGCATAGGTCCTAAGAATGAAATCTCGAGAACACCCGATGAGCTCTGCACTTTCGGAAATACTCGTTCCGAGCCGTCGGGGCGTCACTATCTGCCTTCGATCGAACTCGGTTATATCAGCAGCCTTACCTATCACAAACGGATGCGATAGAATTATGCCTCAGAATTGCCAGCAGCCGTTATATACCATTCCCGTCTGCATACGTGTCCTCGCGTCATCCAGTCATGCACATTCGCACAAGGTGGGGGTGGTCATAATGATTTGACTCTTCAGTATATATATATATATATATATATATATATATACTGCTCACAACTGTAATCGCAACACCATGAAGAAATTGGTGCATCCTTGTGAAATTTACAGAATATAATTTAAACAGAGATGTGAAAATGATCAAAATAGCATACCTGGAAAATGAAGGAATGTAACTTTATTGACATTAGATCAATATAGAATAGGCCCGCCGCGAGCGGCTATGCATATGCCGGATTGAATACGACGGGACATCCCGTCAATGAGATGGTCAATGGTGTGGGGAGGGATGGAATTACACAGCATGCAGTTGGGCTTGTAACTGAGCATGGTTTGCTGGAATTGGGAGTTCTCTTAATCTGTGACCGATGATGTCCCAGATATGATCAATAGGCGACAAATCCGAAAAATATGCTGGCCAAGGCAGGGTATCAAAATCTTGTAGACTAGTTATAGTTACTCGTGCAGTATGTGGCCTGGCATTATCCTGCTGAAAAAGCAGTAATGGCCTGGTGACAGATATGGCTATACTACAGGTCTCACAATGTCAGAAACGCATCGTTGTGCCTTGATACTGCCAGATACGTACATCAAAGGTGCTCGTCCACCAAATGTTATATCACCCCAAACCAGGGTACCAGTTAGAGGGGCTGTATGGCGACTGATAGAAAACGATTCCTGGTGGCGTTGCTGAAAGCTCTGCCATACGCAAGTACGGCCATCTGCCATGACAAAAGAGAATCGTGATTCATCATTGAACAGAATGTTTCGCCATTCTGTAGACCAATTGCGTTCCATTTGACACCACTGGGGGCGACGTATTCGGTGAAGGCATTGAAACAGTAGGTGTCGAAAAGGTCGTCTACCTCGGAGTCCCGCGTTATGCAGACGGTTTCAAATTGTTCGCTTCTAAATCATGTTACCTGTAGTTTGGGATAAATCTCGTTGTAGCACGGTTGATGGGGTAAACGACTCCCGCTCAACGCTTCTCAAAACCATACGATCTTCACGTGGTGGCGTACACCTGAAAGCTCCACTGCCTAAACTTGGTGTCGTTTCGTTGTCTCTCAGGAACTGTAGCACACACCGTTGGACTGTACTCACATCACGACTCAATAGTTCAACGATCCTTCGAAGGCTCATTCCACCTTTACGTAAAACAATGATTTGTTGCCGTTCGTTGACGACAACTGAATATATGGCGTACGTTGACGTACTCTTGGCATAATGTGATGATTTTTACAACCTGAAACAAATGACACTACAATTTAGCTGTGATATTGCTCCTTGACCTGACTCTGTTATGCTGCTCGTCAAGGTGTTACGTTACTATGCGTAATGAAACTGTGATCATTTGCATATCTCGCCTTTCTGTTTCCATTCCATGATTTATATATATTACATAAGACAAAAAAATCGACTCACTAAGAAATAATTATCCAAATGAGACTAAATTTGGTACGTGTAATGTGGATGCACAGAAAAGAAAATAATTACAATTTCAAGACAATTGGATGACTTATTGTACTGAAATATCTACAAAAAGTGACCATGTCGATATATCGTTGGTCCAACTCTGACCTTGGTACGAACTGTTACCCGACGTGGCATTAATGCATAAAGTTGACGGATGGTGTTCTGAGGGATGTTGTTCCAAATGGCCTCTAATTGACGAGCTAATTCGTCTATATTCTGGGATGGTTGCAGGCGACGCCCCATCTAAGCCTAAATGTGATCCATAGGAGAGAGATCTGGGCATCTGGTTGACCAAGAACGTGTGTCGTAAGCACGCAGACAATCAATAGAGGCCTGCCGTGTGTCACCTGGCATTATCTTGCTGAAAAGTTAGCCCGGGGTGTCGCGAAAGGAATGGCAATACAACGAGTAGTAGAATGTCGGCAACGTACCGCTGTGTTTTGATGGTGCTCTGGAGGACTATCAAAGGGGTCCGGCTATCAAACGAAATGGCACCCCAGATCATAACTCCCTGTTGTCGGGCCGTGTGGCATGTGGCAGTAAGAGTAGGATCCTGACGACGTCCGGGCTGTCTCCAGACACGTCTTCGCTGGTCGTGGGGACTCAGTTCGAAACGGGAAGTTCACTAAAGACAATTCGTTCCCAATCCGAACAATTCCACTTTGATCGGGGCCGGCACCATTGCAACCCAGTTGACGGTGCATATACTGGTCAGTGGTAAACGCCGTAATGGACGCCGGGAGTATAGCTTCCGCTCTCGTAGTCTTCTATTAATGGTCCAGTTGGTCACGTCCGTGTTTGTTACACGTTGGATGGTTGATGACGTCGAATTTCGTGATGTCTCCAGTTGCTCCGACAATCACTCTATCTTCCTGTTTTGTCGTCGTTCTAGGCTGTCCGGTGCGCGCTTGTCATTGAAATCTGCTATTTCGGACCCATTCCTGTCAACATCGTCTAATTTCTGCATCGCTCCTAACCCAATACCGAGCGATTTGGCTGTGTGCCCATCCAACCTCATGCAGTCTGACCGCACGCCCTTTTTCAAACTCCTTCATTTGCTGGTAATGGCCGAGAATTCGACGAGAAGGCATTGTTACAATCAAGGTACATAAACGCAATTGAAATCCACTGCACGTTTTGTCCCTGAAAGCGAGGTTCGCTCCTTATATACACCACCATGGTGCTCAGTTTTAATGCGCTATAGTTCCGACTATTCATTCATTGGCTGCAAATTTTTTATCATTTGCATATTCGATCGACATGTGTTGGTTTGCATGTACAGTTTCATTACTATCGGATCGTTTTGCGGGATGGGTCGATATTTTTGTCTTAGAGTATATATATATATATATACGTCAGGATGAATTACTCGGTATTGCCGGGTTGTAAATAACACTGTTCGCTACCTAAATAATACATTTACAGATTATAACTACTCAATTTTCTGCCAAATTCCCATGCATTCACAAGGCAAAACAAAGCTCTCCGCAAAGCAAAAGTTAAGTAATGGATTCAAAACTTCTAGGGGATAAATGTGGTAATACATGTTGCCAGTAGCTGGATCGACAGTGGCAGTGGCTATTAGACAGTGGCTATTAGACAGTGGCTATTAGATAGTATCGATAGCTATAGATAGGCTGATTTTAGACATTAAACATTCGTTAAAATATATGATTAAAATTAAGGAAAAAAGCCTTCGATGGTTATTAGCTCAGATATGATACTGCGTGGCAAACCTATAATTTGTAAGTACGATAGGTTTCACGCAACATTATAGACAAACAAGCAGTCTATTTCATAAGATTGATTTGTATATTCAAATTATTGATATTGGGAAAACGCATCAGTTTGTGTTATTATAAAAATATTCTACTTTGCACTACTGTTTAATAAAAATGCACGTTTTAACTGCAAATTGTAATTTACCTAAATGAAAACTTTATGAAAAAGGTTCTAACTATTTTTATTGTTTTACCATAACATGGTAATATGTAGAGAGCCATGTAATTTATACATTAGAAATTTACGATATAATTATGTCTCTCGCTTTTCTGATGGAATTTTAACTACAACTTATAAATGTGGTGTCCGCCCATTGCATGTTATCTATCCTCTGTTGTAATTTTATACCGAACAAATGCATTTCTCCATTTAGTTAATTACGTAACAATAATAAATTTGAAAAAACAATTCCAATACTTCGTAGTGTCTTTGGTATAAGCCATTTAATTCTTCTTTACATCGCTATACTAAAGTTGTTCTAAGGTTTTTTTATGTTTCTGTGCATATTAATGATTAAATTAAATGATTAAATCATTCTTTTACTTTTACTTTCCCTGCAATACATAGTAATGTATAAGTAAAGTATTGGAATTATGTCGAAAATCGCAATTCGAGTTTTCGACGGATTTACACGTTTTGGAACTTCCTGGATCCAAAAAAAAAAAACTATTTTTAGCGTGACCTTTGTGTGTGTGTCTGTGCAATGTATGTATCCACTCTAACTCAAAAACTAAAGGACCAAATTCCCTAAAATTTGATAGGTCGGTCACTTATATGTGATCCTGGGGCGCGGTAGCCCTGTGGTTAGCGCGCAGGAGTTGCACTCGGTAGGCCCGGGTTCGATTCCAGCCACTGCCAAAACGGCGGCCGTGTTCACGCGGAGTACGATCACGTTAAACATGTGGGTCCGTAAGTCCTTCCGAGAGGTTGGTGGTAGGGGAAGAAGGGTACGGTCCCTGTGGATGCTTCCCCCACTGGGTTCCGGTCTAAATTGGGTGGCACTTCCCGACCGTCCAAACAGTTACCTTACACCTTTCTGGTAGGTCGGACGGTCTGGCTTTCAACAACAACAACTTATATGTGACCCTGGTGCTGATTGGTTTTTGGTATGATTCGCGATAAAACGACCCGCTTTTATTTACGAAATGGTCCGCAAAAATTCATTGTATCCACTCTAGCTGAAAACTAATTGATCAAATTTTACGAAATTAGGTAGATAATTCACTTGTGGGTCACTCTGGTGCTGATTAGATTTTAACACGATTCGAAAAAGAAGAACCTGCATTTTTTTACGAAATGGCCCACACATTTATTTATATCCACTCTAACTCAACTAATTGACTAATTTTCATAAAATTTGGTAGATAAGTCACTTGTGGGCGACCCTGGTGTGATTACATTTCGGTGCGATTCGGGATAAATTTAACTGCCTTTATTGCGAAATGGCCGGTAAAAATTGTATGTATACACTCTAGCTGACAAACTCATTAATGAAATTATACAAAATTTGGTGGATAAGTCGCTTGTAGGATACTCTGATGCGGGTTAGATTTTGATACGATTTCAAAAAATGAATCATCCTTTTTTTGCTCAATGTCCCTGAAATCCAATATATTCGTTCTAAATAATGTGCAAGATAGTGTGTAGGTACTTAATGTGCAAAATAGTGAAACTTTGAAAGAAATGAATGAAATTGATGAGATATATTAATAAAGTACTTGAGCTACATGTAAAATTTGACAACTAAGCAAATAAATCTGCCCCCATGACTGTAAGATAAATCGTTCTCGAGATATTTCAGTTTTTGGAATTTTAAGGACCTGGAGAATTTAAAGTGAATTATGTTGCCAAATGAAACGAAGATACAATAAAAAAAACGAATTGTATATAATATTAGAAAATTATCCATATTATTTTCTGGAATTAAACTCAATTTAATCCATAATGAAATAAAAAGTTACAAAATGAATTTGAATCTGCAGAGAAAGTCAAGTGCTACTCACATCAGAATTTTACTTCCCCCGCAGTACAAGATATTGTATAGAGAAAATATTGGAATCATGCCGATAATCGCAACTCGAGTTTTCGACGGATTTACACGTTTTTGGGATTCTAGAACACGAAAAACTATTTTTAGCATGACGTATATGTGCGTGTCTGTCTGTGCAATGTATGTATCTACTATAACTCAAAAAGGTGATTTTCATAAAATTTGGTAGGTAAGTCACATGTTTGACAACCTGGTGCTGATTAGTTTTTGGTACGATTCGTAAAAAACAACAAATTTTTTTTACGAAATGATCTGCAAGAATTGGCAACTAAACCAATATATCAAATTACTAATATTTTGAAACCAGTATATCGAAAAACCAATATATCAAAATCCAATATATCAAGATTTACAAAATTTGGTAGAAAAGTCATTTGTGGGTTACTCTGGTGCTGATTAGATTTTGGTACAATTCGGAAAACGTAACCTGCCTTTTTATGTCAAATGGCAAAAAAATCGTCAAAATCTAAAATAAAATATCACGTATGCACAAATATATCAATTAAATGCTTGTTTTATACATAATTTTATCAATGAAAAAAATAAAACCAACCCCATTCTAAAGCTAGCCGTTCTCGAGATATTTTAGTTTTTTCTCATTTACGCAGCGCCATCGTTGAAAAAAATTCCAGTTACCAACTGAGAACGAAAATTGAATTAAAAGTCCCAATTCAGAGTCATTTTAAATAATTGTGAATGTTATTTTGTGCAATTAAATTCAATATAATAAATTACTGATGAAATAGAGAAAGCGAATATGAGTCTTCAACGACAGCCATGTGCTGCCTACATCAGATTTCTACTTTCCCTGCAATACATGGTAATGTACAGAGAAAGTATTGGAATCATACCAAAAATCGCAACTCGAGTTTTTGACGGATATACACGTTTTGAGACCTCTAGAATACGAAAAACTATTTTTTCCGTGGCGTCTGTGTGTGCGCCTGTCTGTTTGCTTGTCTGTCTGTGCAATTTAGATATACACTTTTACTCAAAACTAATGGACCGAATTTCATAAAATTTGGCAGAGAAGTCACTTTCGGCGGCCCTGGTGCTGATTAGATTTTGGTACGGTTCGGTATTAAAGAATCTGTCTTTTTGTGCAGAATGGCCGGCAAAAAGCAATGTCTCCACTATAGCTAAAAAACAAACTAACTGTATATTATGAAATATGGCAGATAAGTCACTTGTAGACTACCCTAGTGATGAATAGATTTTGGTACGATTCGGAGAAGTTGGGCCTGCCTTTTTTTATAAAGAGGGCCGCAAATATCGCTAAAATCTAAAATAAAATACCATGTGACTCAAATATATCAATTAAATGCATGTTCTATACGTAATTTTTGACGATGAAAAGAATACCACCACCTCCCTTACACTAGGACTAGCTGTTCTCGAAATTATCTTTTTTTTTTATTTTCGCTACGCCTCTTTTGAAAATAAGTCCGATTGAATCCGAAAATTGAATTAAAATTGCAAATTCGGCGCAATTTAAAATTATTATGGATGTTATTTCGTGCAATTGAACTCAATTTAAGGAATTATTAAATAAGTAAAAAGAAAATTAATTTGAGTCTGTAGGGACAGTCATGTGCTGCTCACATCATATTTTTACTTTCCCAGAAATTCATGGTAATGTAAAGTATTGGAATAATACCGAAAATCGCAACTCGAGTTTTCGACGGACCTACATGTTTCGAGACCTCTAGAATACGAAAACACTACTTTTAGCGTGACGTCTGTGTGGGTGTCTGTTTGTCTGTCTGGGCAATGTAAGTACCCCCCTCTAACTGAAAAACTAATTGCCTGAATTTCACAAAATATGGTAAATAAGTCACTTGTTGGTTACCCTGGTGCTGTTTAGATATTGGTACGATTTGGAAAAGGAGAACCTGCCATTTATTACGAAATGGCAGTAAAAATCCCCAAATTCTAAAATAAAAGACTATGTATACTCAAATGTGTTGATTAAATGCTGGTTTCATACGTACTTTTTGAAGTGTGCATGTCTGTCTGTCTGTGCAACGTATATATCCACTCTAACTAAAACACTAATTAACCGAATTTCATAAAATTTAGTATGTCAGTCCCTTGTGGATCATTCTGCTGCTGATCAGATTTTGGTGCGATTAGGGATAAAAGAACCTGCCTGTTTTTGTGAAATGGTTGGCAAAATATTACCTGCATCCAATCTAACTGAAAAACTATTAGACCAAATTTTAAAAAAATTGGCAGATGAGTCACTTGTGGATAATCCTGGTGTGGATTTGATTTAGTTTGGGAAAAAGTAATCTGCCTTTTTCGCGAAATGGCCCTTGAAAATTGCATAAATCTGAAATAAAAGACTACGTATTTTCAAATATATATTAATTAAATGCTTGTTTTATACATAATATTTGAAGATGAAAAGAATAACACCAACTCCGTTACATTAGATTCTAGAGATGTTTTAGATTTTTCGCGTTTTTGCTAAGCCAACTTTAAAATTTCTCGTCCAGTGCACCAAATTGAAAGATTCTATCTCCCTTAAAAAAGTCGTTCTTCATTCATTGGACAAATCGATCATACAGCACCTCTGAAGTATATAATTATGGAAAGTTAAAATTGTACACTTTCTTCTTTTTTAACGGTTACCTTACATCTTTCTGGTAGATCGGACGGTCTGGGTCTCAACAACAATAACTTTCTTCTTTTCTAACTATTTACCATTACTTCCAATTTAAAGTCTCTATCTCATCGCGAATTATGCTTTTCTATCATTTTACTTTTCGAACGTTTTTGTGTGGAGGACTTTTTAAAAGGAATGTTTGAAAAACTCTATTCTGCTTAGCTTTTTTTCAGAATGTTTGGCCCATATACTAATTATCAAGCCTCTATCGCATTTAAGGAAGTGTTTCTCATTTATTCGGCAAATCGAACATTTTGGTGTCAGGCACCCCCTACAGTAGAAAATATTGGAAAACTGAAATTGAATATTTTCTTCCTTTTGAACTATTTACCAGTACACTAAACTTACGCATTTATCTAATTCTGTAGCATGCTTTTTTGCCATTTCACCTTTCGAACATTTTTCAGTGGATCACCCACTTAAAAGAACATTTTTGAAAAAGTCTATTCTCCTTGGGGTTTTATCAAATGATTCAACCATACACTAAATTATAAGCCTCTATCAAGTTTTAAAGGAGGCGTTTCTCATTTCTTCGATACATCGAACATTTTGGTGTGCGGCACCCCCTAAATTAGCAGATATTGAAAATCTGAAATTGCACACTTTCTTCCTTTCGAACGGTTTACTCATATATTTACTCGAACGGTTTACTCAAATTTGAAGTCTCTATCTCATCGCAAAGCATGCTTTTCTATCATTTTATTTTTTAAACGTTTTATTGTTTAGCACCCCCTTCTTTTAGAAAATATTCAATTTATCCTGTAAAATATATAAAATATTTTTCAGCAAAATATGTTCGACAATATTTTAAATAAAAATTAAATTAATAGTTACATCCATACTAAAAGAAGAGATCATGTGACCCACTTCAAAATAAAATATGGTATCAATATTTTTTCCCAGTGTAATAATCGTGATTTTTTAAGTTCTTTTACATTTATATATAATGTTTCATCCGTCCTAAAACAGGCTTTATTTTTGCCTATTTTCTGTGTATCGGAATTCTGTGCCAACGCAATTACAATATTTTAGTGTTTAAATGATTATCAAACTTTGATTATTTCTACAACGAAGCCTAATTTTAATGGATGCAGAATGTAAACAAGTGGTTGTAAGATGGGTTGTATAAGAATATCTGAATTCTTTTCACGCAAATTAATTAGCTCTGGAGTCTGCAATAAAAGTTATATGAATGAAATTTTCATTGCATTTACATAGAGATCCAGACGATTTATATTTCTATGACGTCATTTGAATAAAGTTCATTTTTTTCAATGAAGATTTAAGGTTTCAAATGTAATAAATTATTGTTGCACTATGGTAATTTAAAATATATCAGCGCTGAATGTATCGTAGAGATGTTTAAATAAAATTGCATTTCTGATGGAAAGTGTTTCATAATCAATGTTTTATGCATAATTGATCGTTCGTATTTTATAAAATGAGCACACGTCTATTATGCACTTCATTGTTATACCTCTCGTATTTGCCCCCTCTCTCTGCAGCCTAGATATATTTTAAGATATATATATAATATTTTACGAATTTGTCAAAAATATTTAAGTATTTATGTCTGCTTTCAATACATTGAAATGATAAAGTGCCTTGGAATTCCTAAAGGTTTACTATTTGCTCTATCCTGTGAAATTTTAACAATTTCTTTTTTGATAATATTCATTTAATTTTATTGATAATATGGTTTTTGTAATACCATATAATTCTATCGATCTAATCCACTTCCTGTCTGTATTTGAAGTTTTGAACAATTACATATAACTCCCCCCCCCCTCAATAAAAAAACAAGGGAAAAAATCGGCATCGAAAAAAAAAATAATTTACTAATAAAATTATAGTTATTTTATCTTACTATCATGCACTTAAACTAATCTTTCATTGGTTCAATGTTTGAATTTTCCCTTTCAAACTGCGTGATTTCCCATTGTACTTTAAGGAGCTGCATCGACGAAATACTACGGTATGTGGCAGAATGAAATTGTGAAGTGAAAAAGTACCTCATGAAATCCATTTTGTGACCGCATATATTTATTTGAAAAAACCACAAAACTTGCTTATTCATATATTAACCATAGGCAAAAGTCTTTACATCCCATTTTCCTTTTGCCACTGAGGTTGTGTCTGTTCTTTTTCTGTCTGTCCGCTGCTTCTGGATTTTTGCGATGCAGGATCCAGAAATAAGCTCACATTATATTATCGTTACGCCTACCTTGGTATCTCTTTTTCATTTTTTGTGGAAAAACTTGTAAACAACCTTGCTGCCCTATATCAAATTTGGGTGCCACTAAAAATCTGCTGACCACTTCCTGCTATTTTTACCTCAGGGTGACCTCCTTATGCTATTTATATCTTGTAAATTATCTTCTTACGTGGTCGTTGTCTATCCTATTTGAAATCGGTGCTGAATATTCCTGAGTCCACTGAATTCGTACTAGTCATACTAATCGTACTAAGGTCACTTGCAGACCTTTGACATTTTTGCACTAACTTATAGGGTTGATTTGTTCGGGTGTCATTGTAAGGAACCTTGCTGCCCCAACCGGGAATCGAAACACAGATCTCCGAACTGGCCAGCCAACGCTTAACCGTTGAGCTACTGAGGAGGAATTGCAAGCTCTTATCATCTAAGTGAAGTCTGCACATTCTTTTTATTCCTCATTTACTGCTCCTAGATTTTCTGTGGAACAATTGCACATTCACGAAATGAATTTTAATTCTCATTAAGTTTTATTAAGTTTTAAAATTTCCCAGCATTATTTCCAAAATCTGATGTGGGCACCACATGACTTTCCTTATATAATATAATGCATTTACTAATTTTACAGTAAAAAAAAATAGGTTTTTCTTATAGTAGATACTAATATTCTTTCCAAGATATTGAATTTTCGACAATTGGTCGTCATTTTCATTGATTTAGCGTCATTTTTATCCATTTGGCGAGATTTTAATTTGGCAACATTTCAAAAAGTTGCCAAGTTGGCGACATTCCGCCAACTTCGTCGCCAAAATCTCGCCAAGCGTTATGGACGAAAAAATAAGTTATTCTTACAGCCGATAAATGACTATTGCCGTTCAAATACAAAAGTATTACTTAAAATATATTTTTTCATGAATGGAACGATCTAGTTCCACGAGAATGATGTCACCCAATTTATCGCATGGTATTACATATGAAAAGTGAACATGTTTCTCAATAGAAAATATTTTTTTTTTATTTTATATGACTTTTTGATAATTTTTTTGAAAAATGTGCAATATCTCGAGAACGGTTCATGTTAGCGTTCTAAAATTTTTGTCAATCGTTTTCAAATGAAAAATTGCAACCGAAATGTCTATTAGCGTAACTTTATTAGCGGTTTTGATTTTTTTCAAAATTTCATTCGAAAATTTAGGGTGGTTCTGAACATTCGATTGCGAATAAAAACAATAGGCTTCCAGTGTTTAAGGATTGTGATTTTTGTACCAAATTTGGTTCGAATCGGTCCATTCGTTCGCCAGTTATCGTCTCCACAGGCTCACTGACACACACACACACGCACACACAGACATCACTTCAAAAATGTTTTATTCGTGATCAGGGATGCTTGAAACGTGCTCTCCCATCGAAAACTCGAATTCGAATTTTCGACCCCTTCACAATACTTTCTGCTTATATACATTATGTATATAAGGGAAGTAAAAATAAGTGCGTATTCAAGATCTTATTATTCACAAATAACTCAACAACCACGCGTTTGAAAGAACTAGGCAGCAGTCAGATAACATCTAGGCTGATAAAAATACTTTCAATTGCTTTTGACATGTTAGGAAACTTAAACCAGACTCCAACCAGACTCCATTTTTTGCAATGTCCTAAGAAATTGTTTCATAAGGTATACTTTTGATGAATTAATAAAATTTTGATTAAATTTGTAAAAAAAAAATGTTGTGGTAAAATATTTGCACAGTGATTTTTGAATTCAAACCACCAAAATACATTAAAATTAACTAAAATATTGAAAAAATATTTTTCATCGTTGGTCAGTGATAACACTAGACAATATCCACAATGCCTCAAATATTTTGTACTAATGTTTGTCAAAAAAGGACAAAAATAGCTTTTTTATTTTATTCGGACATGCTCATCTAGAATATGAGCTTTAAAAACGTGGAAAGTTTACAAGATTTTTTCTCTAGTTTTCAAGGTATGGAGGTGATGTCAGTAGGATTGGATGGTTTGCATTGATTGTGGAAATACTCATGTAGCTCTACGAGAGACTAAAGTTCTACATGACATCGAAAATACACTTTTCGCACTCTCATTTTAATTTCTTCCGAGCTAACTGCGGCACTGTCATTGACAAGCACGAGAACATTCATGAGGACATTATTATCCTCGATAAAAGGTACCAAGAGAAATGGAATGCAACACTGCTGGAAAACATGACCCTTATGAGAAATGTTTCAAATCGTATTACATATGACAAGCTTCTTGTACGAAGATTATAATATATGAATATGGAAATATGTAAAATTTATTTTATAAATATTTTAAAAACGAGAGCTTATCACTTTTATTATAATGGCCATTTTCATATTCATTAGGTGACTTTCCTTCAGTGGATCCCTTGCCACTGCTATATCAACGGCAATGAGAGAGCCGATTTTCTGGCCTAAAAAGGGGCAACAATTCCCTAAATTCCACCAAGTGCTGAGATATCATTTCACAATATCAAGTTGGTAATCAAAAACATCTTTAAAAATAACCTATCAAAACAACTTCTAGAGAGGAATTCTTAGAAATAGTGGTGGAACAAAATTTCAGACATAAAGACTGGCCTAGGAAGAGAGCTGTAGAAGAATTCCACCTTGCGACTGGCCATGATTGCCTTGCAAAATATCTGCATCGAAATGATATGTTTGACTACTCGTTTTGCAAAGTCTGTGACCTTCAGGACTCACCACCAGAACTCACCTTCAGGACTCACCTTCTCTACTGCCCGGATTTCTCCGTATCATCTGAGTGAGAGCGATACTGGGAAGTATGGGACCATATGAGTGGTCTATAAACTTTCTGCTGTGACTATAATTTTTCTCATTTCTGTCCAAGATATATTTTTAGTTAGCTGCAAGTTATACTTTGTATCCGCCATTGGAAATAAAAAAAAATGAAATATTCATCAGATCACGCAATATAAAGGTAGCTTGGTATAATCTCTGAGAAGAACAAAGTCAAGATTTGGAGTCCAGTATAATTAATGTTATAACTTTACATAATAAATTAAGATATCTATGTGTATGTGCAGTCTGTAACTGAAAATCTACGTATTGCACGGTCATGAAATTGGGTACACAGATATATAAGGACATGGGAATGTGCATCTCGACATTATCATTTTTTATATTCGAATTAGTTTTATTAGTTATTTCATGTTTTATCATTTTCACAAGATTGAAGAATGGTCTTTGCAACAGTGTACTAACCGAACCACCTCATACATATAATTTATTTTAAATATATCGATATTTGTACTTTTTATGTTATCTGATATATACATATCGTCGTATCCAAAAAATTAAGATTAACACAATTCTGTAATTTGGCTAAATATTCATCATATATAATTGGTATTCGAAATTTTTTTTTTCGATTTCACAAGTAATTCTGATTTTTTTTTTATTTAAGTCATGGCGTCAATTTATCGCAAAGCATCTTCTTCGACGTCATTGAAGGTCCACTTCGACTTCCTACCAGTGGATTTTACCACGCATGTGTCACCTGGGAGTTTTAGCCACGCCTTCCCTCTTTTTTTGTCCACAAAGCGTGTGATTTGGAAAGTGAATGCATTATTCAAGTAACGAGCGCTTATTTAATTATTTATAAGTAGTGGCCTCAAATTTACGACTCAAACATCGTCCTTGAATTCGTTCAAGTGTCTATAAATAATTGATCTTCTGCATTATATGAATTACGATAATCTCCCAGAATACTTTTTTCTTCCAAATCCTGAAATATACGTAATTAAGCACGTCAGTCACACTGTATCCGGGACTGTCTGTTGTTGTCAGAAAACTTTGTTTTACTCTGTTTACGTTCTCAAAATGAAGAATCTTAATAGCAATTTAACAAGGACAAAAAACAATTCAAATCCTCATGGAAAGAATTTTAGGCTGATACATATTAAATGTATTTTAATTAGGGTGTTAAATAATCAAACTGCGGAAACTGTGATCGTGTTTGCAAAAATTTTATGTTGAAGTTAGCTAGTTTCAGTGATATATAAATGTGTTATTGCAATTGTGTTAATTCTAAAAGATCGAAGTTTCTGATAGATATATAGAAAGTAATTAATTAGTTGTTTTAAAATAAAAAAATACAAATAACGCTATATTGCATTAAATATATTCATATTTATATAAATATTAAGCTTTAACAGGTCTTCATCTACTCCACTGGCGCAACTTTGAACTTATAGTAAGGAAGCTGCAAACCAAATAACAGAAAATAGCAGAATTTCTCAGAAATATTTAGAAACTAATATGCTATTACTTTCCTTATATACATAATGTATAAGGAAAGTATTGTGATGGGGTCGAAAATTCGAATTCGAGTTTTCGACGGGAGAGCCCGTTTCAAACATCCCTGATCCCGAATCAAACATTTTTAAGATGATGTCTGTCTGTATGTGTGTGTGTGTGAAAGTATGTGTGTGTGTGTGTGTGTGTGTGTCAGTGAGTCTCTGGAGATGATATCTCACGAAAGAATGGAGCGATTCGAATATAATTTGGTACGAAAATCACAATCCGTAAATACTGGAAGCCTATTGTTTTTAAACGTAATCGAATGTTCAGAACTCCCTAAATTTTCGGGTAAAATTTTGAAAAAATCATCAAAAAATCAAAACCTTTAATAAAGTTAGGCAAATAGACATTTCTTATGTTGTTGTTGTTGTGGAAACCCAGACCGTCCGACCTACCAGAAAGGTGTAAGGCAACTGTTTGGACGATCGGGAAGTGCCACCCAATTTAGACCGGAACCCAGTGGGGGAGGCATCCACAGGGACCGCACCCTCCTTCTCCTACCACCAACCTCTCGGAAGGACTTTCGGACCCACATGTTTAACGTGATCGTACTACGCATGAACACGGCGGCAGTTTTGGCAGTGGCTGGAATCGAACCCGGGCCTACCGAGTGCAACTCCAGCGCGCTAACCAATGGGCTACCGCGCCCAGATATTTCTTAAGTAATTTGTCCTTTAGAATAAACTTTTTTAATAAACTTTAGAACGGTAGCATAAACCGTTCTCGAGAAATTGCACATTTTTCAAATAAATGTATCAAAAAATCCCATAAAATAAAATAAAAATATTAACTATTGTGAAATATGTTTACTTTTCATATCTAATATCATACGATATATTTGGTGACATAATTCTCGTGGATATAGCACATTCCATTCATGTGAAAAGATACTTTGAATAATACTTTTGTATTTGAGCGCCAATAGTCATTTATCTGCTATAAGAATAACTTATTTCTCCGTCCATAATGCTTGTAGAGATTTTGGCGACGAATTTAGCTGAATGTTGCCAACTTGGCAACTTTTTAAAATGTTGCTAAATTAACGAAAATCTCGCCAAATGGATAAAAATGATGCTAAATCAATGAAAATGACGACTAATTGTCGAAAATTCAATATCTTGGAAATAATATAAGTATCTACTTTAAGAAAAACCTGTTTTTTACTGTAAAAGTAGTAAATTCATTGCATTATATAAAGAAAGTCATATGTTGCCTACATCAGATTTTTTTTAAATATGAAAATAAAAAATAACGTTTTATTGTATCAAATACATTCATAATTATATAAATATTAAGTTTCAACAGACCTGTCTCTACTACATTGGCCCAACCTTGAACTTGTGATAAGGAAGTTGAGAACCAAATCATAGAAAAAGTAGAACACATAAATATTTAGAAACTAATATGTTGTTTTGAAATATGAAAATACAAATAGCGTTTTATTATATCAAATATATTCACATTTATGTAAAAATTAAGGTTTAGCAGACCTTCCTCTACTCCATTGGCGCAACCTTGAACTCGTGGTAAGGAAGTTGAAAACCAAATCACAGTATAATGAGAAACAATCAAAATATTATTGTTTCGAATCAATTGATATTTATATAAAAATTAGTTCTTAACAAAGACCTTCGTGTCATTTCAATGGCTCAACCTTGGAGAGCTGAAAACCAAATTTTAGTATGAAAATAGAAACTATTCAATGAATTTAAGAAATTAATATGGTGTTTTGAAATTTGAAAATACACATAACGTTTTATTGTAACAAATATATTCATAATTATGTAAAAAATAAATTTTAACAGACCTTCCTCTACTCCATTGGCACAACCTTGAGCTCCTGGTAAAACAGTTGAAAACCAAATCACAGTACGAAATTAGGAACTATTAAGTAGTGTTTAGAAAATAATATGATTTTTTTTAAATAATCAGAAACAAATGAAATGTTATTGTCTCGAACCTGTTGATATTTATATAATAATTAGTTTTCAATTAAAATCTTCCGGTTTTTCATCCGCTCCACCTGGAAGAGCTGAAAACAAAATTTTAGTACGAAAATAGAAACTGTGCAATGAATTACAGAAATTAATATGGTCTTTTAAAATATGAAAATACACATAACGTTTTATTGTATCAAATATATTTATAATTATGTAAAAATTAAATTTTAACAGACCTTCCTCTACTCCATTGGCACAACCCTGAACTCCTGGTGAAACAGTTGAAAACCAAATCACAGTACGAAATTAGGAACTATTGAGTAGTGTTTAGAAAATAATATGTTTTTTTTAAATAATCAGAAACAAATGAAATGTTATTGTCTCGAACCTGCTGATATTTATATAATAATTAGTTTTCAATTAAAATCTTCCGGTTTTTCATCCGCTCCACCTGGAACAGCTGAAAACAAAATTTTAGTACGAAAATAGAAACTGTTCAATGAATTACAGAAATTAATATGGTCTTTTAAAATATGAAAATACACATAACGTTTTATTGTATCAAATATATTCATAATTATGTAAAAATTAAATTTTAACAGACCTTCCTCTACTCCATTGGCACAACCCTGAACTCCTGGTGAAACAGTTGAAAACCAAATCACAGTACGAAATTAGGAACTATTAAGTAGTGTTTAGAAAATAATATGATTTTTTTTAAATAATCAGAAACAAATGAAATGTTATTGTCTCGAACCTGTTGATATTTATATAATAATTAGTTTTCAATTAAAATCTTCCGGTTTTTCATCCGCTCCACCTGGAAGAGCTGAAAACAAAATTTTAGTACGAAAATAGAAACTGTTCAATGAATTACAGAAATTAATATGGTCTTTTAAAATATGAAAATACACATAACGTTTTATTGTATCAAATATATTCATAATTATATAAAAATTAAATTTTAACAGACCTTCCTCTACTCCATTGGCACAACCTTGAAGTCCTGGTAAAACAGTTGAAAACCAAATCACAGTACGAAATTAGGAACTATTAAGTAGTATTTAGACAATAATATGCTTTTTTTAAATAATCAGAAACAAATGAAATGTTATTGTCTCGAATCTGTTGATATTTATATAATAATTAGTTTTTAATAAAGACCTTCCGGTATTTCATCCGCTCCACCTGGAAGAGCTGAAAACTGAATTTTAATAAGAATATTGAAACTATTCAATGAATTTCCGAAAATAATATGGTCTTTCAAAATATGAAAATCCACATAGCGTTTTATTTTATCAAATATATTCATAATTATGCAAAAATTAAGTTTTATCAAACCTTCCTCAACTCCATTGGCACAACCAGGACCTCCTGGTCAAACAGTTGAAAATAAAATCACAGTAGGAAAATATGAACTATTGAGTAGAGTTCAGACATTAATATGTATTTTCAAATAATCAGAAAGAAATAAAATGGCATTATATCGGATCTGTTGATGTTTATGTAATAATTAATTTAATAAAGACTTTCCTGTATTTCATTGGCTCCATCTTGGAGAGCTGAAAGCCAAATTTTACTACGAAAATAGAAACTATTCAATGAATTTCAGAAAATAATATGGTGTTTCAAAATGAAATGTTATCAAATCTATTCATATTTATATAAAAATTAAATTTTGTAGCAATTAATGTTTTTCAATGTCTCAACTTTGGATTAGTGACTAAAGAGCTGAAAGCCAAATTACAGTACGAAAATAAAAACTATTGAGTATACATTTTTTTAAAAATTTGTTTTAAAATATGCAAAAACAAATAAAGTGTTATTGCGTCGAATATCTTCATATTTATATAAAAAATTAAATATTAAGATTATAACAAATACTGTACATTTTTTCGCAACCGATCTAAATTACAATGATAATACAGATCATCTATACTTTAAAATGTGAAGGATTAAACAATATTGTACACGTTTATAATTAACAAAGTATTGCACACAATTATATAAAAGCTCTATAAAGAGCTCATATGCCAGCCAAGATTTAAACATTTTAAGCAAAAAAGAAATAAATATTTTATTATTTTCTTTATACTTTTCAACTTATTTACTAATAAATCATTTGATTTTTATGCAAATGACAAAATATTCTGCTTTAAGTAAGAGTAGTGATTTATACTTTTTCGTTATACTTTTAATACGTCATATTTTCGTTTTACTTTTCAACTTATTCACTAATAAATCATTTGGTTTTTATGCAAATGACAAATAATTCTGCTTTAACAAAGAGTAGTGATTTAAACCTGGGAATAATAATTCACTCCTCCTTTGCAAATTCACTATATATACGTGAAATAAATTCTAGAAAAATATATTTCTGCTAAATTCTATCCTTCCCACTGCCACTTTTCTATATTTGATCACAGCGTCATACTGACACAAACTGACCTGATGCCTACATTTGTGATTTGTGTTGCCAACTGTATTTTTCTTCGCTACATCTACGTACTTTAACTTTTATTTAATATTTTCCTTCTACATAATTTATACTTTTCCGACAGCACAGCACCAATATTAAATTCGAAAATGTCCAAAGAAGTACTATAATTGTTATATAAGTATCTTGAATTTACGAAATGTTTATCTAGCTGACAAATGCACAACATTGTTTTCCCTCTAAAAGACATTAAATATGTTGATCCTCCAGACATTTTGTTGCTCGAAAAGTCGTGTTGCCTTTGTTAATTAAGTCCGTCACTCAGATTTTATCCGGGTATCATCGTTGCTGGCATGGAACTTTTGTTTGGACTTTATTTTGAGTTAATAGTCTTCAATTGATAATCCTGTTTCTGAGTTAAAATCTATTATAAATACATCTGAAATGGACAGTAATTACTTTACGACTCATGAAAATGCATTTTAGAATATTATTATAGTTGGAAAACATGAGCCCTATACATGCAGCCTATATTCGTCCCACCCATATAACTTTGTTCCTTTATCCGATATTCGTCATATTTACATGGAGATGCAGATCACATAAGTAGCCAATAAGCGCCAATAAACATATAAAAAAATTTAACATTTTCAAATTATTGTAAAGTGTGTGTGTATGCGGGTGGGGGTGGGGGGGGGGGGGAAATCAGTCGGTCAAAACATTGAGATCATTTTCAGAGTGGGATCACGATATATTTCATTTAGGATTAGACTCGAGGGGTGGAAGCTGTGAAAACAAAGTTCTCGTTTTCTTTATAGATTTGGAAAAAGCAATAACGAAAAATCTGAAAGAATTTTCAGTGATACATCATCCGAACCTAAATATAGGACCAATAAAACGGATGTTTCTGTTGAATAAAAAAGCAGAAGGTAATAATGTAAGGGGATGAAAATTGAACCAACAAACGTGTTCAAGTGGGGTATGAGAAAACAACTACAGAAACAGTAGCAGAAAAATGCTAATTTTATTTTTATTTTTAAAATCTTTAAAGGTAGTGTTAGCGGTATAAATCATGAAGTTTTCGTATTTCCATAGTTGTTAAAAAGTAATAAAGAAACATTGTGAAAATGTCCTCAGAGATATATTTTCATGGAAGTACAGGAAAAATAGGATACAAGTTGAGTAGAAAAAGAAGGGATAATATATAAAATATGGAGAGGGAGTAAAAAATTAAAATATAATTAAAATATTTGAATGTAATATTCGAAATGTGATCACGTCCAGAATAGGAAGAAAATTTCAAATGTCCTATGGTTGTAGTCACTGGATGAGAACGATTTAAATTTTCGGTTATTTTTAGTTGCGGAAAAATTACGGACAAATAGATTTAAGATAATTTTTACAGAATTACCAACCCAACCCAAAATTGCTTTTATAGTTTTCTATCCTGTATGTAATTGAGTACTACTATATACGGAACATTTAATAAACAACACGGATCCGTGTATTTACGTCTGACGTTTTTTTTTCATTCTCAATTTTTATATATTGTTTGTTCCCAGAATGCCATATGGAATTGCTACTAATTTAAATTCACATCGAATTTACAGTTTTTCAGTACTTTCTATTTAGCTTTCAAAACTTTCCACATTCCGGAAAATATCAGTCTTTCTCTCTCACTCTTAATTTTACTCTCCTTTACTTTCTCCTTGTTTCATTCATTCTCACTTTCTCTTCCTTTCTGTATCTATGTCTGCATTTCTTTATCTGTATGTTTCTCTCTCTCTGACACTGCCCCTTTTTCTTACTTTCTCTTTCTCTGTGTCTCTGTCTCTGTCTCTCTTTCTCTTTCTTACTCTCACATTTTGTGTGCGACTCTCTCATTATTTCTCTGTCTCTCTCTCCATCTCTCTTATTCTCTATATTTCTCCTTATTTATGCGCCTACTGTAAAATAAATTAAGAACATATGCCAGTAACGAAGTAAATTTTTATTCGTAGATACTTTATGTAAAAAAAATTGAATATAAAATAATTTAATTTTGTAATTCTATTGATTAAACCACGAATTATTAAAAATTTAAGATTTCTATAACATAATTACCCATGTAAAATGATGAAAATTCTTGTAAAAATGGCATTATAGTTTGTGGGTAATAAGAATAATTTGAACTTCTCCATGGGTGTAAATAGTACTACAATAGCATATATTAACAAATATCAGAACTATGGATTCAATTAATCGACGTGACAGACGTATTGTTAAGAAATATAAAAGTCAATTTAAGATTTTTATGAACAATTTTAAAATTATATCTTCCAAGCAAATGCTCATAATGCTGGCTATGATGCAAATAGAGTTAATAAGTTTGTAATACGGATGTTCAAGAAAGGCAAGCTAAGTGGGGTGTCATAATCATAACATTTCACTTACTAATTTTGTCAAAAGTTGACAAATGTGCAACATTATTTCTCCCAGTCTCTTCAAACACCATTAGCAACGTTAATGACCTTTTTCTTTTCTTCACAAACTCATGAAGCATCTGTAATTAAACACGTCACTCCAACTGCATCCAGGACTATTTGTTGTTGAACTTTGTTTAATCTTGTTTACGTTCATTACAAATGAAGAGTAATTTCCTGTATTTATCCAAAGAAACACAACGTAAAGAATGAACTGATATATATTTTAAACAATGACGTAATGAGATTTTGGATGGGTCAAACTGTGAAATTTCTATCTGTTTATCAAGGTTGTGTTGCGGATGATAATTATAGCGTCATTTAAATGACGAATAAAATAAATGATTTTACCAACGAATGTGTTACTGAATGTGTTAAGGGTGAGCATCAGTAAATCTTCCGCCCTATCCAACTTTGTTAACTTTCGCGGCACACGTTTTTCACAGAAAATCTGTCCAAACAGTTGCGAAATATTTTCTGAAAGATAAAATGCAATACTTAGATTATATGAAAACTAAATTTAATACCCAATAAAACATAGAATATATTTTTCATTTTAATCTAAAATATTTTTGGTGCTGCCATCTATTGTCGTAATTTAATTCATACCGATTATTTTTATTTTTTAATGAACATTTTTAAATATCTATTCCTTCTAATACAGCATTAAATTCAACAACAGATCATATATAATAACACCACAATCACGGAAAGGTAATTTGTCATTCTATAAATTTGATAAGGGGGATCTGAATGTACATCACTGAGGACTGCAACTTTGTCTTAAAGTTCCTTTGTTTCAAGTCCAAGTTCAATTACATTTCCGTGATTGTGGCATTATTATATATGATCTGTTGTTGTATTTAATAGCGTATTAGAAGGAATAAATATTTAAAAATGTTCATTAAAAATTAAAAATCGTCGGTATGACTTAAATTACGACAACAGATGGCAGCACCAAAAATATTTTCAATTAAAATTAAAAATATATTGTATGTTTTATTGGGTATTGAATTTAGTTTTAATATAATCTAAGCATTGCATTTTATCTATCAGAAAATATTTCGCAACTGTTTGAGCAGAATTTCGGCGAAAAACGTGTGCCGCGAAAGTTAGCAAAGCGCGGATAGGACAGAAGATTTACTGACGTTCACCCTTAATGGATGTGCTGTTTACGTTCTCTTTAGGAGAATATTTGCTCCAAAGAAACAAAACAGGTTATGATGACAATACGTAGAGAAAGAAGTGATATATTTTACAATGAGTTATTGAGATTTTGGATGGGTCAAACTGTAGAATTTCTAACTGTTTATCTAGATTATGTAGCCGCATGTAACTGCAGCGTAACTTAAATAACAAATAAAATAATGATATTACGAGCGAATATGTGTTTACGTTATCTTCAAATGAATAATAAATCCTCTAAAGAAACAAAAAGTCATGTTGGCAATACGTTAAGAACGAAGTGATATATTTTAAACAATGATGTAATGAGATTTTGAATGGGTCAATCTGTGAATTTTCTAACTGTTTATTGAGGTTGTGTTGAGACAGATAATTGCAGTGTCGTTTAAAAGACGAATAAAATCAGTGATTTCATGAAATAATGCGTTACCGAATGTGTTTCTTAATTTCTCTTCAAATGAAGAATAAATCCTTTAAAGAAATAAAACAAATCATGATGGCAATATGTAAAGATCGAATTGATTATTTTAAACAATGAGGTAATGATATTTTGGATGGGTCAATCTGTGGAATTTCTTACTGTATTTCGAGGTTGAGTTGAGGCAGATAATTACAGCGTCATTTAAATGACGAATAAAATCAATGGTTTTACGAAAGAATGTGTTGCCGAATGTGTTAACGATTGTGTTGTTTACATTCTCTTCAACTGAAGAATAAATCCTCCAAAGAAATAAAACAAGTCATGATGGTAAAACAAAAAGGACAAATTGATATATGTTTTAATCAAAGAGGTAATGAGATTTTGGATGGTCAAACAGTGAGACATTTAACTGTTCATCGAATTTGTGTTGCGGCAAATAATTACAGCGTAATTTAAATACCGAATAAGATCAATGATTTTACTTAAGCATGTGTAATCAAAGTTTTTTTGTGACTAACAAAGGCCCGGTTTTAAATGGACTCGCAAGTATGAAGTATGTGAGCTATGAAAGATTTCAAACTGAAACTTAATTTTACATGCAAATAATGAAATTAAAAGTATAAAAATAATTTCACTATTTGAAAATCAGAATGCAAAAGAGTATATAAATTTTTAGAATTTGAATTGTAGGTTGAACAAATTAAAATATAAGAGCACAATGGAATCAAAGTGATTTAAATCACCAACACGTATTTCCATAGATCTGCGTTTTATTATTGCGTGTATCATGGAGGTAAAGAGTAACTCTCAAATTTCATTGTATGTATTGTGTTCGGTTACGTTCTTTTTGCAATCGTGTAAAAGAATAGTATAGTGAAGCCTAAGTATTTGACTCTTTTTAAGTTTTGTACAACAATGGTTATGTTATTTATATCCGATGTGCCTACATTTTATATTTTATATTTACACGCTATTTGAAGGTAATGAGTATACGTTGTTTAAAAATGGGCCCCCTGTTACAGTTTTTTAATAATTAAAATTATGATTCTGCACATTAAATTGCCGTAAGCCTTAGGGTTGGCTATGTGGTCTGAGCCTTCGACATCTGCATTCAATTTGACGTATGTATGCAAAGTTTCATCTTCCTACCTATTGTAGTTTTCTAGCAAAAGAGAAAACAAAATTCAGGCACCTGTTAATTTTGCTTCGTTAGAAATTGAGAATGGACTTTGCTCTGCTCGCCCATAGCAAATATTTACAGTGTCATATAAATGAGGAATAAAATACATGATGTTAAGTATGAAAATTATTGTAACTAAACACACCACTGAGACTGCATCCGGGACTATTTGTTGTTGGCAGGAATCTTTGTTACTTTCTCATATTATGTGATATAGTATAGAGCAGATGTGTGATGACCACCTGTTAGTGATGACCACCTGTCCGTCTGTGGGCGATTTCTTCGCCAGACAATAGCTACCACAAATATTAATAAATTTTCCCGAAACTTTTTATACAGTTTTGATAATGAAAAATATAGAACTAAGTAGAATTATTTGAAGCTCTAGCGAAAAGGTTGAAATTTATTCGAAATTGTATATTTTTTTTAACATAGCAGCATAGAGCAAAATTTGACATATTCGTGCATAAAAGGGTTTATTTACGATTCAATGATATCAAGACTTAATAGTTTCAGTCATTGCTGTGAAAACTGGCCGCTATTAAATTTTTGTGCTCGTGACGTCATTATCCCCCCCCATCGGGGAGAAGGGGGCAAGTTACCCCGTGGTACATTTTCAAGTATGGTATCAATCGCAAGATTTATTCAAGTCCTTTAAAGTGCAGGGTAGTACGCTATGATTATAATCATTTGGATCAACGATACTGACTTTTAAAAAATTTTCTTGTAAAATTAAAAAAAAAACACAAGTTACTGAAAAAAGGATTAGGGTATGAGAAAGATGAGTTGAGCCACACTTCACCTCATTTTATCTTATATATTTTCTATCAAAGGGACCACAAGATCTGTAAACTGTATCTAAACACACCACTTTGACGTACAGGAAAATTTTTACGTTTTAAAGTATAACTAAATTTGTTTTTAAAGGTAATAGAACATTGTGAGTGTTAAAGACTGCATTGTTTCATGTTGAAAAGGGTTATCAATTTACAACTTTAAATTATTTTATATAGTTTATACCAATGGTTGATAATCAAACTACGTAGGAACGTAGGTGAGCTACATAATGAGCTTGCTGATTACTAAAGATTTCCTTCGATGTATGATGTGAGCTTCTACCATATAAATCACTATATTAACATATATTACTATATAAGCACTATATTACCATATAAATCACTATATTAACAGTAAACCGATATAAAAAGGAATATTTATAAAGGACTGTAGTCTTTTTTTAATTCTTATTGAGTATGATTTAACTACAAATGTTTGTATTCTCATTTAAAGTAGTGATGAAGAAAATCAATATGTTAAATTTTCGTAATTCTCATTATTTTTAAAGTCTATTACGGAACGGTCATAGTTCAACTTAAAAACAATTTATGATTAACCTGTATTGTTTTGACTACTTCAAAACATTTTATTTTAGTAATTAAATGATTATATTAATTAACAATGTGTAGAAACAAAATCAACATATAAATTTTTATTGCAACAATTTTTAAATAACTTTAACTGATATAAATGTGACGTTAAACAAGAATGGTAAACAGCTTTAATGTAACGTTTGACAATCCATAGTGTATGTGATGTTCGTCAGATTTCTCCGGTAATCAAAACTATAGAGTTGTATTCCAAATACTCAGATCACACAGCGAGGAAGATTTGTGACATTTCCTCATTTTTAAAACAGCTAATTATAAATATATTAAAACCAGGATCTAAAATATTCAACTGTCGTGACTTGGAATATTAAAAAAAAATATCTTTTAAATAACCTTTCCGCGAGAGACGGAAAATGGGATCGCGGTCGACGCGTTGTATACCCCAGATCTATACTATCTACAATAAAATTATGATTATCCAAGAAAACCTTGTTAAGACTATAATTTTAATGTTTTTAGATTTTTTACTCTTACAGTAAATAAACTAAACAGTTTTTTTCAGTTTCCTCAAAAAGTGTTTTCAGGACTCAAGCCATTTGTGTTCAAAGCGATTCTACATCAACTTTAATCCTTCTTTTTCTCACAAACTCGTGATGCATCTGTAATTAAAGCCGTCATTTAGACTGCATTCGGGGCTGTGTTGGTGGCAGGGTGATTTGTTTTATCCTGTTTACGTTCTCAAAAGGAAGAATTCTCGTATGTGTCACCGAAAAAACAGACATAGATCCTGACATACCGTAAAGAAAGTGAAAATAATATACTTGAAATATGTGTTAATAAGGTTTAGAAACGGACATGTTATTACATTTCTGATTGCTTTGAAACAATTATGAATTGTATTTATAATTACATATATGTGTATGTATTATACTAGGGGGCCTCTGCCCACCGTTCGCTACGGTTCAGCAACCCCCCGTAACTCGCTTCGTGAGTCAGGAATCTTCGCCTCCTACTCGCTGCTCTCACTGAGCTGGCTCCGTCAGCCATTTCAAGCCAAACTAAAATTTAAATCGATAAACGATTTATTTCATCATATTTCCTTATTATTTCTCAATAAATGTACCAAATTTCATATTTTATATGCTACAGATTTGCGATACGATACAGAGAAAATCGATGGGCGTGTCGATACGACAGAATATTTATCACTTCAGAAGTGCATAAAAATTAAAATATCTCGTAAACTACATAAAAATTACAAAAATGGGTTCCATCCCGCAAAAGTTCAACTTTGTAGATACCTTCCTGCGAAAATTAAAGATCTTGCTACTGGTAGTCTATCTAGGACGCGAATCCACGTTTCATCCATATAATAGGACAACAAAGGCTATACTGTCTGTTACGAACTAATAGAAAGGCTACTTTGGCACACATTTTTGATCGTGAATTTTGTATACTGATACATTATTACCGTCTCTGGAATAATTTTCTTTTTACCCGTACCTTTCGACCCATTTGAAAGTGTAAGGTATCTGTTTGGGCCGACGACATAGTACCACCCATTTTTGACCGGAACCCAATGAGGGTAATATCCACAACACCTTACCGTCCGTTTCCTAACATATCGATCGCGCCAAGAATTTGATATAAGCATTTATAACGATAAAACATTGGTTTAAAATGTATGATAGAAGAAAGACCTTTGATATCAACATAAACTATATCATCAACTGGTGAAGGTATCTACCAACTTAAGCATAGGAGTAATACTCAATCACCTGAAAAGATATAAAAGATTAAATACACCCAAGCAAGAACGCATTATATGTGAACGAAATTTAGTACATGAGGCAACAAAACAACAATATCCGATAAGATTCCTAAAACGATATTATGAAACATCTTACAAAAACTATGATAGCAACTTTTATGCAAATTTCTGCGAGCTATTATAGTTACGTCAAAATGTATGCACGGATCTTAACCGTAACATGTTATATATGGATAAGAATGAACGCAACAGTCAATGCTGGTCCGGGAAAATTGAGATGTATGGACATTCAGGTTTATAATTTGGCCTCCTATTCGAATTGTTCTATTATATTGATCTTGGGCTTCATGTTCAATTTCCTTGGTATGAATTTTGCTTTTTCCAGTGTCATCAGATGGAGGATTGCTTCGGGCGAGTACTGGTTCTGGGAGTGTTTCCTTGGAATCAAAGCATGCTTCAACCGGGAACAGGGGATCAGCACAATCCCCCTTGGCCGTTCTGCTTCCCTGAAAGCATCCCCTCTTCTTAGTTCTTTTTTCATTTCTTATTCATATGATTCAATATATATATACATATATATATATATATATATATATATATATATATATATATATATATATATATAATATATATATATATATATATATGTATAATATATATATATATATATATATATATACATATATGTATAATATATATATATATATATATGTATGTATATATATATATATATATATATATATATATATATAATATATATATGTACATATATATATATATATATATATATATATATATATATATATATATATAATATATATATATACATATATATATATATATATATATATATATATATATATATATATATATATATATATATATATATATATATATATATATATATATATATATATATATATATATATATATATATATATACATATATATATATATATATATATATATATATATATATATATATATATATATACATATATATATATATATATATATATATATATAATATATATATACATACATATTTATATATATATATATATATATATATATATATACATATATATATATATATGTATATATATATATATATATATTACAGGAATTTTTACAGATCAGACTGGTTCTATTTTTTGAGATTCAGAAATAATGCCGGACCTATTTCACGGAGCTGCCAACTTATAAAATGCTCTAATAAACTTAGCTGTGTACCAAATTTCATCTATCTGGGACATGGAAAAATATGCTAAAAATTCCATCAAAGAAGTTGAAGCTGACAGACAAACTTTGGTCCTAACGAGTTAAATAAAAGCTTTTACAAAGAATGATATTCATCAGCAACTAAATTACTACAGCTTCGGCTGGCCTGCTAGAAATCTGTGTGTGATCCCATTACCGTTTGAGTCATAGTTCTTTACAACGCATCCCCTAGCAACTTAACACTGCATATTAGATTTTGAAATCCAAACAATACCGATAATGGAATTTAAACAATAACCTATAATTTATGGTTTAGAACTTCAATTCAGGAGTCTCGAGAATTACGCCGGATAAAAATTGATATTATGTATCTAAAGGTACAGAAATAATGGAAGAGGTATTCAAAGGTTACACGGACATCTTAAAACTGAAGAATGATAGTATAAAATCCATCTAAAATGAAATGGGAAAGATAATAGAAAAATGAAAAAAAATATATCTTGATGGATAGATTATCGTCCGGGCAACCTGACATTTTTGGTTCAATTTCTCTTGCTGACATATGAGTTCTTTACAGCTTTCATAGGTGTTCAGATTTAATACTTTCCCCGCTCGCTGATTATCACGCATAATAATGTTATATCGTGCCGCCTGTGGCATGATATACGGCAATGATCGTGAAGGGGTTAGGAAGAGAGTGTGATGGTGTGCGATCGCTGCAGGCGGTTCCCCACTGGAATCGTCGGAAACGGGAGATCTATGCAGGGATGGTGAGATATCCTTTCCGGGCGGCGGCATTCCGGAACTGCCGCGGCCCAAAAGACGGAGCGCTTCGCTTCCGAACTGTTCCCAAAGGACGGCAAACTTTTTGCGCTAAGCCAAACTCTCGAAAAAAATTCACTAAAAATCAACTATTCAACACAGAAATATACTTTTTTCAGGAATAAAAAATATTTATTTTCTATTTGATATATATTTTTCATACAAATCTCAATACAAAATACTCGTTAGTTGCTCCCATTCTTTTATCCGATATAAAAGAATAATTTCACTGTCTCTAAAACCCAAACAAAAAAAATACTCTCTTATATTCCTATGATTCACCAACGAAATCATAACGCTGAAATAAAAAAAAACCCGGAACTCAATTATAAAATTGTTGATGCTGCGAGAATCTATGTCTGTTTATATTACAAAATCATGTTTCACCGCTCCAAATGGTGAAATAATTCTTTGGATCCTCCTTAGCCAAGGTCATGTATCTGCAAAATACATTGAAGTTAGTTCCACGGACCTTTAACGCCATCTAGTAGACAAATTAAAACGTTCCACGTGAAGGCACGCATGCGTGCCTTCGCCGTTTACGGTAAAGTTTCCTCCGGCACGAGTGAGTGCCGTCCGTCCTTTAATGCAAGTTCGCAGCCGACACGCGGGCGTGCCAATCGTCCCGAAAGGGATATGAGTGGCGTGTTGTCATAACAGACGAATGACGAAACTCAGATAACTTAACTTGATTTTTTTTTATTAGGTGAGAATTTTCGTATTTCACATAATATACAGCAGGGTTTTTGGACAACAAAATGATTAACGATAATGTTCGGGAGATGAGCATAAGCCTTTAATATGTCTAACAGGAGTCGTTGATTGTAATGCCAGAACCGATAATGGTATTTGTCATATACTTCGGATTCACCAATACATCGAAAATTCCTTGAATCATTGTCATCTCACCAAACGCGACTTAAATAATTTACTCCATCATAGAATTAATACTAAATATACATTCTTTTAAAAATAACATTACATTTTATGCCCCGCGGGCAAAACGCGACTTCCTGCTTTAAGATTACATCGCCAATTGAAAACAAATTACCTTATTCTTAATTAAGCGTTTTAGTGTGAATGCGCGCGCTCGTCACGACATAAAAAATAGTTCCAATACATTTCATTATGAAATATGTATTCGGGCAAGCATTCGCAGCCCCAGAACTGTATCATAACGCTACGGGTTATCTATACAGACAGGGAGACTCCAACAGGTCGAAGTAACACAATTGGCGCTTCATCAATTTGAAATAATATTTAAGAACAGATTTCAGAATCGAAACGAAATTAGAATTTGTTGAATACGATAGAATAAAATGGATTTCTGAAATAACGTTTCCTAAAATAAAATTTAGAAGGAATTAATTAATAAACAGATGTTATGCATTTCATAACAATGTAAAATACTTGTTTATGCGTGTTACATGAAATTAAAATAAATTTCATAAAGTATCTGTATCATTTTAATAGAAATGCCCAATCTGCGCTATTTTATGTTTCGTAAATTCGACTTTTTACTTCCCTGCAGTGGATGGTAATATATAGAGAAAGTATAGGAATCATGTCGAAAATCGCAGGTCGTACTTTCAACGGATCTACACGTTCTGGTACCTCTATAATACGAAAATATTATTTTTAGCGTGACGTCTGTGTGTGTGTTTATCTGTACAACGTATGTATCCAATCTAACTCAAAAACTAATGGACCAAATTTCATAAAATTTTATATGTACGTCACTGATGGGTGACCCTGGTGATGATTAAATATGATCCAATATATTAATTACATACTTGTTTTATACGTAACTGTTGACGATGAAAAGAATACGATCAACCCCATTACTCCTAAAATTAGCCAGAGTTATTTTAGTTTTTTTTTTTTTTTGCATTTTTCCTACTACGGTTTGTGAGATATTGTGACTTATCCCCATGGTGAGGAGCGTCTAGTACCACGTCCCTAGACCCCTGGTCCCAAGGCGAAGGGGAGAATATGCAGCTTCACTTTTATTGAGGCTCCCAAAGGGCAGAAGTTTGACTTTGCCTCGACTATACAACATCCATGCCTGTTGGCGGGATTCGAACCCACAACCCGACAATCCAGCGATGAGACGGAAACGCATGCCCCTGACCGCTCGACCACCGGATCGGCGCTACTACGGTTTTGAATATGTATACAGTTACAAAATGAGAACGAAAATTAATATAAAAGTTCAAATTCAGTTTAATTTCAAATAATTGTGTGTGTAATTTTGTGCAATTAAACTCAATTTAATGAATTATTAGAGAAATAAAGAAATAATGAATTTGGGGCTATAGAGAAAGTCAAGTGCTGAACACATCAGAATTTTTATTACATTGAAAAGTCTGCGAATTTTTTATTACTAATCTTGCATTCCTCCGAATATTACGAGATATAGATATTTCACATTTATGCGACTGACGCATATTACGTTTTTCACATTTCATGTATTAAAATATTTTAAATATTCCATTCGAAGAGATTTTCTCATTTATCATTTCTTGTTCTTGGGAAGAAAAAGTTGAAGCCCATCAGCGAAATCATAAAATCGAACAAATCTCTGTAAGTCAGATATCTTCTTCATTCTATTTTTTTCTGTTCTTGTCAGAACAAGTCTATTTAATATATGATAAATTACGTTTTGAAATTTACGTGCAAGAAATGGTAATGGTACAGTCGGTGATATTTTGACAGATGCGCACCATTTAAGACCTTCTGAACATTTCAAATAATTTTTAAAAGACATGTATGTGTGCATGTGTGTATGTTGTGTGTGTGTGTATGTGGGTATGGTGTGTATGTTATCTGTGTGTGCGCGCGTGCGAGTTGTGGTTGCGATAACACATATGAAATATTATATGTAGACGTATTATGCTCAAAATTTACAACTAGATAAAATATTTAGTAATTTCCATGATTAGAAAATCAATTATTTGAATTTTTTAATTTTGTTATTTGAATATTAAATTTTTATCATTTGAAGTTTGAATTTCCAGCATTTGAATTTTGAATTTTTAGCATTTTGTCTTCGAAAAATCATGACAATTCCCGTAACAATAGTTAAGTTAATCTATAGAGAGAAACTAATAGTTTGAATCTCTTTAGCATTTTTACTTTCTCATGCTAGGTAATATAGTATAGAGTAAATATTGTTTTTATGAGAATTTTACAAATCTAGATTTTGATGCCAATATATATTTTAAGACTTCCTTAGCATGTTTGTACTATTTTTGTGGTGATGTCCTTCTGTCTGTCTGTCTGATGCCTGTGGTCAAATTCTTGTGTACATGATAGCAGACACAAATATTAGGGGATTTTCACGAAACTCTGTATCCGACTTTGTTATAAAAAAAATCTAGAACTTGATAGAATTTTTTTAGATTCGAGCGTAAACTTTGAAATATATTCTAAATTTTATATTTCTTTAGCATGGTCGCATAAGACTGAATTTGATATAATCATGCATAAAAGGGTTTATTTATGGTTCAATGATCGCAAAACTTCATAGGTTCAATCACTAGTTGAAAAGTGTTTATGACTTTGTTCATTCTGCCTGTCTGTCCGTCTGTCTGTCCGTTAGCACGATAATTGCCGTAAAAAGGACTTAATCAAAATGAAATTTTAGTATGTTGTTCAGACGGTCTGTAGGACCTATGGGAATATAAATGAATAATATCACCCAATTAGTTTTGGATTGAACCCGGGTTGAAAAAATGAAATACATTGAGCCCTATGAGACCTAATTTTTCAAACATTTAAGATTCACAAATTGCTTCGAAAATTTTAGATAATATTCAAATTGTTCCATAATATATATAAAAGAAATTCAGCGAAATATATTCAGTAGTTTTTTAAATAAAAATTAAAATAATAATTACACCTCTTATATGAAACGATCACGTGACCATGATATGAAACGATCACATGACCCACTTCAAAATGATATATGGCATCCATCTTGTTTCAAAATCGTGATTTTTTAAGTTCTATTTACTTCATATTGAGTGTTGTATCCGTCCTAAAACTACCTTATTTTTGCTTAAATTCTGTGCATCCACATACTGAAACAACATAAATACAATAAATTTGAATTTAAATGCTCATCCAAATTTGATTATTTCTATAACGAAGCCTATTTTTCACCTATGTAAAATGTAAACCGCAAAATATGTAGAATAAGTTGTATTAGAATTGCTGTATTTCTTTAACACAAAATCATTTAGTTCATGGAGTCTGCGCAGCTGATATGAATGAAATATTAATTGATTTTATAAAGAGAAGGACGATTTTTTTCGATGAAGTTTTAAGCATAGAGTTTAATTACGTGTAGCTCCATGGTCTTAATTTTTAAATAAAATAAATTATTATAGTATTGTGATGAATGAAATGAATGGGAGAGGTTATGAATGAAATGCTGTTTTTATAGAGAGATCCAGGCGTGTTATTTTTTCTATGACGTCATTTGAATTAATTTCAGTTGTTTTCGATGAAGTTTTCAAATATAATAAATTTTCGTAGTATTATGATAATTTTAAAAATATTACCGTGGAATGCATCGCATTTTAGAGATATTTAAACCAGGCAATTTATATTTCAATGCCGTCATTTGAATGAAGTTCACTTTTTTCAATGAAGGTTTAATTTTTCAAATACAATAAATTAATGTTGTATTGTGATAAGTTTTAAAATATTACCGAGGAATTTGCATTTTAGACTTTTTAAAATAAAATTGCATTGAAGTTGGAAAGTGTTTCATAATCAATGCTTTAAGCATGATTGATCTTTCTTGTTTTTCTTCGTGACGACATTAGCCTTCCTTGGGGGAAAGGGGCACGTTACCCCCCAGCGGTACATTGTTAAACATCGTATCAAACGAACGATTTTTTCAAGACCTTTAAAGCGAAGGGTAACACTCTACAGTTGTAACCATTTGGTCACACGATAGTAATTTTTAAAATATTTCTTTCAAATAAAAAGATAAAAAGATGCAAAACAATCAAGACCCACTTAAAAATGGATTCTGGTATGATAAAGTCGAGTTGAGACACACTCTAGTTAATTTTTTATAGGAAAATAATGGCAAGTTCAGTAATAATAGTGCAATTAATAATTTATGGCGATAAACTAATAGCTTGAAGCTTCGCAATGCATGTAAATGTTATAATAATTATCTATATCAACATAAATTAGATAAATCATCAGCTTCAGAAAGCTGTTGCTAACTTAAAAATAAAGTTTTAAAAATGTTCAAGAACAATTTTAAAAGAATATACTTGCAAACAAAAATTGTTCATAAAATTATTCCTGTTTTTTTATTTAAATGTGTAATTCGAATGGAGATTCTTTCTCAAGATATTTTTGCATTCCCCGCTTGGATTTCTTTAATATTCCTGTCACGACGAAAAGTTGATTCGAAATCTATGACAATCGAACAAAATTCTTTGATTGAGATATCTCCATCCATCTTCTTTTCATTTTTTCCCGCCATAACCACAGGTATTTAATCCATGATAAATGGTGTTCAGAATTTTTCACGTCATATAATGATGCAGAGAAGGTAGAAAAATGGATGTCGGAATAAATAATACATGACATCACTGGATGATTTATAATACCAGTCATTACTAATTATATGACAGACTTTTATAGTTATATTCCGCATTTTAAATGCTGCGCTGTATGTCTTCGGTATGACGCTTGATAATTAAAGAGGCTTTGGGCTCGTACTTTTCACTTTCCGTACATACATAATATAATGTATTGAGAAAAGTACTGTAACAGAGTCGAAAATTGGAAAGCAAGTTTTTACGGAAGTACAAGTTTTAGGCATCTCTGAAATCGAACCTTTTTGAAATCTGCGTATGTGTGGACACGAAATCTCACGAACAAATAATGCGTTTCGAAAATAATTTAGTAAAATTATTATAATCAGTGAGTACTGAATTTAGGCGTAATCAGATTTTCGTAAGACCCCCAACTTCAACCTGCCAAATAAATATTTGAAAAATTCATTAAAAAAGCAGCACCTTCAATAATGTTAAATATATAATCATATTACATGCGAACTAGAAAGCGAATGGCACAAACATTAAAACACTAACATGAATCATTCTTGAGATATTGCATCTTTTCATATAAATGTATAAAATAAGTACATAAATTTAAAAATGTAGTAAGCTTCATTCACTATATTCACTTTCCATATAATATAATAAATCGATTAACATGATTTTAGTCGATTTATTTCGTTCCCTTATCCAGGTAAAATATTTTTATACTCTCTGTCGCCAAATAACTCGCCAATATTCATTTTTGTCACGGGAAATTAATAAATTGCCCATTGCATTGGGATGAGGATTTTGTGCGTAAGAAATAGTAATTCTGTTTGAACTAATAATTTGCCAAAAGCTCAACCTTTTATTTTACGTGATGTTAATTCAATACCAACAACATTGTAATATGGATGTATTTATTTATGTCATTTTGTGCATTACTTGGGATGTTTAGATGATTGTTTATTTTACTTGGCAAATGTTAGCCATTTTCTCTAACTGTCAATCTAGATGTCTTAAAAATATATTAACATATTGTCATCAGGAAAAGTACCAATTTTTAATGCAGAGTTCTTTTCTGGGAGTCTCCTTCTTTTCCCAGCCAGGGAAATAGCTGTTCCTAGCCCTCTAGGTGAGCCCCCGGTCTAGGTATAAAACACAAACAAATGTACAGTTCATAACTTAAAATATTGGGCCGCATATCTTGCACATCATTATTTCTCTTTGAAATAAGTGAAGCCATTGCATAATGCAGGAAATGTCATGGGCTACCCACATCACATTTTTTTAAAATTTGCATTTAATTTGGAACATCTTTGTTTAAAGAAATTCGATGTAGCCAACAAACGGTTTTACAAACTAACGCATTTCGAGTTTGTCGAACAATAATAGCAAATATATGGACTTCTTCGAAATCCAATTCATATTATACCTTAAACTAGCAAAAATCCTCTCACTCTACATATCTGAACGGTTACCTACGCCTCCAGAGATGACACCAATTTACAATATTTATTAAACAATGAGTTTGATATGTGCTGCCATCTAACGGCAACGAAAACAAACAGAGAATGAGTATTTAAATGATAGTAGAGTATTCAAATGTTATACATTTTAATAACGGCTCAAAATACCAGGAAGTTTTATAAAAGTAACGAGGCCTGCGGTATAAATATTGTTATATCAATGTCAACATAACAAGTAATGAGTATTTAAATGATGGTAGAGTATTAAAATGATGTACATTTTAATAACGGCTCAAAATACCATGAAGTTTTATAAAGGTAACGAGGCCTGCAGTATGAATATTGCTATATCAATGTCAACATAACAATTAATGAGTATTTAAATGCTGGTAGAGTATTCAAATGATATACATTTTAATAACGGCTCAAAATACCAGGAAGTTTTATAAAGGTAACGAGAGAGAGAGGCCTGCGGTATGAATATTGTTATATCAATGTCAACATAACAATTAATGAGTATTTAAATGATGGTAGAGTATTCAAATGATATACATTTTAATAACGGCTCAAAATACCAGGAAATTTTATAAAGGTAACGAGGCCTGCGGTATGAATATTGTTATATCAATGTCAACGTAACAAGTAATGAGTATTTAAATGATGGTAGAGTATTCAAATGATGTACATTTTAATAACGGCTCAAAATACCAGGAAGTTTTATAAAGGTAACGAGAGGCCTGCGGTATGAATACTGTTTTATCAATGTCAAGATAACAAGTAACTTACATGTGCACGCATTATTTTTCCACGTAATAACCATATTTATCTAGGAATTTGTTTAATCTGAACAAGGCATATATCCCAGACGAGAAGAAAATAGTGTCAAGGTCCTCCAGCCAGGGCTTTACAGCTTATTGGATATCACTGTCGGTTGCATACCAACAGCCAGGTGATTTTTTGAAGGTTCGGAGAGACGACAGCCGATGGGTGCTAGGTCAGAACTATAAGGGGGTGTTCATTCACTCCCCCCCCCCGGTGGAAGCGTTATCAAACAATTTGCACCAAATCCACGTGAAATGACATTAGACCCATACACCTTAATAGGCTGGCAATGCATTTCAGCTGGTGTTATGCCTTCAACTTTTTTTTTTAATCAGACCGTCTGACTCGACTAGCCCGAAGGTGTAAAGTATATGTTTAGATGGCCGGGACAGTGCCTTCCAATTTAAACCGGAACCCAGTGGTGAGGAATCCACAGGCACCGTAGTCTTCTTCACCAAACACCATCTCTCGGAAGGACTTATGGACTCACATATTTAACCCGTACTCCACGTGAACACAGGGACAGTTTGGGAGGAGTCGAGAAAAGAATTCGGGTCGTCTGAATGAAATCCCCGAGCATTAACTTCTTGGCTGTCCCACTCCCTATGCCTTGAACTTGTAGAAATATTCTTACACTACGTATCTCAACATTTGACCCCGTTTCCACAAGTGCGTCATTTTAAAATGTTTATTAAACAATGTGCTTGATATATGGTGCAGTCTAGCAGCAAGGGAAACAGAGATCTCAGCAGTTCATACTATCGGAATGTGTCTAACCATGAGTAACTTCACGCATTGGACATAATCTCATTTATTGAAATGCCCCTGTATATCTTCAAACGCTTATGAAAAACACTAACATTGACGACAATGTTTTTATCTATATAAATAAAATTGAAAATCTGTCTGTCTGTCTGTCTGTCTGTCTGTCTGTTTGTCCCATCATCACGGGAGAACGGCTGAACCGAATTTGATGAAATTTTGTGGGTAACCTAGAAATTGCCCCACTTAAAATTTAGTCCATGTTTGGAGTTTCCATAACCAGTGGTTCTCGAGATATTAGTGAAAAACGAATATTTCGTTTGTCGCATCATCACGAGAGAACGGCTGAATCAAATTTAATGAAATTTTGTGAGTAGCCTTAAAATAGCCCCCCATAAATTTTGCCCAAGTTTCGAGTTTCTAATACTAGGGGTTGTCGAGATATTAATGAAAAACGGAACTTTATCCTAGGAGATCTACTCTCTAACTCCGTGGTTTATCCAAACGGAAAGGATGAAAATCGTTTGTTTAAAGCGTCAACGTGAATTAAAACTTCATTTCTGAGCTTAGTGCAGGATTTTTGCATTACTTAGTCACTATCTGAAAGCATGAATTGTTTGAAACATGAATTTTAATGGAAAATCTAACTCCATGGTCAAGCATTTACTAAACAATGGAAAGTATAAAGAAATTAAAATGGTTATTATTTTTGCATTTTGTGGGGAAGAGATCAAAATGGTTATTTAATTTCGCAGTTTATGAGGAAGATTCCTTCTTATATTATGTTGCTCAGCAACGCAATTAAATTAAATGTGTTTGTTAATATTTGTTATTATTTTTTCTATTTGAATAATAAATAAATAGATGTAAAAATATATTTTGTAAATGAAAGGTTTGATTTGTCTTTTAATTATATTAATTACGGACTGTGTACATCACTTTCCTTTATTTTGGCAAAGAGTTTTCAAGCTTATGTATAGTGTTTAGCTAATAAACTCATATATTGTGTTTAGCCAATAAATTTATTTTGTGTGCCGACTGTTGAAACAGAAAAAGAGTAGAACGGGTATATTTTCTAATGCAATTTTAGTGTTTTCATTTAGTATATGCAAACGGGAGCAGATGTTTTATTCTTCAGATCTGCAAATTCAGAGCTATGAATTTCGAGGTATATCGCTAACTTGGCAACATTTCTTAAACGTTGCCAAATTGACGGAAATGTCGACAAATTGATACAAACGACGCAAATCAATTAAATTAAATTTGTTTTCTTAGAAGAGAGTACTGAAATGATGTTTAGGTAGCATTTGTCGGCCAGTCCATCCATCCTATTTAGTAACACATTTAGCGAATTTTTAAAATGTCACCAAATTGATAAAATGTTTGCAAATCCATAAAAATATATTAAAATTGATAAAATTGCGCTTAATAAATGCAATTAATTGTGTTTTGTTAGGGCATAGTATTGTGATGATTATTCGTCAATGTGTCGCAAAATGGGACTGTCAGTCCCACTTGGTGATAAATTTGGCGATGTTTTAAATTGTCGCTAAATTGACGAAAATGTCGCCAAACCTTCCATGGCGATAGAGTTATTCAACCGATAAGATTCCCATCAATTCATTTGAAACAAATGATGTCATGTCATTTAGCAACGGATGTAAATCCAATGTGTTTATGCAGCATACGATTTTTATTAAATCTTTTCCGATTTGAATAACAAAGATATGTATATAAATTAAATTTCATTGACATTGCATTTTTGACTGGATAATATCAATTACGGTCTTCAGGTTTAAACATTATTATTATTGGTATTTTCGTGGACTGTTGATTCAGGGATTATTGATATTTTTATATTAATTCTAAGCCATTGTTTTATTATGACAAAAATTGTTGAAACTCACATATGGTACGTTGTGCGAGTAATCTTCTATAAATGCACGGGTTATCTTCTAAACTACGAGAATATAAGTAGTACAGGTATATAGGCGTAATATTGGCATATATTGGAATCAATTACGACTTTCTGGTATAAAGATTACGGGGATAATTGAAATTTTCAAATTATTATGTCATCTGTTTTATTTCGGCAAATATTTTTTGGACTCACATTGTAATAAGGGTAATCTTCTACTAACATACAGGCATATTTTCTAATCTGCGACAATATAAGTAGTACGGGGATATACATATATATATATATATATATATATATATATATATATATATATATATATATATATATATATATATATATATATATATATATATATATATATATATATATATATATATATATATATATATATATATATATATATATATATATTTCCATATAATTTTAGTGCTTCCATTCTGGCATATATTGGAATCAATTACGGGTTTATTGATATTTTCAATTAATACATGTAATCTACTAATACAGGTTATATCTTCGAATATATAAATACTACGGGTCCCATACAATTTTAGCACTGTTATTTTGAATATATTGATTCAATTTCATATTTTTTGTATATTTGCTTTCGAAAGGGGCCAGGATGTTTTATTCTTCAGATCTGCCCGTGAAGATAATTTTGCATGATGAGAACAGATATTCATAAACTTCTCTTTAGGAGTAATAAATTTAATATTTCAACATAATTTGCATATGATTCTGAATTATAAGTTTCTTTATATTATATACTCCGTACGAAGAACGGGTATGCTGCTAGTCAGCAATAAGATCGAATCCATGCTTTAAAATTATATATGTGTCGATATACCTTGTCCATCGAGTGAAAATTTTCATTCAACTTTCCTATTTCGTATAGCTTTGGTCTACTTTCACATTGTTCTTAGGAAAGTCTTTAAATCCTCCCCAATAATTTTGTAAGGAAACTTTCATGAGTGTGCACAATAGGTCTATCTAAAGAAAATCGATCATACCCGATCAAATGAAAGGGATAAATAAAAGATAAATGGCGAGATATTTAAGGTAATATAACGAGATAGAAGATCAAAGACAGTGACAAAGATGCATACCATTGTCTACTGAGTAGAAATCTTCATAAATATAATTGAAAATATGCCTGTCTGTATATATGTCTATATGTACGTTTGTCTCATCGTCACGGGAGAACGGCTGCACCAAATTTTGTGAAATTTTGAGGGTAGCCTTGGAGTAGCCCTACTTAAAATTTAATCCATATTTCGATTTTCTATGAGGAGGGTATTGTCTAGAAAAAGGCATAGTTAAACCTTCCATGGACTTATCATTATGTAAACGATATTTTTATCCGCAAATTTATTTAAAGAAAATAATAATGTAACGGTTAGCAACGGATTTAAATCCAATGTGTTTATGGGGCAGATGATGTTCATTAAATATTTTTAGATTTATATCTATATAAATAAAATTGAAAATCTGTCTGTCTGTCTGTCTGTCTGTCTGTCTGTCTGTCTGTTTGTCCCATCATCACGGGAGAACGACTGAACCGAATTTGATGAAATTTGGTGGGTAGCCTAGAAATAGCCTCACTTAAAATTTAGTCCGTGTTTTGAGTTTCTACGACTAGTGGTTCTCGAGATATTAGTAAAAAACAAAATTTTCGTTTGTCTCATCATCACGGAAAAACGACTGAATCGAATTTAATGAAATTTTGTGGATAGCCTTGAAATAGCCCCCCATAAATTTAGTCCAAGTTTCGAGTTTCTAAAACCAGGGGTTGTCCAGATATTAATAAAAAACGGAACTTTTTCCTATGAGTTACACTCTCCAACTCCGTGGTTTATTGAAACGGAAAGGATGAAAATCGTTTGTTTAAAACGGCGAAATGAAATAAAACTTTATTTCCGAGTTTGGTGCGGGATTTTTGCATTAATTAGTCACTAACGGAAAACACGAATTGTTTGAAACATGAATTTAAATGGAAAAATCTACCTCCGTGGTTATATTTCACAAGCTTTTACTCAACGATTAAAAGTATAAAGAAATCAAAATGGCTATTTAATTTCGCATTTTATGAGGAAGATTCTATCTTATATCATGTTGCTCGGCAACGGAATGAAATTAAATGTGTTGTTAATATTTATTATTATTTTTTCTATTTGAATAATAAATAAATGGATGTAAAAATATATTTTTAAATTAAAGGTTTGGTTGTTCTTTTAATAATATAAATTGCGAACTGCGTACATCATTTTCATTTATTTTAGCAAAGAGGTTTCCAGCTCATATATTGTGTTTAGCTAATAAACTCATATATTGTGTTTACCCAATAAATTCATTTAGCCGATTGTTGAAGCAGAAAAAGAGTAGAACGGCTGTATCTTATAATACAATTTTAGTGTTTTCATGTAGTATATACAAACGGGATCAGAATATTTTATTCTTCAGATCTGCAAATTTAGAGCTACGAGTTTAAAGGAATATCTCTAAATAACTTGGTAACTTTTCTTAAACTTTACCAAATTAGCGGAAATGTTTCCAAATTTATAAAAAGGATGCAAATCAATGATTTGTTTTTTTTAAAATAGAGTACTGAAATGATGTTTCGGTAGCATTTGTCGGACAGTCCATCCATACTACTTAGTAACACATTTAACGAATTTTTTTAATATCACCAAATTGATAAAAGTATTTGTGAGTCCATAAAAATATCATAGAATTGATAAAATCGCGCTTAATAAATGAAAATAATTGTGTTTTGTTAGGGGATAGTATTGTGATGATGTTTCGTCAATTTGTCGCAAAATGGGACTATCTGCTCTACAGTCCCACTTGGCGATAAATTTGGGGATTTTTTAAGTTATCGCTAAATTGACTAAAATGTCGCCAAACCTTCCATGGAGGTCGCATTATTCAGATGATATGATTTCCATCAATTTATTTGAAGCAAATGTTATCATGTCGCTTAGCAACGGATCCAATGTGTTATGCGGCATACGATTTTATATTAAATCTTTTCCAATTTGAATAATAAAGATATGTATATAAAATAAATTTCATTGACATTGCATTTTTGACTGGATAATATCAATTACGGTTTTCAGATTTAAACATTATTATTATTGATATTTTCGAGGACTTTTGTTTCAGGGATTATTGATATTTTCAAGTTATTATGTTGTCAAGTTATCAAGTTATTTTCCCTGAGTTTGGGGGGTGGGGGAGAATTTTTTCACTAATTAGTCACTTTCTGAAAACATGAATTGTTTGAAACATGATTTAAATAGGAAATCTGTCTCCTTGGTTTATATTTCACAAGCTTTTACTGAACAATGAAAAGTATAAAGAAATCAAAATGATTGTTTAATTTCGCAGTTTATGAGGAAGATTCTATCTTATATCATGTTGCTCAGAAACGCAATTAAATTAAATCTGTCTGTTAATTTTAATTATCAATTTTTCGTTTTGAATAATAAATAAATGGATATAAATATATATTTTAGAAAAAACGATTTGATTTTTCTTATAGCATTTTTGACTGGATAATATCAATTACGGTCTTCAGGTTTAAACATTATTATTATTGATATTTCCGGGGATTATTGATTCAGGGATTATTGATATTTTCAAGTTATTATGCAATTGTTTAATTATGACAAAAATTGTTGAAACTCATATACAGTAATTTGTACGAGTAATCTTCTACAAATGCATTATATCTTCTAATCTACGAGAATATAAGTAGTACAGGTATATTGGCATATATTTTGATATATATTGGCATATATTGGAATCAATTACGACCTTCTGGTAAAAGAATACGGGGATTATTGATATTTTCAATTTATTACGTCATCTCCTTTATTTTGGCAAACATTTCTGAGACTCATATTGTAATACGGGTAATCTTCTACTAACACACTGGCATATTTTCTAATCTACGACAATATAAGTAGTACGAGGTTGCATATAACGATTCAATTCCTTTTTTTTGTAAATTTGCTTACAAAAGGGGTCAGGATGTTTTATTCTTCAGATCTGTCCGTGAAGATAATTTTGTATAGTGAGAGCAGATATTCTTAAACTTCTCTTTATGAGCAATAAATTTAATATTTTAACAGAATTTGTACATGATTGCGAATTATAAGTTTCTTTATATTATATACTCCGTACGAAGAACGGGTATGCTGCTAGTAATAAATAAATGTATATAAAATAAATTTTGTCCAAGATTAATTTTCGACTGGATTGCTTCCATTACGGTGTTAAGGTTTAAAGATTACGGGAATCGTTGATATTTTCAATTTATTGCTTCGTATGTGTTATTTTGGCAAAGATTTTTGAAACTCAGATATTGCAGTACAGGGTATCTTCTACTAATGCACGGGTGTATCTTTTAATCTATAAGAATATAAGTAGCAAAGGTATATCTTACCATACAATTTTAGAGCTTTCATTTTGGCATATACTGATTCAATTTCGTATATTTTTTGTAAATTTGTTTACAAACGGGATCAGGATTCTTCAGATCTGCTGTGAAGATAATCCAAGGACTATGATTCTTAAACTTATTTTTCGGAGCATTAATGTAAATATTTAAAAATAATGTTTTGAAGAACAATGTCATTTAGAATACTATTGGATTTGCACATGATTATGAATTTAGTTTCTTTATAATGCACATTCTGTACAAATAACTGGTATATGGCTAGTAGATAATACAACTGTTACAGAAGGCATATATTTGACGAAATATAAATTTGGGAAATTGCTATCCTATTTAGGAATAATAAATTTGACAAACTTTTCAGGTGTCACCGTGGTAGAGGTGCTGTTGAGACAATTTTTTGACAATTATCAATAATTTTTGACAATCAACAATACTTTTTACAATCAACAATATTTTTTGACAATTTGATTTATTTACTTCCGTACACATATTTCTTTCATGCATGGTGTCGATTCCTACTAATTTTACAACGGTGTACAACTTTGCAAATGTCAATTTTCGTCTATTTCTATTAGTGGATGAGTTCGTTATACTAACTTTTATAATTCTTTACTGTAGCTGTAAGTACATTTCTGCGATTGGACATAGTATCTTTACCATAGATGGATTTAACGTGTATACTCTTGAACTTTACCTTATAAATTTAATGCTTAAGACCTCCAATAGGAACTCTGCATGCATTTGGTTAATATTTAGTAATTATCATCGTTCTTCAGGCATATGCAGCCATCAGACAAGCAGAAAAAATAGCAACTCTAAAGTAAACTACTTTAGAGTTCAATTTGCCCTCTTCTCTTTATTAAACACCATAAATAAACTATTCTCTGTACTTTCCAAATGAATAGTGACACCTTATTTAAATGTGACACCTACACACTTAATTAAAGTTTTTTATAACTTTTCTGAACGTTGAAAACGCTTTCAAACTTTAAAAGCATAAAAATGGCACACATTTATATAATTTTGTTATCCTGTGCAATGGGAAAATAAATTAAATCATATTTACAAGCTCGGTAAAATGATTTAATTGTTTGATTTTTAAATTGACAGCGAAAGGATATACAATCGTGTTTCTATTATTTCTGGAATATTTTGAATGTCATTTCCACGTGACAAAATTATTTAATTATTGTAAAACGATTTTTAATAATTAGGAAAGTAATATCGCGTTATATTACTTCTGGTAATATCGCGTTATTTCTTCTTTCTGGTTCTAATTGTTGATAATTGTAGATTTAATTGTTAATAAAATCCTTAATCAATTTGTCCCCTCTTTTTAGTAAGCTTTATAAAAATATTAGTTTTTTCACTCGCGCTTCTTACTTTTTAAATGGCTAGTGGTCAACAAACTATTTGTCTGATCGAATGGAAGGGATTACAACGCCCTTAGCAAAGACTTAAAAATGTTAGTATAACGGGCTCGGCTATATATTGAGATAGACGAATAATTCCAATTACAAAGTTCTAGAGAGTTTTTAGTGCGTAGAAACCGACATTAAAAATGTTAAAGGAGGATATTAATTTGTCACAATATGGTTAATGGCGAATTTCTGTCCAATTTAAGAGTGATATAATAAACAACACTAACATATATAACCAACAACAAACATAACAACAGTATAACAGCATACATGAACAAAAACATACAACAAACATAACAACAACATAACAGCATATATAACAAACAACATACATAACAACATATATAAACAACAACCTGCATAACGGCAACAATATACATAACGACAACATAACAGCATACATGAACAACAACATACATAAACAACAACATACATCACAACATCACAACATACATAAACAACAACATAATAACAACACACAAACATAAATGTAGTCTAGAGCCTGTTGTAAATGTACTTCATTATAGACAACGCACATTTGAATCTAGAGCTTATTTTACAGCGTACTTTGGCAAGTATCTTAGGTGCCAAAGTTTTAGAGACCCTGCATGGTGATACAACTTTTTGACAGGTATTTATTACCTTATGTGTAAGCGTTTTATTCGTTCTAGGTGTCGGTTCCTACTCAGCAGATAATGTTCTACAACTTTTTAATTGGCAACATCCGTCTATTTATCTTTATTGCCGAATTCGCTATTCTAAATATTTCTCCGATTGAGACGTTACAATCACTTTGATTCAATTCCGCAATATCACTTGATTATAAACTAGAACGTATTACCTAACATTGAACGGATCTTAAATAAGCGTCAGCTTATTTAAGATCCGTTCATTTAAATAATACTAATACAGATCTAATACCACTCAATTTACAACCGCATGGTTTACATCCACGCATGTGTACAACTACTTTTACCCTTAGCAACACCCAACCCGGTACCAGGAAAAGGAGGAAAATAAAACGCCTTCATCACCAATATCTAAAATTCCAATGTTTATATGTTTGCTTGAAAATTTACAAAAAATCAAATAATATAGTGCAAAGATTTTTTATGTTTTAATGCGAAGCTATACGCCCATATTCAATTTATTCAATTCATTCGACTCTTAGACGCGGAGGTGTGAAGACCTGTTCTGAGGACGCTCCACGTTTTGTGCCACGTGATATTTTTTCATGTCATTTTCTTTTTTCTTCGTGCTCGCATTTGTCAGCACATGCTTGTACTTACCTTGTGCGTACATCATGACTGATGATGCGATGTCCGATTATATGGAAGGCAAGAGTGTGAGGAAAGCTTCTTTTAAAACCAAATCACTGCTGAAAAGTAAGAGGACCAAGACTGTTCCAAAGAAGAAACCTTATGTCTCGGGGGCATACTTTAAAGACAGCATTGGACCCACAGAGATGAACCTACGTACTGCCGGAACCTCAAGCAAGTTGAAAAAGAAGGATATCCACTATGAGACTGCAGCGACGTTTGAAGCTGAATATTTAAAGACTTTTGGAATTCTGAGAGAGGACATTCCAAGTGACTACTTCACGTGGAAGTTAGTGACTCAATTCATCTGCTACGACTACGTCATCGCAAGTCTAGAGGAAGAGCTGGAGGATGACGGCATCGAATGGAACCAGACCAAGATCCTGCAAAAGATAATAACAGGTAGTATATCTGATGCTTCTTTGTTGCTGCAATCCCCTGCCCCTAATGTGTTAGTTAATCGCGATTCATATAACTTTATCTACGGTATGGTTAATGACTGGAAGAAAAAATCGGATGCTGACTTGTATATTATATACAAGGACGATATGTTAAAAAAATAGAGGGTTTTATCACCCCAAATTCTTGGAAAAAACCTAAACTTTCGGTTCAGGCTGAGGAAAAAGTACAAATTGAAAATAAATTCTCTGATCTAACGGTTGAGGAAGCCACTTTCGCTGATGCGCCCCCCCCTAAAGATAGAGTATCCTCCTTCAATGTGGACTCCCCGAGTAATTACAGAGCCCTCACAGAGGAACTTAATAGCATGCTTATGAATAAAGTTCAGGGCTTATTAAGGGAAAGGTGATCCCGATCATGCATGGGTCCATTGAGAGCTACAGGAGTGTCCAGACTGACCTGACCCTCAAGAAGATCCCCTTCAATTCTATTAGACTTAAAAACGAGAGACCGAAGAAGATAGTTGTTAAAGGCCTGCCGTCGAATACCGACAGCGATAAAATAAAAGCCACCCTCGTATGCGAGGGACTAAAAGTAATAAGAATCTCCCAGCTCGGAAACATGAAGGATAGGATCCCCCTCCCTATTTTTCTGGTGGGCCTCGAGCCTACAGAGGACTGGGTGAGGGTTTACGAAATCAAAAGCATACTTTATATGCAGGTTAAGATAGAAGTATTTAAAAGTAAAGTCTTCAAAATGTACTATAACTGCCAGCTCTTTAGTCATCATAGCGACCAGTGTACCCTCCCCCCTCATTGTTTAAAGTGTGGCGAAGGCCACACGAGTAGGGAATGCGCTAAAACTAGAGAGATCCCTGCAAAATATTACAACTGCTACGGAGAACACCCCTCAAACTTTAGGCATTGCCCCCAAAACCCCTGGAGCCGTAAAACCCTACAGGCCACTAAAGGTACCCATCAAAATTCAAAATCGACCCCCCCAGTCTTGGTGAGGAAAACTTCCCACCCCCTTCCTACTAAAACCATTCCCCCTGTTCAGGGAGTGCCGAGACGGTTTCAGGAAAAACCGGAGAGCACTCTGCCCAGGCACGACCTGACACAGGTTAGACCCCCCTCAGACCTCGAATGTATTTCCCGACTTCCTGAAATTTTTCAAGGAAGTCGAGAGATACTTCGACCTGAGTAACCGCCAGGAATTCTTAAATACGATTCTTAAGGTAATAACCTCGGATGATGATCCGATGACCAAAACTTTCTGCATCATTAAAATGATTGCTGACCTGGAAAAACCTCAGCCCCCCCCCCCCAGGAGTAAACTTAGTTCAGGGACTGCAGCAGGGAATATCAGTATACTGCTCTCTTAGTCTCGTGCTCACCAGCACTCTCCAGCACGTGCCATTGCACCACCCTGTGCCACACCGGCCTTTTCTGGACCCAACTGACGCCCCTCCCACTCTTGGCCGCTCTCTTATGGACTCATCATGGACTATACAGATAATGTCAAAGACTCAAATATCTCAAAGAAGAAATCGAAGATAAAGACGCAGTCGGCGTCAGGTGCTTCAAGGGATACGAAACAACGCTGTATACGCCCATATTTTTGCCAAAGTGTAGAATTGTACTAATCTTCTTGAGACATACATAATTATTAGTATTTCTTGTTATTAAGTGATTAGTACCGAAATATGGGAAGTCCCATAAAATGTCATGCTTGACATACACAATTGCTTTACACACACATGCTTTACAATCACAATTTCAATAATTAAAACGAACTATCTACAGTATGAAATACTCATTTTTAAACCTCCTATGATCACTACGTTCCGCACAAATGACAAATACACAAAAACTTTTAAACAGCTAATCAAAGAGTGTGCCATTCCATGCATTGTGATTCAAATGTACCCCTGTATATTAAATACGTTTTCACGATTTAAATGTGATATTATGATTTCATTCTTGTCCTATATTCTAATTTAATTAATTTAAAATTCAAATTCTAAAAACGTATATGCTCTTTTATATTAGAATTTTTAAATATTGAAAATAATTATTTATATTTCTAATTTCATAATTATTTGTTAAATTAAGTTTTAATGGAAATATGTCCCAACTCGCAGACTTCATATGCGCAAGTGCATTCAAAGCCCTGCTTTTTCCTAGTTCATTTGTAAATTTCATTCTTAAATTTATTCTTTTTTAACATTTTTTGACAACTTTGAAAACTTGTGATCTGACAATCGAACAAATATCTGTGATTGAGAAATATCCATCCATCATCTTACCCTTTTCCCGCCAAAACGAGGATATTTAATCTCTGATAAATCATCTTCTAAATTCTCCATGTCATTTAATAATCTGATGATAGATGTGATACAGATAATGTGAGAGAGATGATAGTGAAAAGAGATGTCAAAATAGATATATAATATATGGCGTCACTCATGATTTATAATACTTTGATTGCCAATTATACAACAAACTTTACCGTTATATCACATATTTTAAAATACTGCGGTTTTTCAGTGTCTTCGGGGTGACGTTTGGTAATTAAAGACGCTTCGATCTTATATTAATTTTTATTTTTATTTTATTTTTATTGTATTCTTACTCTTTGCTTAAAACATGTTGCGACCAGAACACGGTTAAAATACATTTTAAAATGATAATACATTTTTCTTGCCAATATAACCTACTGCGTCTCTACAACCTCTTATCCTTAGGCCCCGTAGTAGCATGCTACGCAAGTAGTTTCAAAACAATGAAGTCACCGAAAATATCCCCGCATATATCTAACAAAGCAAAAGCAAAATTCCTCGTTGAATGCATTTGTAACTCACTCATTTTTATTCCAAGTCGCGTGATTTTTGGACACATTATTGTAAGAAATGAAATATGCTTACCTATCTAACTATCTAATTCTAAGCATATAACTCTAAGATTGAGAAAGTTGGAATTTTTAACACTTTACAACAAAGTTGAAAAGTGTTTATGACTTTGTTCATTCTGTCTGTCTGTCTGTCTGTCCGTTAGCACGATAACTGCCGTAAAAATGACTTAATCAAAATGAAATTTAATTAAGCGAATTTCAAATTCACAAAGAGGTAATATTCAAATTGTTCCATAAAATATATAAAAAAAATCACTGAAATATATTCAGAACTTTTTAAAATAAAAATTAAAATAATAATAACACCACTTATATGAAGCGATCACGTGACCATGATATGAAAATATCACGTGACCCACTTCAAAATGATATATGGCATCCATCTTGTCTCAAAATCTTGATTTTTAATGTTCTTTTTAATTCATATGGAGTGTTGTATCCGTCCTAAAACTACTTTATTTTTGCTTAAATTCGGCGCATTTACATACTGAAACAACGCAATGACAATATATTTGAGTTTAAATGCTCATCCAAATTTGATTATTTCTACAACGAAGCCTATTTTTCACCTATGTAAAATGTAAACAGCAAAATATGTAGAATAAGTTGTATTAGAATTGTTGTATTTCTTTAACACAAATCCATTTAGTTCATGGAGTCTGCGCAGCTGATATGAATGAAATATTCATTGATTTTATAAAGAGAAGGACGATTTTTTTCGATAAAGTTTTACGCATAGAGTTTAATTACTTGTAGCTCCATGGTCTTAATTTTTAAATAAAATAAATTATTATAGTATTGTAATGAATGACATGACTGGGAAATTATTTATGAATGAAATGATGCTCTTATAGAGAGGGCCAGGCGTGTTATTTTTTCTATGACGTCATTTGAATGAATTTCAGTTGTTTTCGATGAAGTTTTCAAATATAATAAATTATCGTAGTATTATGATAATTCTAAAATTATTACCGAGGAATGTATCACATTTTATAGATGTTTAAACCAGGCAATTAATGTTTCAATGCCGTCATTTGAATGAAGTTCATTTTTTTCGATGAACGTTTAAGTTTGCAAATATAATAAATTAATGTAGTATTGTAATAAGTTTCAAAATATTACCGAGGAAAGTATTGCATTTTAGACATGTTTAATTAAAATTGCATTGAAGTTGCAAAGTGTTTAATAATCAATGCTTTAAGCATGATTGATCTTTCTTGTTAATTTATAATCGCAATCCATCCTCTATCAATACAGTTTATCTCTCCACGTTTGTATCTATCTACTCACTCTGGGATATTGCAGACATCACAGCATTAGGTTATTCACCTACTTTTGAATCAAAATCACTGAAATCTCAAGAAATCTTGCTGATAGCTTGCAAATAAATATAATGCCATTAAATGTGTTATATTTACATGTGCACGCAATATTCATCCTAAATTCTGTACCTCCTGTTACGGACAAAACCAACGCCATCACCAACTGACCAAAAGAGCGAACATAGTCTGCATAATCAGCCAATTCTGCCATGCTGGCGCATTCTGACACGAAACTATAGCAGTTTTTTATTTGAATCTGCAGCGTGAATACGTAGTACGTCCGTCCAATGTATAGTACTATATAGAAGTGTGTAGAAATGTATAACTGTACAAAAATGTATATAAGTGTAGTAGAATAGTTGTAGTTAGTTTTTGTTTTGAATATTAATATATAGTTAAAACTTTACTAATTGATTCTTGAACTTAATTTGAATGAAACCCTGATTCCTTATTGTTAAATCAAGGTGAACAGATTTACTTGATTTTACCTGAACTGAATTTAAGAATTTGATGATATGAGTAAATGATCCCTATACCTTCCATGTATGATAAAACTGGTTTTTCTACAGAAAGAGTAGTGAAATAAATAAAAATAAGAAAATTAAAAAACATTTTTCGAGCATTAAATTTTGAAATATTTTTTGTTCTGTAGTCCAAAGATAATTAAAAAAATATTTAAAAATATTCCGAAGATAATTAAAAAAACTACTCATTTGCACTCAAAGAAAAAACGTATGCATTTGTTTTACACTTTATTCAAGTATTTATTTTCCCTTAAATAACGCACTTTATATGCAATAACTTATGCATTTTTCGCAGAGAGTGCTTTGAATAAAAAAACAGAGTCCTAAGCTCTTGCATCTCAAATTACGCACTTAACGATTTGCATATCAAGAATATGTTTCTCAGCAAAATAAATATGGCTTTAGTCGTGGATTAAAGTTTCCTAAAATATTGTTTCACTTTTCCGTACACATATATTTTTAAATAAAGATACTACGCATTCCATTTAGAAAATGTTTCAGCGACTAAATTATATTCTGCTAAAATCATTAAGAAAAAATATATTGAATAACTTTCAATTCAAATAGATGAATGAGTAAATTATACACATTAATTCTCTAATGTTTCAATTATCCATTACGCGTCTGATGGTAAAAGGTGACTACGGTTTGTTAATATTACACCAGATAATCACATTAGATGCATTTTAATTATTGATAAAGTTTCATTCATAAAATATATTGGTAAATATATGAATATTAGATAAATCAAACATTATATATGAAATGCATACATACTTGAAATTACTTTGAATTCAAAGTAAACAAATATATATATAAATGAACCTGAAAAATACATATTATAAATATACAAAAAATATCTAGTTGAAGTACATACTTTAGGTACTATTCCCTATACTTGTTTTGTTTAGAATACAACTTAGTAGATAGTAAATTATGCTGTTTTAAAAACATTTGCGTTCAACATCCGTTTATAAATAATCGCGACACATATATTACCCTCTCCATTTTACATTCTTGAAATATTACATTTCAGCCATCTAATAATTAGAGTGTAGCCCCACTCGGCTTTCTCATACCCAAATCCATTCTTTTAATCAAGTTAATATTTTATTTTCATCTTCGGTCTGCATTATCACAATTATAGCAAATTGCTACCCGTTTTAAAGGGCTTGAAAAAATATTTTGATTAATACAATATTTGACCCGAGGGGCAACTTGACCCCCCCCCCCTCCCTTCCCCAAGAGGGTGATAATAAAAGTACGAACACAAGAATAACACCTCAGCTACTTCTTATTGCAATGATTGAAACTATTGAGTATCATGAATATTGAAGCATAAATAACCCGTTTTGTATATGATTATGTCAAATATTGTCCTATGCTGCCATGTTAAGAAAGTATCAAATTTCGAATAAATTTCGAAGTTTCCGATTGAACGTCAAAAAAATCTATCTAGTTCTAGATTTTTCATTAACAGAACAGAATATCAAGCTTTATTAAAACCCGTTAATATTTATAGCAGCTATCGTATACACAAAAAATCGACCACAGGTAGAAAGACAGACAAACAGACATTACGCTAAATATAAACAAAACGCATTCAGGAGGTCCTAAAACAGGTATCAAAGTCTCGAGATCCAAAATTTTCGTGAAACAATATTGTCTCTATAATTATATACTATAGTACTAGAAGGTATGCACGTCAAATGACGGAATTCAGAATTTGCAAACTATTACCTCCAATTTGGGCTCATTTTTATCAATTTGGCGACATTTGCAACATCCCGAAAAATTATTTTCCAAATTTTTTGCCAAACGTCACGGACGGACAGAGAAACTGCGTTTTCTTATAGTAGAATATTTCTTTACAAGAAATTCACTTTTCATCGATTTGGTGACATTTTCTGTAATTTTTGTGATATTTTATTTAATTTTGAGACATTTTAAAAAACTCGCCAAAAATGTCGTCAAATGTGACAGTTGGACTGACAGACAAACGCTGCCGAAACATCATTACAATACTGTCCCCTTTCAAAACACAGTTAATTTATTGATTTGGCGCCATTTTTATAAATTTGGCGCCATTTTTATCGATTTCACAACACTGTCGTTAATTAGGCGATATCTTAATCAATTTAGCGACAGTTTAAAATTTCGACAAATTTGTCGCCAAATAGGACTGGCAGGCAAACGCTGTTGAAATATCATTACAATGCCTTTTTAAAACACAATATTATTAATTTTACGTCATATCTATCAATTTAGCGACATTTTTATCGGTTTGGCAACATTTTCGTCAATTTAACAACATTTTGATAAATTTGGCAACATTTAAAAGACTTGCCAAATTTGTCGGCAAGTGGGACTATTAGACTGACAGATAAATGCTTTCGAAACATCATTATACTACTATCCCCTTTCAAAACAGAATTAATTTCAGTAATTTGGCTTCATATTTATAAATATGGCGACATTTTTGTCAATTTGGTAACATTTTTATCAATTTGCCGATATTTTTATCAATTTGAAAACATTTTATAAATTTGGCGAGATTTTAAAAAGTCATCAAATTTGTCGCCAAGTAGGATGGTTGGACTTAACAGACAAACGCTATCGAAACATCAGTACAATACCATTTCCTTTCAAAACGCAATTAATTTCATTGATTTGGCGTCATTTTTATCGAATTGACAATATTTCAGTCAAATTCGCAATATTTAAAAAAAGTAGCCAAGTTGGCGATATCTCGACAAATTCGTCACTAAAAGTTTCGATAAGCCTCACCCAGAGATAGATAAACATACAGATAAATTAAGGTCTTTATATTATTAACGAGAAAGTGAAAATGGCTCCTAAAATATTAATATTTTCAAATACACTTGAACTTTCTATCCATATTTATTTGACTTTTAATGCAAATGAATTAAGAGCAAACTATGAAATGAATTTAACATATACTTGCTTCGTTCATAGAATTTTCTTCTTTTAATAATAAATTTTTAAAAATCTGCTGTGGGCAGCAAATGACTTTCCTTACATAATCCAGTGCCTATACTTCTTTTACAACAAAATAAATTATGGTGTACAACAAGGGTGCACAACATAATGAGTTTGGCAGTAATTAACCCCATATAAAATGAAATTTAAAGCTTTTATCAAATTATACATTCAAACAGACTCAAACGCAATATCATCATCAAAATGCAATTGACATTTAATTAATATCCCGGGGGAAAATGACTATTGTCGAATTCTTAGTAGATATTACAAAAATTAGCTTCTCTCCTTGACGGATTGAACTAGATAAAAAAAAATTATGTTAAAAGAAGTGTTTCATAATATTGCAGGTGAAAAGAAAACATATTTAATAATACTGTACTTTTTAACGCGTTATAACTTTTTTTGATACATTTGTTTCAAAATAATGCTCAAAACTCCAAATAAGAATGGGAATAACACAAATAAATTTATTAAATGCCTGTTTTGAACAAAAATCGTTCCCACACTCCTTTTTTCCCATTCATAAGCAAACCTATTGCTTAGCCTAATTTGATAAAAAATATGTAGTACTTCACCGTTTGTTGTAAATCCCCTGTGCTACGTATTTAAAGTACGAGATAATATCTGGCAACACCAGATGGCGCCATCATCAACTGAGAAATAGAACTTCACTTTCACAGCACACACCTGCCGCAAACGAGAAGTTTTTTAGACTAAAACTGTCCTAAAAAAACCAATCCGAATTTCAAAAAAAAAAATCGTGGTGTGGCGTATCGTTCCGGGACCTGAAGAACCTGTGCACCAAATTTCATTATTCTGACGTTTAGATTTTTTGCTACAGTCAGCCATACAGACCCTTTATTACAGATAATTAAATACCTCGTTTTTTACGATTTTTTTTTTCAGAAATTAACTGAAGCATTAGTCACTAATTGTAATAATCGTACCAAATAATTTAATTCTAAACACTTTTCTTAGTTTATGAGATATCCCATTCACAGACACATACACGTGTACACACACATACACACACACACATAGACCTGACCTCCAAAACGTTCGATTCCAGTTTGTGGATGCTTCAAACGTTCTCTTCTATCAAAAACTCGATTTCGTACTCTAGTCCCCATCACAATACTTTCTCTATACTCCATACCACGGGTAAGTAAAATTGTGTCGCACCTCTTATGCTTTTACATAATAAAAAAAATATATAATTTATGCATATTAAATTTGCATACTTTGTATCATGACGTAGCTTTGATGGATATCCAAATAAAATCTTTTAACTTTATTTCATCTGTTTTCCAGAGAATTGTGGAATACCAGAACAATTAAACTTTGCTTATCAGAAAAACTTAACATAGCATAAATAAATCCGATTTACTTAACACAAAGAAATCCAATGTTATCAAAACATAATTTTCGCTTTATGATTGTTATTAATAAATATTTATTGATTGTTTTGATTTATATTTAAATCATTCGTCAAATTTATTTACAAAATGAATATAGATTTATAATAACTGACTCTTATTAGGTTCCCTGGTTAATTAGCTTTGTCACTTTATGAATTCAAAAGTAAAACAAGAAAGATCAATCATCCATAAAGCATTAATTATGAAACACTTTCCAACTGAAATGCAATTTTATTTAAACAGCTCTAAAATGCAATATATTCAGCATTGATATTTTTTTAATTATCACAATACTAGAATAATTTATTTTACTTGGAAACTTAAAACTTCATTGAAAAACATGGACTTTTTAAATGACGTCAATGAAATATAAATCGCATCGTTCTTTGTGTAAAAGCAATGAATAATCCATTTATAACACTTATTATTCCAGACTCCAGAGCTAGATAATTTTGTTTGGAAAAATATTCAACATTTCTTATACAGCTCATCTTACTTAATTCTTTACATTCTGCATCCATTGAAATTAGTCTCCGTTGTAGAAATAATCAAAGTTTGAAGATATTTTAAACTCACAAATATTGTAATTGCGTTGGCACAAAATATAGATGCACGGAAAATACTAAAAAATAAAGTGTTTTCGGGCGGATGCAACACTAATTATAAATTTAAAAGGACTTTAAAAATCACGATTTTTACACTACAAAAAAAAAGAATACTACATTTTATTAAGTGGATCATGTGATCTCTTCCTATAATATGGGCGTAATTATTATGAAAATTCTTATTTAAAAAAATACCAATATATTTTGTTGAAATTTCTTTTATATATTTTATGCGATAATTTAAATATTTCCTAAAATTTTCGAAGCAATTTGTCAACTGCGCTTAAAAAATGTTTGAAAAATTAGATCCCATAGGGTTCAATGTATTTCACTTTTTCAACCCTTGTTCAGTCCGAAACTAATTGGGTGATATTATTCATTTCCATACCCACATGCCCCACAGATTGTCTCAACAACGTACTAAAATTACATTTTGATAAAGTCATTTTTACGGCAGTTATCATGCAAAACGATAGACAGACAGGCAGACAGAATGAACAAAGTCATAAACACTTTTCAGCTATGTTGTAAAGTGTTAAAAATCCAGCAAAAATTGTAAAGAACTATTATGAACGGGTAAATAAGTATAAAAAGCAAGTAAATAATGGAAAAAATATAGAAATATATAACAAACGAAAAGCATAACATGTGATTAAATGTAAATAGCTATGGTTGCGAGATCGGCATCGCGCCTTTTACCATCAATCGGCCATGCTGGGCATCACTACCGGAAATATAAGTTCGGGCTCTTTTGGGCTAACCTTATAGAATCGGGCAACAGCACTCGCAGACCTGGATTCAAACCTGAACGGAGCGTAAACAGTCGGTCTCTATAGAGTCATAAAGAACCTGCGCTACGTTATTTTATGGATTTTCATTTTAATTTCCATGTATGGAAAATGTAAAGAGAAGGTATTGCCGTATGTAAAAGATCGACCGTATGATATTGCTGGATTTATAATTTGCGACATCCTTATATGCGAATACGCTAGTTTTTCAATCATGTTTATCTGTATGTTGCAGTCGTAGTCTACTTCAACAATAGAGCTAGTATCGTAGTCTACTTCAACGATAAGAGCAGTACCATTCAAGTAACTCAGCGGCAGAGCATAGGCTGGCCTGTACGAAGATCTGTGGACCGATTTCCATTTGAGCGGAAAAGTTATTTACAATAGCACCCGAATAAATGCACCCTGTAAGTTAGTGCAACGACTTTGGACGTCTGAAAGTGACCCTAGAATAACGAGCATGGATTCAGTAGACTTTTATAGTATACTAGCAGCGATTACCCAGCGTTGTTCGGGATTTTCCATGCAAAACTGTGATAAAAATTACATCGGAACATATAGGGCCGTGAACCTTATACGTTGTTTTTTCACTGTGAAAGATGTAAATTCATTGAATTATGTAAGAAAAAAAATCATTGCATTATATAAGTCATACCTGCATAAGAAAGAATCTTCCTCACGAAATGCTGATAATTAAATACACATTTTTTACACTTTACAACATAGTTGAAAAGTGTTTATGACTTTGTTCATTCTGTCTGTCTGTCTGTCTGTTCGTTAGCATGATAACTGTCGTAAAAATGACTTTATCAAAATGAAATTTTAGTATGTTGTTCAGACAGTCTGTGAGAGTATAAATGAATAATATCACCCAATTAGTTTTGGATTGAACCCGGGTTGAAAAAATGAAATACATTGAACTTATGGGATCTAATTTTTAAAACATTTTTAAGCGAATTTAAAATTCACAAATTGCTTCGAAAATTTTAAAAAATATTCAAATTATCTCATAAAATATATAAAAAAAATGTTCAGCAAAATATATTCAGTAGTTTTTAAAAATGTAAAAATAACAATTAAACTAATAATTAAACCCTTTATAAGAAAGGATCACATAACGGTTATATGAAGAGATCACGTGACCCACTTCAAAATAAAACATGGCATCCATCTTGTGTCGAATCGTGATTTTTAAAATTATTTGTAATTTATATTTAGCGCCGTATCCGTCCTGAAACCGCTTTATTTTCGCTTAATTTCTGTGCATCTGTATTCTGAAACAGCACAATTACAATATATTTGAGTTTAAATGATCATTACCATCCAGATTGTGTCAAAATTGTGATTTTTAAAGTTCTTTTTAATTTTAATTTATTGTATATTGTATCTGTCCTAAAACCGCTATATTTTTGCTTAATTTCTATTCATCTATATTCTGAAAGAACACAATTACAATATATTGGAGTTTAAATGATCATCAAACTTTGATTATTTCTGCAACGAAACATAATTTTTACTTATGGAGAATGTAAACTGATTAGGCTGTAAGATGAGTTGTATAAGAATTGCTGAATTTCTTTAACGCAAAATTACTTTGCTCAGGAGTCTGCAATATAGATGATATGAATGAAACATTCATTGATTTTACATAGAGAAGCAGATGATTTAATGGCAGACTTCTTAGATGAAGTTTTATGCATATAGTTAAATTACTTTGGCCTCCATGGTTAAGTTTTTAAGTAGAATACATTATTGTAGTACTGTGATGAATGAAATAAAAATGTATGAATGAAATATTTACTGCTTTTACACACAGAGCCAGGCGATTTATATTTTGATGACTTCATTTCAATCAAGTTTGGATTTTTCAATGAAGTTTTAAATTTTCAAATATAATTAATTATTGCAGTAATGTGATATATTACCGCTGAATGTATCGTATTTTAGAGATGATTAAATAAAATTAAAGTTGGAAAGTGTTTCATACCAACTCTTTATGCATGATTGATCTTTCTTGTGATTTTTTAATACTTTTCTTTGCTGAGTAAGCCTGTGAGAAATAAACCATGGTAAAAGTTTACAGAGGGGGGAAAAGTTTACAGACAAGGCCTACAGAGTGCAATTCCAGCGCACTAACCACTAGGCTACCGTACCACAGAGCAAAAAAGGTCTGGAAGACTCATACCATATGTTATGTGGGTTTTCACCACACGTCCTGTTAGAACGCATAAATTAGTATAGTTTCCCATCTCCGACATTGGCCGTGTCGAACAAAAAATACATAGAATTAAACTAGTGGCAAATGAGGACAACGGACATGATATAAAATAATAACAATGTGTTTTATTTGATAAAAATGAAATTAAAAAATAATAATAATAAAAACATATTTGATTGGTTCAATTAACATTCTTAACAAATTACAATGACTCTCCATTGACATTTTCAAAAATCAAGAATACTTAAAGAATGTATGTAATTAAAATCTCCATTTATATTTGTTTAAATTCGTCTCTACTATTTACTCAAGTGTGGATTTAACAAGATGTCGAGAGAGTAAGACGTTAATTAAAACTGTGTCAATCAGATTAAGTATGTGATACATGCATTTCATACCTTCGAACATTGTTGGAAGCGACACTGGGTACGGGGTACTTCGGTGGAGGAATCGCCGGACATCGCTGCAGACGTAATTTTTGAGAGACTCTTCTCTCTCTCGAGCACACAAACCAATTCTCCGTTCTGTCTGCAATCTCAAACTCAATTCCCGTTCTTTTTGAAAATTCTCAAACTATCTCGATCATCGGAAAAAATGTCTCCTCCTACACCATTAAGCCCCAGGTTTGTTACTGGTCCCCCCCAATCAACGCCCCTGGTAGCTTCATTGGATGTTTCCAAAAAATGTCCAGTTATTGGGTGCTGTGCTGACAGGAGGATGGCGGTCACCCCAGAATTAATATCTGGCAGGTGGACCGGGGGTTCTCACGACCTTGCGTGCACGTGCACCCGAACCGGACAAGGGTCAGCTCTCCCCAAGAGCGCCCTGCTGCGCCCCTTTGTAACTGGGGGATCGTTGTCCACATTTCCCAGAAACATGGCTTGCTCATCCTTTTGCAGGTGTTTTCTTAGGGAAGTGTATATGCATTACCGGAGAAGTACAGGGACCGTCTTTATAGGTTACACTCCGCCATAATTTGCAATGTCCCAAATTTGCCTTGGGACATTCACCCCCCTCTCCGTAGTAGAACCGTGCCACAGGCTAGTATTCACCTAAAAAAAAAACTGTAAACGCATTTTGTCCCTCTAAAAACACTCGACTCCCTATTTTTAACTCTTGCATGTTGGCTCTGGAAAACTGCTGTTCTTCCTGTCGGTCTTTTGCCTGATTTAAATTTTTGGTTACTGCCCTAAAAGTATTTTGCATGGTAGTGATTTTATTTGAAATGTAATTGGGGTATGCTGTGTCCTGTTCATTTAAAATCTGTGACTCGAATAATGTTGGTATGTCCCGCCCGTAGAAAAGAAAATTTGGTGTTTCCCCTGTTGATGAATGTACCGTTGCGTTGTATGTCATCGTGTGAATTTGGACTGCTGTATCCCAATAAGGCGAGTTTTCTGTGAGTGTGTATATGGTATTTTTAATGGCATGGTGTGATTTCTCCACTTGTCCATTTACAAACGGGCACCGAACTGACGTGAGTCTTGATATTATCTGTAACCTCCTTGTCATTGCTTGGAAAATTTTTGATGTAAATTGGGTACCGTTGTCACTTTGGATCGTCCAGGGAAAACCTTTGTCTACAAAACATTCTAACAGCCTCTTCGCTATAGTTTCCGCCCGTATGTCAGGAATAGGGAATACTGTGAGGTACTTTGTGAATTGACAGATCATGGTTAGCAGGTATTTGTTATTATTTACACTTGTTTTGAAAGGGCCGCATAAATCAATTGATACTTTATGAAGAGGGCCTTCCGGTGTAGGATTTCTGCCCATTACTGCTAATTGTAATTTTCCCTTCCTTGCACGGCATGTCTCACAAGAAAGTACATAATTATGGGTGTCGCTGTACATCCCGTTCCAAAAATATCGATCTTCTAACAGTTTGAAGGTTTTGTCAGTCCCTGAATGTGTGACGTGAGCCATGGCTAAAACATTTCTTTGTAACCCCCGCGGAATAACAATTGTCTTCTTGTAATCCTCTCGCCAAGGACGATCTTTCCATCTACCTATATGCATTAGTAAGCCTGTTTCTTCGTCGATATAAAATGCCTCATAATTCTTGTTGTTTTTATTTTTATAACTCCTCAAATTTTCTCTTAGTTCTTTTATTTTTGTATCTCTATCTTGTTCTCTCAAAATGTCCCGAATACTGGGGACGTCTATCATTTTATTTACATTATTTATATATATACTTTCTGCGTTGACATATCCATTACTTTCGTCCTGTGTCCTGTGTTCAACATTGTTGATACACTGTCCGCTGGTTTGTTTATTTACAATTTCGCTCTTTTCAAATCCGCTGTGTTCCCCTCTGTTTACATATGAAAACCGGTCTTCGCTGCCCCTCTCCTGCGTCGGGCTAGTGTGACGAGCTTGTTCCGCATCTCTTCTCGCATCGCGGTTGTTTGAAAAATCTTCCCGACTTAAATAATCGGCCAGAACGTTCTCTTTCCCTGGGAGATGGATAAATTTAAATTTATATTCAGCGATTTCGAGAGCCCACCTTTGCATGATTGTTGGAGGATTTTGCATTTTTAAATGGTCCCCTAAGGATCGGTGATCGGACAAAATGAAGAATTCTCGGCCGTAAAGAAAATTTCTAAAAAATTGAATCCCCTGATGGATGGCGAGGAGTTCCGTTTTCACTGCCGGGTATTTCTGCTCTTGTGGATTTAATTTTCTACTATAATAGGCTATGGGTTTTAAAATTCCATCTCTTTTCTGAAGCAAAACTGCGCTCAGAGACACCAAACTTGCATCAGTGTTCAGGAAGAAGTCATGGTTAAAGTTCCGCTGTATTAAAATGGGTTTTTTAAAAAAACAGTCCTGCAATTTTTGGAATGCGTTCTCGTGTTCTGGGTTCCAATGAAATTTCTTGTCTTTTTGTGTTAAATCTGACAATACTGCCGTTATCTGTGCGTAATCCTTAATTGAATTTCTGTAAAAGTTGCATACTCCGAGGAATCTTTTTAATTTTCTCAAGGTTTTTGGGACCGGGAAAGATGTAATTTTTGTAATGTTGCTGTCCGTTGGACTTATCCCTTTATCTGTAATTTCGTATCCCAGGTAATTAATTTTGTGTAGGAAGAAGTCACATTTATTCGGTGACAGTGTTAAATTGTTCTCTTTGAGTCTTTTAAATACTTTTTGTAATTTTCTTTTCATATCTTCGTATGAATCGGCCGGTATAATAATGTCATCGATATAGGCCAGAACATTTTCTTCATATAAGTCTCCCAAAACAATATCCATTATATTTTGAAAAATAGGTGCCGAACTTATGTGGCCAAATACCATCCTATTATATTTAAAATTTCCCCAAGGAGTAGTGAAAGAAAAAATGTCTTGTGCGCTCGGATTTAGTACCACCTGAGAAAATGCACTATTAAAATCTAATTTCGAAAAATATCTGAATCCTGATAATTTTGTTATGATGTCGTTAATTTTTGGAATATGGTAAGGGAAAATAGTTGAGATATTATTTATTAGTCTGAGGTCTAAGCATAATCTATGCTCTCCGTTTTTCTTTTTTACGAGTAACATTGGACAGGCGTATTTGGATTGCGTTTTTGCGATAATTCCTGCCTGTTCTAAATCTTTTAACTGGGCTTTTGCCGTATTTTGTAGAGAATATGGGATGTCGTAGGGTCTGGATTTAATCGCGTGGTTATGTGTTAACTCGATATTAGGTTGGATTATGTCCGTAGCTCCTATTGTTGAATTTCTCTTCGAAAAAATGTCCGCGTACTGTACTAAAAATTCCTGGAAGTCCTGTTTCATGTTTTCGTTCATATGTTGTAGATTGAAATCGTCAGGTTTAATGTCTCGCCTCCTCTGTTCTAAAATTTCCGGTGTCGCTTGTATTAAATTTATTATCTCTGTATGGTCCTGTAATTTTTCGTCATTTTCTGTATTTTGCTCCTGTTGAATTTCAAATTGTTCAGATAGCGACCCTAAAATCATGTTTTTATTTAACGTTATATCTGATTGAGTGGTATTTTTTACATTGATCCAAATGCCTGTTTCTGCCATTTTGTAAACCCCATATTCCATATTTACGTATGGTTTCTCCGCCGGCTCAAATAATACTTCTGTGCCTTCCTGAATTTCAATTTCTGGCACCACAAAAATCGATTTAGTCTGGTTTGGCATTAGCTTAACTTTTCTGTTTGTCTTAGTCACGTTAGGTTTTAGTACGGTATTGTAAATTTGATCCTCCTGTGATTTTTGACTGTGGGTATTTAGGGGGATTTCTGTATTACCAATTTTTAATACGTTACTCTGTGTGTCTAGGACCCCTGCATGTTTTTGAATAAAATCGTATCCCAGAATTCCTTTATATGTGTGAGGGAAAAGTGACCTAGTTATAAAAAATATATGCTTAAATTTTTGGTTATTAATCTTGAAACCGATTTCTACAGTCTTGGTATAATCGATGTTGTGTCCTGAAAGAGTCGTGATTGTTACCGCTCTTGAAACATATTTTACAGCAGTATTTTGTTTAATTTTCTCGAAAATATCATTCGCCAAAACTGAAATAGATGCGCCGGAGTCTAAGAGAATTTTCGTCTCAGTGTTTTGAAATTTAATTTCTACCGTGGGTAATTCCGTATTTAATTCATCTCCAACTGACGCGATAAGTTCAACTTTGTCCTTCCTGTCCTTAAAGTCCTCTCTTTCTCTATTATTTTGGGTTCTGTAACTACCAAAATTTTCTCTATCAATTTGAATTTCATACTTTCCAACATTTTGTCCCTCGTTCTCAATATTTATTTGTGTAACATGCCTTAAATTTTTATCCTCTCTGGAATTCTTTCTATCTATGCACTGAACCTCTCTTGAATTATTTTCTATGCAATTTCTATCACTAACAGGGATTTTATTTTTATTTAACGGAGACTGAACCCTAATTCTACGCCTTTGTTGACGATCATTCTCAATCTCCCCTTCTAGTTTAAATTTCTGTTAAAATTTGTATTTCGTCTAGAATCGTGCTTGTTAAAATTTGTTTTCTGTCTAAAATCATTCCTGTCATTGGCGTATCTGTCCGAGTTATCCATATATTTAAATTTACCTTGGTTTTGTCTCTGAAAATCATTTTTGTAACGCGGAACCTCAAAATTCCGTTCGCCATTCCTATGTGTATATTTGTGGCTACCCATTCTTCCTTCATTAACATATTCGTTTCCATAAGTTCGCTTTTCCTCCCTATAGTCTTGCGTACGTGAGGGGTAAAATCTATCTGGGGGTACATTGTATGTCGTATTGGGAAACCTCTCCGCATAATCTTGTTGGTGGCGGGTGGGGGAAAACTTTCTCCGTGCATAATGTTCTGTTGGTTTCCGAATAGTCTGTAATGATATGTGCGCTTGATTATTTCTTTCTCTAATATAATGCCAGCAATCCTGCATAAAGTGTCCAAATTTACCACAAAAATCGCATGAATATGTGTTCGTTATCTGATAATCATTTTTTTTTTCTCTAATTTTAAGATGATTTATTTCTTCTGTTATTTTTTCCAGTAAATTAGAATTAAACTGTTGTTGTTCCTTTTTAAATGTTTGAATATCACTGTACTGAGATATGTTATTTAATTCAACTGTTGTTGTCAGGCTGGCCGCTTCTAAGTTTTGGGCAATTTTTACCGCATCCTTAAAGCTTTTTGGGTCATTTTTCATAATTTCTTTCCGATATTCGGGCTCAACTGCCTCCAAAAATTTACTTAGGCTGAGTTTGTCCATAATTGCGTGTGTGTGTTCATTAAGTTGTGTTTCACCTACGTAGTTTAAAGTTAATGTTGTAATTCTATGTGCTAATTCTTTAATATTTTCTCCCTTAGTTTGCTTAGCAGTTGAAAAAATAATTTGATTTGTAGTGACATTAGGTTCGGATGTGAAAAAATCTAGGAATTTTTGCTTGAAAATGTCGAAAGATGTTTCGCTACGCAGATCCTTTGAGCTGATGTAGAATTTTCTTGCGTTTCCGCGCAGACGGGATTTAACAATTGCTAGCTTCTCTAAATCGTTCCAATTTGTTAGGTCACTTAAAGATTCCATCTGTTCGAAAAATATGGAGGTCTCATTTTCGTCGCTTCCGCTCAGTTCTCCTAACAAGGAAATAATCCCCGGAATCCTACTTGTAGGCGTTACCGTCATATCACCCCTTTCTGTCATTTTAAAAAATTGTTAAGTTTTCCCTTAATTTTCTATTCCAAAATTTTTATCCCTACGAACAATGCGCGTTTACATAAATACAACACTTTTCATGCAACATAAAATACAATTATTGCTACTCAAAAATCTTAAACATAAAATCATACTCCTACGCAATTCTTATCTCCCAAAAATTTATCTCCCAAAAGAATATTACCATCCATTATTAATTTTCTCCAATTTTTCTCCCCTAACTCAATATATTTAAATCCTATAATTCTCTTTCTTAAATATACACAATATTTCTTAAATACACATTTCATATACATATGGCATAACACTTGTGACAACATCTATTTTCTTAAATGTCCTCATTTCCTTATGTTACGTTTACTTTTAAAGTTTAAGTTTTTTTATTTTAAATTTATTTCAAGATAATTTTATTTTAATTCAAGTTAATTTTATTTTAAATTTTATTTTAAGTTAATTTTATTTTATTTTAAGTTAATTTTATTTTAAATTTTCCTATCGCGCGCATTAATTTTAATTTATTCACACACAAAAAAAATTTTCAGTTATTTTAACAATTATTTTTATTTCGAATCCTGGTCATCGGAACCATTTTTGTTATGTGGGTTTTCACCACACGTCCTGTTAGAACGCATAAATTAGTATAGTTTCCCATCTCCGACATTGGCCGTGTCGAACAAAAAATACATAGAATTAAACTAGTGGCAAATGAGGACAACGGACATGATATAAAATAATAACAATGTGTTTTATTTGATAAAAATGAAATTAAAAAATAATAATAATAAAAACATATTTGATTGGTTCAATTAACATTCTTAACAAATTACAATGACTCTCCATTGACATTTTCAAAAATCAAGAATACTTAAAGAATGTATGTAATTAAAATCTCCATTTATATTTGTTTAAATTCGTCTCTACTATTTACTCAAGTGTGGATTTAACAAGATGTCGAGAGAGTAAGACGTTAATTAAAACTGTGTCAATCAGATTAAGTATGTGATACATGCATTTCATACCTTCGAACATTGTTGGAAGCGACACTGGGTACGGGGTACATCGGTGGAGGAATCGCCGGACATCGCTGCAGACGTAATTTTTGAGAGACTCTTCTCTCTCTCGAGCACACAAACCAATTCTCCGTTCTGTCTGCAATCTCAAACTCAATTCCCGTTCTTTTTGAAAATTCTCAAACTCTCTCGATCATCGGAAAAAATGTCTCCTCCTACACCATTAAGCCCCAGGTTTGTTACTGGTCCCCCCCAATCAACGCCCCTGGTAGCTTCATTGGATGTTTCCAAAAAATGTCCAGTTATTGGGTGCTGTGCTGACAGGAGGATGGCGGTCACCCCAGAATTAATATCTGGCAGGTGGACCGCGGGTTCTCACGACCTTGCGTGCACGTGCACCCGAACCGGACAAGGGTCAGCTCTCCCCAAGAGCGCCCTGCTGCGCCCCTTTGTAACTGGGGGATCGTTGTCCACATTTCCCAGAAACATGGCTTGCTCATCCTTTTGCAGGTGTTTTCTTAGGGAAGTGTATATGCATTACCGGAGAAGTACAGGGACCGTCTTTATAGGTTACACTCCGCCATAATTTGCAATGTCCCAAATTTGCCTTGGGACACCATACGACTGACCTGAAGGCTTACAGTAGCCTTTTTGCTTGGCCGTGCAAAAAAGGTGTGAAAAGCCCAGACCACACGACTGACCCGAAGGCTTTCAGTAGCTATTTGTGTGGCCGGGAGCAAAAATGATGTTGTTGTTGTTGAGACCCAGACCGTCCGACCTACCAGAAAGGTGTAAGGTAACTGTATGGACGGCCGGGAAGTGCCACCCAATTTAGACCGGAACCCAGTGGGGGAGGCATCCACAGGGACCGTACCCTCCTTCCCCTACCACCAACCTCTCGGAAGGACTTACGGACCCACATGTTTAACGTGATCGTACTCCGCATGAACACGGCGGCATTTGTGGCAGCGTGCAAATCTAGCGCGCAAACCACGGGGATACCGCACCCGAGATGGCCAACAGCACGCGGCGTTCCGAGGTGGTCACCCACCAAGTACTAACCGCGCCCGATGCTGCTTCACTTCGGTGATCTAACGAGAACCGGTGTTTTCAGAACGGTACGGCCGTTGGCCCCTCAGCAAAAATGATGTGTCAGACCTCAAGCAAAAAGGAGGCGGCAACCAAGAGATGAAAATATACAACTTCTACGAAAAGTGAAAGAGTTCCACTAGAGATTCAGATAGGAATATAGAGTAAGAGAGCAGTGGAGGAGGTTGAATTAAGAGCTGCAGAGTGAAAGTGCCGCAAAGACACAGCCAGCCAGTGATCAGAATGCCAGGATGATTTCGTAAGAGTGTGTGCCACAGAGTAGTCCGGAAATAGTATCCTAATATACAACTCCACGACAGTCAGAGTCCAAGGGGATTTTAAAACAAGAAAGATCAATCATGCTTAAAGCATTGATTATGAAACACTTTCCAACTTCAATGCAATTTTATTTAAAAAAGTCGAAAATGCAATACATTCCTCGATAATATTTTAAAACTTATCACAATACTACATTGATTTATTATATTTGAAAACTTAAACCTTAATTGAAAAAAATGAACTTCATTCAAATGACGGCATTGAAATATAAATTGCGTGGTTTAAATATCTCTAAAATGCAATACATTCCACGGTAATATTTTTAAATCTATCATAATACTACGATAATTTATTATATTTGAAAACTTCATCGAAAACAACTGAAATTAATTCAAATGACGTCATAGAAAAAATAACACGCCTGGATCTCTCTATAAAAACAGGATTTCATTCATACTTTCTCCCATTCATGTCATTCATCACAATACTATAATAATTTATTTTATTTAAAAATTAAGACCATGGAGCTACAATTCATAACCTTTATGCTTAAAACTTCTTTGAAAAAAATCGTCCTTCTGTTTATAAAATCAATTAATATTTCATTCATATCAGCCATGCAGACTCCATGGACTGAATTATTTTGTGTTAAAGAAATACAGTAATTCTAATACAACTCATTCTACATATTTTGCTGTTTACATTTTACATAGGTGAAAAATAGGCTAAGTTGTAGAAATAATCAAATTTGAATGAGAATTTAAACTCAAATATATTGTCATTGTGTTGTTTTAGTATGTAGATGCACAGAATTTAAGCAGAAATAAAGTAGTTTTAGGATGGATACAACACTCAATATGAATTAAAAAGAACTTTAAAAAATCACGAATTTGAAACAAGATGGATGCCATATATCATTTTGAAGTGGGTCATGTGATCGTTTCATATCATGGACACGTGATCGCTTCATAAAAGAGGTGTTATTATTATTTTAATTTTTATTTAAAAAACAACTGAATATATTTCGCTGAATTTTTTTTATATATTTTATGGAACAACTTGAATATTACCTAAAATTTTCGAAGCAATTTGTGAATTTCAAATCCTCTTAAAAACCGTTTGAAAAATTAGGTCCCATTGGGCTCAATGTATTTCATTTTTTCAACCCGGGTTCAATCCAAAACTAATTGTGTGATATTATTTATTTATATTCCCATAAGTCCTACAGACCGTCTGAACAACATACTAAAATTTCATTTTGATTAAGTCATTTTTACGGCAGTTATCGTGCTAACGGACAGACAGACAGACAGACAGACAGACAGACAGAATGAACAAAGTCATAAACACTTTTCAACTTTATTGTAAAGTGTTAAAAATGAGCAAAACAAGTACAATATACAAGAATGCAAGCGTTGTGGTCAGGCATGTGCTTATTAAATATGGTAGCAGGTCTTAGATTATATCGATAACAATATGTGACCTGGTCTCACACGGCAAATCTCTGACATTTTACTCACTCCTCCGCAAATAAAATATGCAAATTGTGTAATGAATTTAATAATCAATGTTATGTTGTTAATAAATGATTTTATTTGTAAAGTTATCAATTGTGCAATTAATTGAGTACTATTATGCTAATCAATACTCCTTTACAGAATTCGCGCTAAAGATAAAATTGGAGGTTCTCAGCGGCACAACGCATAATTTAATGAGTTACATAATGTACGATAAATTACGGCCATGTTTAGATAAATCAATTTAATATGCTTTTGCATAATTCTCAGCTGATGGTTAAACCGATTTTATTAAATAATCAGCGCATTAACAATCTTAAGAAAATAATAAGTCTAAATATATGCTTTACTTTTGTTTTTACCACCACAAAAAGATCATTAATTCAAACAAAACCATCCTATAAGATGTACAAATATTAAAAGGCCAGAGCACATTCGTGCATCATCATAACCTTCATCAGTGGCTATATGAAAAATTACAGTGGAGACACGCTTATATATAGACCGAATCGGCAGACAAAATTTGCCTAAATTAGCTACGGAATAATGAAAATTAAATGGTATTATATACAAGCTATTAAATATTAAACAATTACAAAATTACAATAAAAAGTGTTATAAAAACGGGAGATTTAAAATTTAAATAAGTATTAAATACAAACATAAAAGAAAAGATAATGAAACATTCCCAAATTTCAGTCGAGTATAAATTACATTAAAATGAAACGTCACAGATAACTGTGTTGAGGTTTGACACGTATAGGGTAGATTACACCATTCTGGTAGGTCGGACGGTCTGGGTCTCAACAACAACGTATAGGGTAGAGCCAACGGCCGTACCGTGCTGAAAACCCCGGTTCTCGTTAGATCACCGAAGTCAAGCAGCATCGGGCGCGGTTAGTACTTGGATGGGTGACCACCTGGGAACACCGCAAGCTGTTGGCACATTTCGGGCGCGGTTGCCCGGTGGTTTGCGCGCTGGATTTGCACGCTGCCACAACTGTCGCCGTGTTCATACGGAGTGCGATCACGTTAAACATGTGGGTCCGTAAGTCCTTTTGAGAGGTTGGTGGTAGGGGAAGGAGGGTACGGTCCCTGTGGATGCCTCCCCCACTGGCTTTCGGTCTAAATTGGGTGGTACATTCCGGCCGTCCAAACGGTTACCTTACACCTTTCTGATAGGTCGGACGGTCTGGGTCTCAACAGTAACAACGTATAGAGTAGAGAACGAGTCGGCAAGCGTAACTTAAAATTTGCACAGGGTCGAATTTACAAATGGAATCACGGTACATATAAATAAACAGACATTCATAAAGAAGAATATTACGAGGGTTGTTGCAACGAATTAAAGGAGAGCTTTTCAGAAAAGGGTTGAAAATTAGCATTGACAGCACATTGGGCAAAAGTCGTGGAAAGTTTACCATTCTTGAAGTCATGAGCATGTTCAGCTAAACTTATACCAGCAGTACGTTTAGTACTACCAATATAAAACTTGTAGTCATTATCAATAGTTAAAGGCAATACAACGTACACCCCAACATGACTTTTAAAGTCATCTCTATCCCTAAATTTATCCGTGCTAATGCGATTGAATAAAGTAGTAATATTCGAGTGAGCAGGTTTAAATTTAAATTCATGGCAAAATTGAATGAGGGGACGGAAAATCTTCGGATGATACGGAAGACTAGATTTATACGACATAAGGTCAACAACAGCAACAAGTTTAGTACTAGGTTGAATAAATTTACGGCGAATATGAGCGAAAATTTTATAAATAAACTCAAAGGAATAAGCAGCTTCATGTGCAAGATTAAAGATAAAATTAATTTCATTAGTTAAAGCCGAAATAGAAGAGAAAACGTTAAAAGCACGATTAAAATAAGCGTTAAAGGAATCTTTTTCAGAAGACATAGGATGAGATGAAATAGCAGGGATTCAAGAATTAGTAAAAATGGGTGTGCGAAAAATAAAGGTATGACCAAGAGAGTTACGGGAAATAAGAAAATTCAAAAAACGGCAAAGAAAAATTGGACTCATGCTCAACGGAAAAATTAATAGATGGGTAAAAATCATTAAGTAAATCATTAAGAAGACATCTTATACTTTTGAGTGCCAAATTTTAAAAAATCATATAACTTAAGACATAGTTTATGCTTATTTAATTTCCATATTTTTATTTCACTACATCTTCAATATCATTCCAGATAACTAAGGTCTTTAATTTTAGCATTACTTTTTATTACCAATTATAGAATTATATGGGGATATGCCTGTAAAACCCAAATAGGCGTCCCAGAACTTAAATAAATTTAAATTATTTAAACCAAAAGGAGCACTAGGTATATAAAAATCTGATGTGGGCAGCATATAACTTTCTTTATATAATGCAATGAATTTACTACTTTTACAGTAAAAAAATAGATTATTCTTATAGTAGATATTTATATTCTTTCCTAGATATTGAATATTCGTCAATAAGTCGACATTTTCATTGATTTAGCGTCATTTTTATCCACTTGACGAGATTTTCGTTAATTTAGCAATATTTAATAAAGTCTCCAAGTTGGCGACATTCAACCAATTTTATCGCCAAAATCTCGCTGAGAGTTATAGATGGAGAAATAAGTTATTCTTACAGCGGGATAAGTGACTATTGGCGTTCAAATACAAAAGTATTACTAAAAGTATCTTTTTTCATGAATGGAATGAGCTAGATCCACGAGAACGATGTCACCAAATTTATCGCATGATATTACATATGAAAAGTGAACATGTTTCTCAATAGAAATTTTTTTTTTTATTTTATATGATTTTTTGTTAACTTGCTTGAAAAATGTGTTATATATCGAGAACAGTTCATGCTATCGTTCTAAAATTTATGTCAATAGTTTTCTAATGAAAAATTACATAAGAAGTTTCTAATTGCGCAATTTTATAAGAGGTTTTGATGTTTTGATGAGTTTCACTCGACAATTTAGAGGGTTGTGAACAAACAATTCGATTGCGTATAAAAACAATAGACTTCCAGTATTCGCGGACTGTAATTTTTGTACAAAATTTTGTTCGAATTTGTCCATTCGTTCGTCAGTTATCGTCTCCACAGACTCACTGACACACACACACACGCACATACATTCACCCACCCACCCACATACACACACACACACACACACACACACACACATACATTCACCCACCCACCCACACACACACACACACACACACACACACACACACACACACACACATACACACACACATCAGCTCAACAATGTTCGATTCGTGATCAGGGATGCTTGAAACGTGCTCTCCCGTCGAAAACTAGAAATCGAATTTCCAACTCCGTCATAATACTTTCCTTATACATTATTGTATATAAGGAAAGTAAAAAATCTGATGTGGAGAACACATGACTTTCATTTCAAACTCAAATTCAAATTTTCTTTATTTTTTTTAACAATCCCTTAAATTGAGTTTAATTGAACAAAATAACAGCCGTCATTATGTTAAATGCACTGGATTTGCGCTTTGAATTCAATTTTCGTTTTCATTTTTTAACTTGGATTTATTTTCAAAGGTGGCGTAGCAAAAATACGTAATAACTAAAATATCTCGAGAACGGCTTGCTGGAATTAGTTTGATTCTTTTCATCAACAAAAATTAGGTATAAAATAAGCATGTATCTGATATATTTGAGCTTACGTAGTCTTTTATAGATTTACCCATTTTTGCTGTCCAATTCACAAATTAAGACAGGTTCTTTTTCTCCGAATCGTACCAAAATCTAACCAGCACCAGGTTATAGGAGATTCCAATACTTTCTCTATGCATTACCATGTATTGAAGGTAAATTAAAAGATCTGATGTGGGCAGCACATGACTTTTCCTGCAGACTTATATTCACGTTCTCTTTATTTTAATTAAATTTAATTCACTTTTAATTCAATTTTCGTTCTTATTTGGTATCTGGACTTATTTTCAAAGGTGGCGTAGTGAAAATACGAAAAACTAAACTATCTCGAAAACGGCTAGTCCTACTGTAATGGGGTTGGTCTTATTCTTTTCATGTTTAATAATTACGTTTAAAACAAACATTAAATGGATATATTTGAGTATACGTAGTTTTCATCTTAGATTTTGACGATTTTTGCGGGCTATTTCGCAAACAGACAGGTTATTTTTTTCCGAATCGTATTAACATCTAATCAGTACCATGGTAACCCACAAGCGACGTATCAACTGATTTTTGTGAAATTCGGTCCATTAGTTTTTCAGCTAGAGTAGATACAGTCAATTTTTGTGGGTCATTTCGCAACAAAAGGTGGGTTCTTTTATCCCGAATTGTACTCAAAACTAATCAGCACTAGATTCGCCCACAAGTGACTTACTTACCAAATTTTATTAAATTCAGCCAATTAGATTTTTAGTTAGAGTGGATGCAATATCTGAACAGACAGACAGACACACAGACAGACGCATAGACAGATATACACACAGACACACACACTGATGTCATGCTGAAAATGGTTTTATCGAATTCTAGAGATGCCGAAACGTGTAGAACCGTCGAAAACTCGAGTTGCAATTTTCTCCATGATACCAATACTTTCCCTATACATTACCATGTACTGCAGGGAAAGTAAAAATCTAATGTGGGTAGCACATGACTTTCCTTGCAGACATGTATTCAGATTCTCTTTATTTTAATTAAATTTAATTCATTTTTAATTCAATTTTCGTTCTCATTTGATAACTGAACTTATTTTCAAATGTGGCGTATAGAAAATACGAAAAACTAAAATATCTTAAGAAACGGCTAATCCTATAGTGTAATGGGGTTGGTCTTATTATTTTTTTCGTTAAAAATTACATATTAAACAAGCATTTAATGGATATATTTGAGCATACGCAGTTTTTGATTTCGGCAATTTTTGCGGGCCATTTTGCAAAGAAAGGCAGGTTATTTTTTCCAAATCGTTCCAAAATCTAATCAGCACCAGAGTGATCCACAGGTGACTTATCTACCGAATTTTGTGAAATTCGATCCATTAGTTTTTCAGCTAGAATGGATACAAAATCTGAACAGACAGATAGACACACAGACAGACACACACACAGACGTTAGTTTTTTCGTATTCTAGAGATCTCGAAACGTGCAGATCCGTTGAAAACTCGAGTTGCGATTTTCGGCATGATTCCAATACTTTCCCCAACTTTTCCAACTACTTCTTGAACTAACGAAGAGGATCCAACGTATCCTCGAAACAGCTGTATGCTGCATTATTTTGGGTATTTATGCTTAATAACGTTGCTCTAATTTACCTAATCTTTTGTACAAAGTGTATTTTACTTCTTGATGACTTAATTTAGCTTGATAATAGTGTATACAAAATCATGCGTCCAACATATAACCTATCTTATCCTGCAGTCAGAAACCACTTATAAAAATAACTTAAGTCAAAAAAATAAATAAATAAACATTGATAACACATGCCGGCACTATTTTTGCTGACTTGTAGTTAAGAGTTGATTTTAAGGTATTTTGATGTGCTGAAATCAAAAATCATATTAGGTTTCGCGTATCACGCCACGTTTTTTTCTCTAAAGTACTTTGAATGTCCAAAAATGGGCAAAAAGCGGGTACTTTGTGTAAATGGTTTAAAGTGAATTAATGTATTTCAGAGTTGTATGATAAATAAGTTTTAAAAATGTAACAATGACAACCAGGCAAATATAGTATATCCATTAATGTAGTAATATTTTTTTCCAAATAACGGACACGTTTTCGGCCCCTGTGAGTGTCCAATATTGAGAAGTTTCATTATAACTTTCTGTGCGAAAATTACTAACGGTTTAATGGAAGAAATTTTCGCTTGGAAGATTTTTTTACGTGCACTATACTTCGAAAGTCCCTTTTAATAATCCAACAGTAATCTTTCATCATAACAGTGTATATATATGCAGGGTGTCCCAAAAAGATTGAAATGGGCTTTAATTCTTTACCTGTAGGAGATAAGTGGGCAATGTAAATTGCAAAAATGTTGAAAGTAAGGCAGGAAATAAGACTACGGTAATGAAATAGTCTGCCCATTAATTTTCAAAATGTTACACTTTTTAAATTTTTATATGACCCCCTTTAGACAATTTGGGTCAATCAGAAAATTTTATTTTTAATGCAACAAGATCAATTAAGAAACACAGCATATCTGTATTTTTAAAATTGAGCGAGTTATATTTAATTCAAAATTGAATATTGTGAATGGGGACCATATATCAAATTAGAAATGTAAATTTGTGGCATATCACAAGAAAAATAAAACTGGATTATGATACTGTGGCAATACGAATTTACAAGTCACTCTTAATTATTAAATTCTATATTTAAATCACATTAACATTGCCGTAAATTCATAAATAGTGGAATTAACATTTAAATCGTACATCGCTCGTTGTTGTGCCACAATAACCCTCCAATTAATTTTACCTTTTGTGTAAGTCCTGAAAAGAATTATTAATTAATATTAAAAAGATTAGACTGTTTAAAACTTAAACAATATCATTTATTTACAACATCAATTTATCACTAACAACAATTTATCATAATTATCAACTATCATTTAATTACTCTAGTTATGGGGGATATGTGACCAGTACTAGTTAGATTTCTAAAGTGTCTAGGACCTAAGCACATGAGGACATACCTTCAAGTTTAATCTTCGGCTCATCACGCTGAGGCTTGCATCCGTCTTATTGCTGACCGTACGACCATAACTCTTTCGTGTGTGGCTTGCATCTCGTACTTATAGTCAACTGCAACCTCTTTCGTATGAGTATCTATCTGCTCCCAACTCCTTTCGTATCCGTCCAACTGCTACAACATTTCGCATCCGACTTACTTCTGCAACATTTTGTATAAAAGTGACTTGTGGTTCCTTCGGCAGGGGGGGGGGGAGCTAGCTCCGTCCTTCTTCCCCTTGGTGCTCATTGGTTCTTCTGAACCCAATGGCATCACTTGACATTTATCAAGGCCCCTCTCAGCGCCTTTGGCCTGGGACACACAAATTTATAGTATTTGACCGAAAAGTTCACGTTGTTGTAAACACCGGCGCCAGCCAGACTCGAGCTTTGTTAGCCGTTCTATGCACCATAAATATTGCAATAAAAATGCCTCATGTGAGGACATATTCTGGCCTCACAAATACATAGGAGACATTTTTGCAAATTCCGCGTAGGCTCACGATGCAATCACGGACTCTTAAATAATTTTCAATAACTAAGTACTTTTTCAATAATTAAGTGCTTTTAAGTACATTTTTATCCATACAATTTCCATTGTCAATTTGTTTATAATCCTTATTTTCACTGATGAAACAGCCTTTCAAATGGTATGGAAAAGTGGCATAAGTCAGAGTTTATCATAATTCAATTGATATCTTAAGTGATCATAATTCAGTTGATTTTAATGATACAGATATGCAGGCTTTTTAATGATCTTTTTGTATTAAAAATAAAAAAATTCTGATTCACCAAATTTGTCTAAGGGGGTCGTATAAAAATTTAAAAAGTGTAACTTTTTGAAAATTATTGGGAGGACCATTTCATTAACGTAGTCTTATTTCCTACCTTATTTTCAACATTTTTGCAATTTACATCGCCCACTTATCTCCAACAGGTAAATAATTAAAGCTCGTTTCAATCTATTTGAGACACCCTGTATAACATTATAGCAATAAACACTGAATGCGAAATTTCGAAAACTTGATAAAAAAAAAATAGCACAATATTTGAAATCAGCATACTAAAATTAGTTAGAAACTAATGTCACATCTAAGTCAGCAGAGAATTCTTTTTCTGTCGGCCTGTGTGATCAATCATTTATTTAAGAAACATTTGTTTTCATTTAATTATTTATTAAACATATATTAATTTTCATTAACTTATTCAATTTATAATATTGCAATTATCCTTTGATTGTCCATTGTCATTGATTGTCACTTTAAACTCCAGACGACTGTGATGACTGACATAACTTTTCGGTACGTGACTTTGAATTCAATTTAATAATTAAAATATAACATCCTTATGGATAATAGATGGATACTTCTTACTTTTCTTGACAAGTCGTTATGCAGAGATATATTTGGTCTCAAAAGTTGAAGGCAAATTAATTAAAAGTTATTCTAAACTCATCCAGACTTCGAGATTCCATTTGTCACTCAAATCCGAACTGGTCGTATTTATGCACACTGACACACTCTCGCATTTTAATTGTGTTCGTCACTCATCTTATTGCTTAAGTCTTCGCTCTAAGTTCTTAAATGCTGACTTAAAATTGTGTTTTAGTCTGATTTGAATCTCACCAACTCTCGCCGCTCGTCCCTCCTTCTGTTACCCCTTTGCATACATTGATTCACCGGCTAGCAACACCCCTTGCTCCTTCCCCATTGGTTTGAGAAATTCGAAAAGAAAAGAATTCGAAAAGAAAAGAACGAAGCATGTATGAATTCAGTGTGAATTCAGTTCTGCTTGAATTCAGTGTTCATACTAAGAACTGGAGCGTTCTTTTAGCTAATTAAATTTTTGCTTAAACGCGGTTCGTTTTTTTTTCTTGTCTTTTTATTTCTTCCTTTGAGTGTTGCAGCAGATTTAAATTTATATTTAAAAAGTTTGAACAAGGAAAATTTTCAAAAGAAAATTAATTTTACAAACGTGTTGGCCAAAGGAAAATGAAGAGGATAGAAAATAAAAGAAACGTCGGTTAAACAGAGAAAAGGTACGAAGATGGCGAGCACGTCAAAGTCAATAATCTTTGGAAAGAATTCGAAAAGAAAAGAACGAAGCATGTATGAATTCAGTGTGAATTCAGTTCTGCTTGAATTCAGTGTTCATACTAAGAACTGGAGCGTTCTTTTAGCTAATTAAATTTTTGCTTAAACGCGGTTCGTTTTTTTTTCTTGTCTTTTTATTTCTTCCTTTGAGTGTTGCAGCAGATTTAAATTTATATTTAAAAAGTTTGAACAAGGAACATTTTCAAAAGAAAATTAATTTTACAAACGTGTTGGCCAAAGGAAAATGAAGAGGATAGAAAATAAAAGAAACGTCGGTTAAACAGAGAAAAGGTATGAAGATGGCGAGCACGTCAAAGTCAATAATATTTGGAAAGAATGCGAAAAGAAAAGAACGAAGCATGTATGAATTCAGTTCTGCTTGAATTCAGTGTTCATACTAAGAACTGGAGCGTTCTTTTAGCTAATTAAATTTTTGCTTAAACGCGGTTCGTTTTTTTTTCTTGTCTTTTTATTTCTTCCTTTGAGTGTTGCAGCAGATTTAAATTTATATTTAAAAAGTTTGAACAAGGAAAATTTTCAAAAGAAAATTAATTTTACAAACGTGTTGGCCAAAGGAAAATGAAGAGGATAGAAAATAAAAGAAACGTCGGTTAAACAGAGAAAAGGTACGAAGATGGCGAGCACGTCAAAGTCAATAATCTTTGGAAAGAATGCGAAAAGAAAAGAACGAAGCATGTATGAATTCAGTGTGAATTCAGTTCTGCTTGAATTCAGTGTTCATACTAAGAACTGGAGCGTTCTTTTAGCTAATTAAATTTTTGCTTAAACGCGGTTCGTTTTTTTTTCTTGTCTTTTTATTTCTTCCTTTGAGTGTTGCAGCAGATTTAAATTTATATTTAAAAAGTTTGAACAAGGAAAATTTTCAAAAGAAAATTAATGTTACAAACGTGTTGGCCAAAGGAAAATGAAGAGGATAGAAAATAAAAGAAACGTCGGTTAAACAGAGAAAAGGTACGAAGATGGCGAGCACGTCAAAGTCAATAATCTTTGGAAAGAATGCGAAAAGAAAAGAACGAAGCATGTATGAATTCAGTGTGAATTCAGTTCTGCTTGAATTCAGTGTTCATACTAAGAACTGGAGCGTTCTTTTAGCTAATTAAATTTTTGCTTAAACGCGGTTCGTTTTTTTTTTTTGTCTTTTTATTTCTTCCTTTGAGTGTTGCAGCAGATTTAAATTTATATTTAAAAAGTTTGAACAAGGAAAATTTTCAAAAGAAAATTAATTTTACAAACGTGTTGGCCAAAGGAAAATGAAGAGGATAGAAAATAAAAGAAACGTCGGTTAAACAGAGAAAAGGTACGAAGATGGCGAGCACGTCAAAGTCAATAATCTTTGGAAAGAATTCGAAAAGAAAAGAACGAAGCATGTATGAATTCAGTGTGAATTCAGTTCTGCTTGAATTCAGTGTTCATACTAAGAACTGGAGCGTTCTTTTAGCTAATTAAATTTTTGATTAAACGCGGTTCGTTTGTTTTTCTTGTCTTTTTATTTCTTCCTTTGAGTGTTGCAGCAGATTTAAATTTATATTTAAACAGTTTGAACAAGGAACATTTTCAAAAGAAAATTAATTTTACAAACGTGTTGGCCAAAGGAAAATGAAGAGGATAGAAAATAAAAGAAACGTCGGTTAAACAGAGAAAAGGTACGAAGATGGCGAGCACGTCAAAGTCAATAATCTTTGGAAAGAATTCGAAAAGAAAAGAACGAAGCATGTATGAATTCAGTGTGAATTCAGTTCTGCTTGAATTCAGTGTTCATACTAAGAACTGGAGCGTTCTTTTAGCTAATTAAATTTTTGATTAAACGCGGTTCGTTTGTTTTTCTTGTCTTTTTATTTCTTCCTTTGAGTGTTGCAGCAGATTTAAATTTATATTTAAACAGTTTGAACACGGAACATTTTCAAAAGAAAATTAATTTTACAAACGTGTTGGCCAAAGGAAAATGAAGAGGATAGAAAATAAAAGAAACGTCGGTTAAACAGAGAAAAGGTACGAAGATGGCGAGCACGTCAAAGTCAATAATCTTTGGAAAGAATTCGAAAAGAAAAGAACGAAGCATGTATGAATTCAGTGTGAATTCAGTTCTGCTTGAATTCAGTGTTCATACTAAGAACTGGAGCGTTCTTTTAGCTAATTAAATTTTTGCTTAAACCCGGTTCGTTTTTTTTTTCTTGTCTTTTTATTTCTTCCTTTGAGTGTTGCAGCAGATTTAAATTTATATTTAAAAAGTTTGAACAAGGAACATTTTCAAAAGAAAATTAATTTTACAAACGTGTTGGCCAAAGGAAAATGAAGAGGATAGAAAATAAAAGAAACGTCGGTTAAACAGAGAAAAGGTACGAAGATGGCGAGCACGTCAAAGTCAATAATCTTTGGAAAGAATTCGAAAAGAAAAGAACGAAGCATGTATGAATTCAGTGTGAATTCAGTTCTGCTTGAATTCAGTGTTCATACTAAGAACTGGAGCGTTCTTTTAGCTAATTAAATTTTTGCTTAAACGCGGTTCGTTTGTTTTTCTTGTCTTTTTATTTCTTCCTTTGAGTGTTGCAGCAGATTTAAATTTATATTTAAAAAGTTTGAACAAGGAACATTTTCAAAAGAAAATTAATTTTACAAACGTGTTGGCCAAAGGAAAATGAAGAGGATAGAAAATAAAAGAAACGTCGGTTAAACAGAGAAAAGGTACGAAGATGGCGAGCACGTCAAAGTCAATAATCTTTGGAAAGAATTCGAAAAGAAAAGAACGAAGCATGTATGAATTCAGTGTGAATTCAGTTCTGCTTGAATTCAGTGTTCATACTAAGAACTGGAGCGTTCTTTTAGCTAATTAAATTTTTGCTTAAACGCGGTTCGTTTTTTTTTTCTTGTCTTTTTATTTCTTCCTTTGAGTGTTGCAGCAGATTTAAATTTATATTTAAAAAGTTTGAACAAGGAACATTTTCAAAAGAAAATTAATTTTACAAACGTGTTGGCCAAAGGAAAATGAAGAGGATAGAAAATAAAAGAAACGTCGGTTAAACAGAGAAAAGGTACGAAGATGGCGAGCACGTCAAAGTCAATAATCTTTGGAAAGAATTCGAAAAGAAAAGAACGAAGCATGTATGAATTCAGTGTGAATTCAGTTCTGCTTGAATTCAGTGTTCATACTAAGAACTGGAGCGTTCTTTTAGCTAATTAAATTTTTGCTTAAACGCGGTTCGTTTTTTTTTCTTGTCTTTTTATTTCTTCCTTTGAGTGTTGCAGCAGATTTAAATTTATATTTAAAAAGTTTGAACACGGAACATTTTCAAAAGAAAATTAATTTTACAAACGTGTTGGCCAAAGGAAAATGAAGAGGATAGAAAATAAAAGAAACGTCGGTTAAACAGAGAAAAGGTACGAAGATGGCGAGCACGTCAAAGTCAATAATCTTTGGAAAGAATTCGAAAAGAAAAGAACGAAGCATGTATGAATTCAGTGTGAATTCAGTTCTGCTTGAATTCAGTGTTCATACTAAGAACTGGAGCGTTCTTTTAGCTAATTAAATTTTTGCTTAAACCCGGTTCGTTTTTTTTTTCTTGTCTTTTTATTTCTTCCTTTGAGTGTTGCAGCAGATTTAAATTTATATTTAAAAAGTTTGAACAAGGAACATTTTCAAAAGAAAATTAATTTTACAAACGTGTTGGCCAAAGGAAAATGAAGAGGATAGAAAATAAAAGAAACGTCGGTTAAACAGAGAAAAGGTACGAAGATGGCGAGCACGTCAAAGTCAATAATCTTTGGAAAGAATTCGAAAAGAAAAGAACGAAGCATGTATGAATTCAGTGTGAATTCAGTTCTGCTTGAATTCAGTGTTCATACTAAGAACTGGAGCGTTCTTTTAGCTAATTAAATTTTTGCTTAAACGCGGTTCGTTTTTTTTTCTTGTCTTTTTATTTCTTCCTTTGAGTGTTGCAGCAGATTTAAATTTATATTTAAACAGTTTGAACAAGGAACATTTTCAAAAGAAAATTAATTTTACAAACGTGTTGGCCAAAGGAAAATGAAGAGGATAGAAAATAAAAGAAACGTCGGTTAAACAGAGAAAAGGTACGAAGATGGCGAGCACGTCAAAGTCAATAATCTTTGGAAAGAATGCGAAAAGAAAAGAACGAAGCATGTATGAATTCAGTGTGAATTCAGTTCTGCTTGAATTCAGTGTTCATACTAAGAACTGGAGCGTTCTTTTAGCTAATTAAATTTTTGCTTAAACGCGGTTCGTTTTTTTTTCTTGTCTTTTTATTTCTTCCTTTGAGTGTTGCAGCAGATTTAAATTTATATTTAAAAAGTTTGAACAAGGAAAATTTTCAAAAGAAAATTAATTTTACAAACGTGTTGGCCAAAGGAAAATGAAGAGGATAGAAAATAAAAGAAACGTCGGTTAAACAGAGAAAAGGTACGAAGATGGCGAGCACGTCAAAGTCAATAATCTTTGGAAAGAATTCGAAAAGAAAAGAACGAAGCATGTATGAATTCAGTGTGAATTCAGTTCTGCTTGAATTCAGTGTTCATACTAAGAACTGGAGCGTTCTTTTAGCTAATTAAATTTTTGCTTAAACGCGGTTCGTTTTTTTTTCTTGTCTTTTTATTTCTTCCTTTGAGTGTTGCAGCAGATTTAAATTTATATTTAAAAAGTTTGAACAAGGAAAATTTTCAAAAGAAAATTAATTTTACAAACGTGTTGGCCAAAGGAAAATGAAGAGGATAGAAAATAAAAGAAACGTCGGTTAAACAGAGAAAAGGTACGAAGATGGCGAGCACGTCAAAGTCAATAATCTTTGGAAAGAATTCGAAAAGAAAAGAACGAAGCATGTATGAATTCAGTGTGAATTCAGTTCTGCTTGAATTCAGTGTTCATACTAAGAACTGGAGCGTTCTTTTAGCTAATTAAATTTTTGATTAAACGCGGTTCGTTTGTTTTTCTTGTCTTTTTATTTCTTCCTTTGAGTGTTGCAGCAGATTTAAATTTATATTTAAACAGTTTGAACAAGGAACATTTTCAAAAGAAAATTAATTTTACAAACGTGTTGGCCAAAGGAAAATGAAGAGGATAGAAAATAAAAGAAACGTCGGTTAAACAGAGAAAAGGTACGAAGATGGCGAGCACGTCAAAGTCAATAATCTTTGGAAAGAATTCGAAAAGAAAAGAACGAAGCATGTATGAATTCAGTGTGAATTCAGTTCTGCTTGAATTCAGTGTTCATACTAAGAACTGGAGCGTTCTTTTAGCTAATTAAATTTTTGATTAAACGCGGTTCGTTTGTTTTTCTTGTCTTTTTATTTCTTCCTTTGAGTGTTGCAGCAGATTTAAATTTATATTTAAACAGTTTGAACACGGAACATTTTCAAAAGAAAATTAATTTTACAAACGTGTTGGCCAAAGGAAAATGAAGAGGATAGAAAATAAAAGAAACGTCGGTTAAACAGAGAAAAGGTACGAAGATGGCGAGCACGTCAAAGTCAATAATCTTTGGAAAGAATTCGAAAAGAAAAGAACGAAGCATGTATGAATTCAGTGTGAATTCAGTTCTGCTTGAATTCAGTGTTCATACTAAGAACTGGAGCGTTCTTTTAGCTAATTAAATTTTTGCTTAAACCCGGTTCGTTTTTTTTTTCTTGTCTTTTTATTTCTTCCTTTGAGTGTTGCAGCAGATTTAAATTTATATTTAAAAAGTTTGAACAAGGAACATTTTCAAAAGAAAATTAATTTTACAAACGTGTTGGCCAAAGGAAAATGAAGAGGATAGAAAATAAAAGAAACGTCGGTTAAACAGAGAAAAGGTACGAAGATGGCGAGCACGTCAAAGTCAATAATCTTTGGAAAGAATTCGAAAAGAAAAGAACGAAGCATGTATGAATTCAGTGTGAATTCAGTTCTGCTTGAATTCAGTGTTCCTACTAAGAACTGGAGCGTTCTTTTAGCTAATTAAATTTTTGCTTAAACGCGGTTCGTTTGTTTTTCTTGTCTTTTTATTTCTTAATTTGAGTGTTGCAGCAGATTTAAATTTATATTTAAAAAGTTTGAACAAGGAACATTTTCAAAAGAAAATTAATTTTACAAACGTGTTGGCCAAAGGAAAATGAAGAGGATAGAAAATAAAAGAAACGTCGGTTAAACAGAGAAAAGGTACGAAGATGGCGAGCACGTCAAAGTCAATAATCTTTGGAAAGAATTCGAAAAGAAAAGAACGAAGCATGTATGAATTCAGTGTGAATTCAGTTCTGCTTGAATTCAGTGTTCATACTAAGAACTGGAGCGTTCTTTTAGCTAATTAAATTTTTGCTTAAACGCGGTTCGTTTTTTTTTTCTTGTCTTTTTATTTCTTCCTTTGAGTGTTGCAGCAGATTTAAATTTATATTTAAAAAGTTTGAACAAGGAACATTTTCAAAAGAAAATTAATTTTACAAACGTGTTGGCCAACGGAAAATGAAGAGGATAGAAAATAAAAGAAACGTCGGTTAAACAGAGAAAAGGTACGAAGATGGCGAGCACGTCAAAGTCAATAATCTTTGGAAAGAATTCGAAAAGAAAAGAACGAAGCATGTATGAATTCAGTGTGAATTCAGTTCTGCTTGAATTCAGTGTTCATACTAAGAACTGGAGCGTTCTTTTAGCTAATTAAATTTTTGCTTAAACGCGGTTCGTTTTTTTTTCTTGTCTTTTTATTTCTTCCTTTGAGTGTTGCAGCAGATTTAAATTTATATTTAAAAAGTTTGAACACGGAACATTTTCAAAAGAAAATTAATTTTACAAACGTGTTGGCCAAAGGAAAATGAAGAGGATAGAAAATAAAAGAAACGTCGGTTAAACAGAGAAAAGGTACGAAGATGGCGAGCACGTCAAAGTCAATAATCTTTGGAAAGAATTCGAAAAGAAAAGAACGAAGCATGTATGAATTCAGTGTGAATTCAGTTCTGCTTGAATTCAGTGTTCATACTAAGAACTGGAGCGTTCTTTTAGCTAATTAAATTTTTGCTTAAACCCGGTTCGTTTTTTTTTTCTAGTCTTTTTATTTCTTCCTTTGAGTGTTGCAGCAGATTTAAATTTATATTTAAAAAGTTTGAATAAGGAACATTTTCAAAAGAAAATTAATTTTACAAACGTGTTGGCCAAAGGAAAATGAAGAGGATAGAAAATAAAAGAAACGTCGGTTAAACAGAGAAAAGGTACGAAGATGGCGAGCACGTCAAAGTCAATAATCTTTGGAAAGAATTCGAAAAGAAAAGAACGAAGCATGTATGAATTCAGTGTGAATTCAGTTCTGCTTGAATTCAGTGTTCATACTAAGAACTGGAGCGTTCTTTTAGCTAATTAAATTTTTGCTTAAACGCGGTTCGTTTTTTTTTCTTGTCTTTTTATTTCTTCCTTTGAGTGTTGCAGCAGATTTAAATTTATATTTAAACAGTTTGAACAAGGAACATTTTCAAAAGAAAATTAATTTTACAAACGTGTTGGCCAAAGGAAAATGAAGAGGATAGAAAATAAAAGAAACGTCGGTTAAACAGAGAAAAGGTACGAAGATGGCGAGCACGTCAAAGTCAATAATCTTTTTAAAGAATTCGAAAAGAAAAGAACGAAGCATGTATGAATTCAGTGTGAATTCAGTTCTGCTTGAATTCAGTGTTCATACTAAGAACTGGAGCGTTCTTTTAGCTAATTAAATTTTTGCTTAAACGCGGTTCGTTTTTTTTTTCTTGTCTTTTTATTTCTTCCTTTGAGTGTTGCAGCAGATTTAAATTTATATTTAAAAAGTTTGAACAAGGAACATTTTCAAAAGAAAATTAATTTTACAAACGTGTTGGCCAAAGGAAAATGAAGAGGATAGAAAATAAAAGAAACGTCGGTTAAACAGAGAAAAGGTACGAAGATGGCGAGCACGTCAAAGTCAATAATCTTTGGAAAGAATTCGAAAAGAAAAGAACGAAGCATGTAGACTGCAAATGGAGCAGGAAACTCCAATCTCAAATCCATCTCCAAATTAATAAAAATGACGCCAAATAATTGGTAATGATTTGCAAATTTTGAATTCCGCCGTAACGCGGGCATACCTCCTAGTATGAAATATTCCACGCCCGGGTAAATTTATCACAGTCTGTCATACCTTTCTCGCCATGGAAGAATTCTAATATTCTGCAACCATCACAAGTTACGAACTATTAAATATTTCTAGTTAAAATATATTACCTTTCAGAATATTTCTACTAGGATATGTTACAAACCACAAATCTATGTTCGAACGGATGTTGCAGTCTTGGTTATTTGCGTATGAATTAAACTAACTAATAAAGTAAATAAATAAACATTTGATATTTCTTTTACTTTCAATGATTGTGCAACGTTTTCTCAGTATATACAAATTCATTATTTAGTGTAAAATATCATTTAATTCTATATATCCGTTCTTTTGAAACCAGGTTATGTAATTTAACGTTGCTCTTGAGGGATCTTCCCAGTAAAATATTTTCCAAACGATGAAAGTTTGAAAATGTTATACGTTCTAAATAAAATAAATAACTTACATCTCGAGTTTAGCACTCTAAATAAAAATGTAAGAATTTACACAGCGATTTTGTTCGAGAATATTTTATTTTAAATACGATTGAAGTTTATTTAAATCTCACTTTTTCTGAGAGTGCTTTTGGTAAAAGCTCATATTTTTGCGTCTCATATTTCCGACTTCGCAATTTGCATTCAAGAGTAAGAAACTTTTAAGTGCATAAATATATTTCTAGTAATGGTGGAATTTTGAAATCATTGCATACACTTATATTTTTTCTTTATTTTCTAACGTAGAATAAATGAATTCTGCGATACATTGAAAGCATGTATCTCCTCTGTTCGAAATATACGAGTATAAGCTGCCTTAAAAACTTTGTAAATATTTCATTTAATGACACACTTGGAGTTTCAGCTTATAACACTGGACAACAAATTTTGAATTTTGTTTTCCCTCTGAGATTAAGCTACCGTTATGTTATTTGGTCTGCTATATATAAAAACAGCCATTAAAACACCACATTAGCTCTAGTTTTTGAAATGTAGAAAACAGAAGTTTTATATTATTGCATATAACACTATCAAAGGTTCAACAGCCCACTGGTGATCTTGGCCTTACTCGATCCTTCCAAGTGGTCCATCTTGGAGCAATGATTCTCTAATTTTAAATCTTTAACACCCAAAGTCTTTAACCCACAATCAACCCATTTTACCTTTGTTCGTCCTCTGGGACTTTTCCCAATCGGTGTATATATAAAAGTTTTCGGACTGATTCTTCTGTTATCCATTCTTAAAAATGTCCTTCCCATTGCATTTTGTTAATTTTAAGGCTTTTGATTATATTATAATCTTCATATAATTTCAATAATTCTAAATTGTATCTTCTCCAAATTTCACATTCCTGAATTTCATCCAAATTACTGCCAAAATTGTCCGCTCAAAAATTCAATTCTCGGCTTAACAGCTTTTTCATCTGGTCCTGGGGAGTTCAGCTTTCTGGAATTAGATAGGTCTTATAAGTGATTAATATATATATCCTATATTAATATATATATCCTATATTGATATATATATATCCTATATTAATATATATATAAAGCTCATACTGAATTGTTGCTTTTAATAGGTTTCTGGAGCAGCTCTCACAAGGGTTCAACAATAGAACAATAGTACCTTAGTACCTTTTGGAGAGAAGTAAGTCCGGGTGACACCGTTTTCAATACTTGTGAGTGACAGTACCATTAGATGGAAAGAAATTCAGATGACAGTGTAAAAATAATATTTCAATGATCTCCAGTTTCTCTAATTGAACCCTAGTTTCTCCTAGAGAATGTTTCTTCAAGCAATATTAAACCAACCATTCTCACCGAACTCAACCCGCCCCCCAGTACCCGAGAAGGATATTTTTAGTTAATTTTCCTTATTAGCATGTAGAAATTAGTTATACCTACCTTTGTCTTAGAAATATTTTAGGTGTTGTTCAGTGTAAGGTAATGTATAGAACCAAATGTTTAAATTATTGTACAGAATGTATTATTTTCCCGAATATTTTGAAATTCGATATTGTAAGGAAAAAGCACATATTGAGGCCGCCTGAAGTGATTTCAAGCATGATTGAAGATATGTCTATCTGTGTGTGTTTGTAAACAGTAAAAGAAACACATTCAGCTGTTCTGTAGGAATTTGACATCCAACTGCTCTTTAGGAAGCAGAAATATTTGTTATATAAGAAATTTTACAATAAAATTGTTTTCGTAAATACTTACAGTTCTCAGATGTTTTTGTATTGGCTGTTCTGTAGGAATTTGACATCCAACTGCTCTTTAGGAACCAGAAAGATTTGTTATATAAGAAATTTGACAATAAAATTGTTTTCGTAAATACTTACAGTTCTCAGATGTTTTTGTATTGGATTATTTTGGCTCTTGACCGTTATTTATATAGCCATCAAGACTGCATTGATTAGGGGCATAAGGTTTAGGTACATTTGGATATGTTTATTAGATAAGAGTGCACGGAACAGATCCAAGTGAACCCAATTGTATCATTGACACTGAGCAAAACTAGAGAGAGACAAATAATATTACAATTTATATCCACATTACAAAACCCACAAGATCATATGTAGGGAAATTGTGGGCAACATTCACATTTCCTCAAAAATTCACAAATAGATATATGTAAACAATTCAGAATTATGAATGCTTTAATGACCCTTTTGTATATGTTCTTTAGACGTGAACTTACAATCAAAATACACACCCAGATCCCTCCAAACCCTGACATCGCTTTAAAACACAATCATTTAAAGAATACTCTGGAGACAGTATTCTCTGAATGCGAAAAAATCCATAGTAGCCCATTTACCAAGACAATACGGACAATTACAGTTTTGAATTAATTCCGAACCATTACAGGCATGTATGCCACCCATGTAATACACTGGCATGCATGCCATGTAGATCACCAAACCGATAGACCAAACCGAATTAAGTTCTTAGCAAAAATTAAAATCTTGGTCACTTTGTTCCTTCACATTTATAAGCAGTTAAATATATCCCATCTATAAATTACAAAAATAGGATATATATGAACAATATGTCTAAGTTACACCACTTTAGTGAAAAATAAAAAATAAATATTTTTAGCCATCGCAACATTCTAGATCATATGTGATGAAAAATAACATCATGAGGCCTCATAAAAAATTGCATTTGGACATTAATAGAATTTTTAGGAGCATTAAAAGATATAACATAGAAGTAACATATATAAGAATGACGGAATTTAAATCAATATTGACAAAGAGCAATTTAAACGAACTGAATATAATTATTTTTTCTACATTATCACTTCTATTGTACCTTAAAATTTAGTTAATGTCCAAATACAATTACTTTACGGGCGCCCCATTAGTATATTTTTAGTCACATATGACCAAGAAAACACTTTTGGTCGTGCGTGACCAAAAGTGTTTTCTTGGTGACTAAATCTAAAATCACTGGGCATGTATATTAACCTTTCAATAATGAAGCCTGTTTACCAATTCTGTTTATTGCACAGAAACATGGTTAAAAAAACTCCTCAGAATTTAATATTATTTCAAGTGGTGCTTAAGTCAAATGGTGATAAAAATACACAGTTAGAAACGTAACAGAGCTGCTTTTTGTTACATATTCAAGGACAATTCAGACATTTTAAATTAACAATATACATTTTTAAGGTGTGAAGAAATGTATGTTTTATTTGCTTTATTTTCTACATTATTACTGACTCAAAATAACTACCACAAAATAATTAAAATGCCCAAATTCATAAATTGTGTCTTTCATTAAAACTCCGCTGAGTTTTAATAAATAATCCTAACATATAAAGGGTAAAATGCTATCGACAAAATATTACTTATGCAACATTTATGCCCAGAGGAAATATTTTCTCCAATTAAGAAGAAACAATGTATTAATAAGTTATCCACACACAATATTAATTAATTTCAGTTGCACAATAATCCTTATAATCAAATAATGTTTGCAGTAAATCAGCAATAAAATAGCCTGAAGTATAGACTCATAAAAGAAATATTAAAGTATATTGAATATAATAATGTGGGAAAAATGTATTTGTTTTTTTTTCCTGACAGTTATCAAAATACATGAAACTTATTATAGATGTTTTAATACCTTAAGAATCGCTAAAGCTAAAAAAATTTGAGAAATATTGTGAAAATGGGATTTATGAAAACACAGAGCTTCTCCATATAAAGAAACACATTTTAACAAAAATATAATGTGGGCAGCACATGAATTTTACTATGTACTGCAGTGAAGTTATTTATTTCACACTGAAAAATGATGTATAAAATCAACGGCACAATGGTTTTAATATTGAATTGTGCATTTGATGCTTTTCCGTGTGATAGCATATTCGAATGCAAACTATTTCGAAGTACCGTTTGGCTTATATTTCACTGAAGTCTAAATTAATAATTATCAATATTGATAACATTCGCAATAAGCAATATAGTCCATAAATTAAAATGTTATAATAATTAATTTGTCGATTTGGCGTCATTTTTGCAATTTTGACGATATTTTCGTCAATCTGGAGCGATATCGCCAAGTTCGTAATACTTGGATTATTTTCCAAGTTTGCCAAATACATCAGCAAGCCATATTTGCAATTTTAACAAGCATTTCATCAATCTGGGGAGTAATATCATCAGGTTGACAATATTCAAATAAATTAGCTTCAAAGTTTGCTAAACTTATCGCCAAACGTTACAGACAAACGGATAGAAGTCATTTAACTGACTGTAAGAGAATGTTAAGGGTCAAAATTTATAACTATAACACAAGTCATCTTCTCTTGTGAATCAAGGATCTCAAGGACGGGGTTAGTGGAGTGCCCAGGAGAGGAAGAGTTCCTCCCTTTAAACTCCAGACGAAAAGGAAAAGAGACAGAAAAAAAGGAAGTAGTAAAAGGTGAGTTAATTAACTAAGAGATGCTTGGGGGGGGGGGGGCGACCGAGGTCGTGCCCTTCCCCAAGTCTTCAGAAAACTGCGGTGTTGGGGCCCAAGCGGGATCCCAACAGAGAAGAATAAAGAGGGGGATAGACTGGGGGCGCCCTGAGGGGCGCAGGGCCTTGAGCCTTGAGCAAGAGTTGTGCCTAGCAGCAGAAGAGTTGTGAAAGCTTGTCAACGGAAAGCGAGTTCCCAAAAGCTAGGGAGGGGTACAGCAAACTAGAGTCTGCATCTAAAATAAGAGCACAAGACTAGGCTGGACGAGACCGCTTCTTAGGGCGGAAGAAGATATCTCCCACCGATCGTGCAAGTAACGACCGGGGGCGCTTTCGCGTCGCCGGATTACCAGCCCGATAGTGGGGGATACTGTCCAACGTAGGGTTGTTTATGCTTCTCAGACCTCCGTGAAATTTGAGAGAAAGTTTTTTGACATGTTCCAAAAAAGGCCTAATTCTGAGGTCTCTGTGCAGGACGTCTAGCTGGACGTAGTTCGGCAGATTAGCAAACATACGCAATGCGTTATTCTGGATGACTTGAAGCTTCCCAAGGTTAGTCTCCGCTGCGGTGCCCCAAACAGGGATTCCGTACGTCATAATGGGACGTATGTAGGACTTGTATAGCAATAACTTAGTGCGGGTTGACAGGCGGCTATTCCTAGCCAAAAGGGGGTGAAGCAGGGCGAGTGAAGACTTCACTTTCTTACTAATTTCAGAGATGTGAAGTTTCCACGTTAATTTGGAATCAAGGTACACACCAAGGTACTTGTAACTGTTTTGCCAGGGAATGGGCTGGTTATTAAGAATAAGATTAGTGGAGGGGGTTTGCCGGGGGGAGGGGAAGGTGACAGCAGCACACTTACTAACGTTAACCTTGATACGCCATTTGATCAGCCATTGCGTCAGGTCGTTCAGATAACTTTGCAGGATGTTGTGCACGACTTGTGTCTGTTTGTGATGTGTGAACAGGGCTGTGTCATCAGCATAGAGGCCAAGGGTGACACCAGGGGACTGCGGAAGATCATTAATGTAAAGATTGAACAGTTTGGGCCCAACAAGAGAACCTTGCGGGACCCCGCTGAGAACAATCCTGGGAGAGGAAAGTGCGTCGGAAACCCGAACGGCAAAACTTCGACCAGTCAGATAAGAGTGCAAGAGATGGATAAGATTTGGAGGAAAAGAGCGTTCGATAAGTTTAAACAGGAGCCCATGTATCCACACCTTATCGAACGCCTTTTGGAGATCAAGAAAGACAATGGACGAGCTCTCGCGCTTGCTACGCGCCTCATGGACAAGCTCCACGACCCGCAGCAACTGGTGCTGAGTGGAATGTTTCTTCCTAAACCCATATTGTTCAGGAATAACAATATTCCTCAGGTCGCAGAACTCGTCCAGGCGACGCAGTATAACAAACTCGAAGAGCTTCGAAAGACCAGAGAGGAGAGAGATTGGACGGTAGTTGACCGGAAGAGAGGGGTCAAGACCTGGCTTGGGGAGGGGGGTAACAATGGCCACCTTCCAAGCCCCAGGAAAGTAATTGTGCCGGAGGAGGAGATTAAAGAGCTTGACGATGTAATTGTACAGTAAAGAAGGCAAGTTCTTCAACATCGTCGATGTGATACGATCCTTCCCAGGATCTTTGTTCTTCTTGAGTTTTTGAATACGGGGCTGCAGTTCGCTGAAGGTGACATCTGTCAGTGTGTAAGGAATAGCTGTTGTGATGAACTGTTCAACCTTGGCGCCCACGATCGCAACCGTCCTAGGATCGATTACGTCGTGGTGTGGTTCAAACTGACTTCTAAGACTGTCCGCAAGCAGTTCAGCCTTCTGTGTGTGAGAGGTTGCCCTGGAGTTGGGACCTTCAAGGGTCGGAATGTGTGTTTTGCGCCTACAAAAACGTGAGGCTGCCCTCCAAATGGTGTTGTCAGCAGTCGTTAGGGACTCAACATATGTGTTCCATCGTGCACTTGTATAAGCTTTGATCCTGGACCTCACCTGAGATCTTGCAAAGTTAAGTTCAGTCTTGATGGCAGGGTCCCTGCTGACCTGCCAGTCTCTACGCAGAAGGTTGCGGATTTTGATCATCTCCCTGATGTCCTGAGGCAGTTTAAGGTGATCCACCCTGTTGCTCTTGGGCCGAGAGGATGCAGAGTAGGCATCTCGGATCATTTTCTCAAGATTTCCCACCTCTGCATCCAGTTGGTCCACAGTGTTGGCAGTGTCTCTTGTGAATGTAACAAACTAAATCCACGAGAATGATATTATAGCATTTATCGCATAATATTACATATTTGCATATGAAAAGTGAACATATGTCATAACTGTTAATAATATTTTTAATTTTGCTTTATTCATTTATATGAAAAATTGTAAAATCTCGAGACCCGTTCACTCTAGCTTTTAAAATTTTGTGTTAATCGTTTTCTAATGAAAAATTAATAAATTATTATTTACATCTGATAAGAAATGATATATTTTTATATAATAATAAATAATTATTTACTTTTTTGATGATTTTTTTTAAAATTTCATTCGAAAATTTGGGGATTTTTGAAATATTTGATTACGTTTAAAATCTTGAATCGGCTTCCAATATTCACCGATTGTAATTTCTGTACTAAATTTCGTTCGAAACGCTCCATTGGTCAGTAAGATATCATATCCGCAGACTCACGAGCACATATACACATGCACACATGCTTAAACACACACGCATACACGCATACTTACACTCGCTCATATACACACACACAAAGACACATACATACACACACAGGATTCGAGATCAGGGATTCTTGAAACGTGCTCTTCCAACAAGAATTCGAATTCGAATTTTAATCGTGTCACAATACTTTCCTTGTACATTAAACTATGTCTATAGAGAAAGTACCAAATACAAGGGCTGCTTGTGAGAATATAACATTATAATACTACCTTGAAGAAAGCATGCACAGGAACATTAAGTAAACACAGGAAAATTTAACGTTAAGCAAACACAGGAACATTAAAGCAGGCACAGGACAACAATCGTACCAAGGGCACTTTGAGCTCCTTTCTTCCGGTTAAAAACAGTGATTACTTAACAAACGCTAATAAACAACTATATCAGATTTTTCATATCGTTGTCTTAGCGCGAGACAAGTTCAACAACGTTTTGCTCACAACAGTGGGTTCCATCTTTGTTTCAGGATTCAAGTTGTTGTTGTTGAGACCCAGACCGTCCGACCTACCAGAAAGGTGTAAGGTAACTGTTTGGACGGCCGGGAAGTACCACCCAATTTAGACCGGAACCCAGTGGGGGAGGCATCCACAGGGACCGTACCCTCCTTCCCCTACCACCAACCTCTCAGAAGGACTTACGGACCCACATGTTTAACGTGATCGTACTCCGCGTGAACACGGCGGCAGTTTTGGCAGCGGCTGGAATCGAACCCGGGCCTACCGAGTGCAACTCCAGCGCGCTAACCAATGGGCTACCGCGCCCCCTCAGGATTCAAGTTGTAAGAACCTAAAATAATAACCTCCATATTTTAATTCCACTCTAAGTATATGATCGATTTTTGTGCAAAGATTTCCACCAGCAGACTCGAGTCCAATCAGTAAATTCTGGATTAAGTCCGATTTCTAACGAATAGAATTTTTAACTAAGTAAAATAAATTCTAATATTTTAGATACTAAATGCTATCATCTCATATATTAAGTCATTTACATTAAAATAAAAAGTTACATAGGATATGGATATTCATTTATCGTAGATAGTGTATTGTTTTCCCTATATACACAGTATAATGTATAGAGAAAGTATTGTGACTGGGTCGAACATTCGAATTTGAGTTTTCAACGGAAGAGCGCGTTTTAAGCATTTCTGAGTTCGAATCGAACGTTTTTGAAGTAATGTCATTCTGCGTGTGTGTGTGTGTGTGTGTGTGAGTGGGATTTCACACGAACGAATAGAAAGTTTAAAACGAAATTTGGTGCAAATGTTACAATCGGTGAATATTGAAACACTGTTGATTTGAAACGCAATCGAAATCGGACGATCCTTAAATTTTAAAATAAAATTCTGAAAAATATCATTAAAAAATCAGATTCTTTACTCATGTCAGATATATAACCATACCTAATGTAATTTACTATTAGGAAACGAATGACATAAACTTTAGAATAATGGCCTGAACCGTTCTCGAGATATCGCACTCTTTTCAAATGAATATCAACAATCTCACATAAAATTAAAAAGAGTATTAACTGTTGTGAAATACATTCACTTTTCATATGTAATATTATGCGATAAATTTTCTAACATCATTCTAATTGATCTAGTTTATTCCATTCACGAGAGAAGATACTTTGGGTAACAGTTTTATATTTGGACGCCATTAGTCGCTTATCTACTTAAACGATACGCCAATAGCCATTTAAAGCTCTTCTCTCTGCTTTTCTGTATTGGTTGCTGACAAATTTGACGAGCTTGATGACTCATTTAGCGATATATCGCCGCAGATTGTATAAATATTTAGCCGTATATTTAGTCGCAGATTGACAAAAACATCATCAGAACTGCAAAAATAATGCTAAATTATCAAAAATTACGCTAAATCGATCAATTATTTAAATATTTTAATATACAGGGTATCCAGTGCTATCGGTGCCCAATGGCTATTTCCTCAACCGTTAGTCACAAAGAAACACTTCCAATTGCAAAAATGTTTTAATTTTTAAAATCTATTATCTTAGAAACAGTTTAAATCAATAAATGCATTTCTGAAATAAATACGAAATATACATTTTTATACAGTCCCCCGGTCCTACCAAATATATTTAGAAAAATCGTCCTCATAAATTTTATGCAAATAAAAAAAAATAATCCTTCTACGACCAAAATTGACCGATTTATACCTGTTTAAAGTTGGAGCACTTTTGTACTGAGAAATTGGTCAATACGGTCCTTAATTGGTTGGTTCCTAGAAATGGAATATTTTTATGCGTGGAAAAGCGACTTAAGTCGTAAAGTTTAATGCTTCATAACTCGGTGAATTTTGGTCGTAAAAGGAAGATTTTTTCTTATTTTGCATGAAATTGTATGAGGATAATTTTTCTAAATATAATTGGTAGGACTGGGGGACCGTATAAAAATTTATATTTCGTATTTCTTTCAGAAATATATTTATTGTTTTAAACTGCTTCTAAGATAATAGATTTTAAAATTTAAAACATTTTTGCAATTTGATGTATATCTCTGTGACTAATAGTTGAGGAAATAGCCATTGGGCACCGATAGCATTGGACACACTGTATATTCTCTATTGCTTATTGCGGATGTTGTCAATATTAATAATTGCCAATTTAGAGTTGCGGATTATAAAATACGCAAGCGTTTACAAATTCGGATTACAAAATTGGATATTAAATAAGATCTTATCAATTTTAGATAAAACTTTATTAGCCAAATTTTCCTTCAAATGATTTAGTTGCTTGATTAAAAAAAATTAAATTCCAAAAATTCGCGAAGCGACAAAACACCGACAGACGGACCAATAGAGTTTTAATAGTAAAAATAGTTTTTAATTAATCTGTACCACTTAAAACATTTAGTTATTCTATTTGGTAGAACATTGCTCCCACAATAATAACATTTTTGCCTATATATAGGGAAAGTAAAAAATATTTTTCAGGTATTGATTTTGGGAACATTTTCATATTCTATACAAAGAGAATAATAAAAAAAATTACTCTGTTGATTTACACTCACTGAAAAGGGACGCACGCTTATTTCACACTTTTGTTTAAGTATTTGATCTTTCTTAAAATACACACAACTACTTTATTTGCAATAACTTATTCATTTCTCGTTAAAAGTGCAATGGATATAAATATATATAGATATAAATCCAAAATCTTGAATCTCAAATTACCCACTTAACATTTGGAATATCTAGAATATATTTCTTAATAGAATAAACATGGCTCTAACGATAGAACAAATTTTCTAAAATAGGGCTCAAACTGTCTATACATATATTTAAAAAAACTACATAATGAATTAACAAGAAAGATCAATTATGTTTAAAGCATTGATTATGAAACACTTTCTAACTTCAATGCAATTTTATTTAAACATGTCTAAAATGCAATACATTCATCGGAAATATTTTAAAACTTATCACAATACTACATTAATTTATTAAATTGGAAAACTTAAACCTTCATCGAAAAAAATGAACTTTATTCAAATGACGGCATTGAAATCTAAATTGCCTGGTTTAAACATGTCTAAAATGTGATACATTCCTCGGTAATAATTTTAGAATTATCATAATACTACGATAATGTTTTATATTTGAAAACTTCATCGAAAACAACTGAAATTCATTCAAATGACGTCATAGAAAAAATAACACGTCTGGCTCTCTCTAAAAAAGCAGTATTTTATTCATAAATAATTTCCCATTCATGTCATTCATCACAATACTATAATAAATTATTTTATTTAAAAATTAAGACCATGGAGCTACAAGTAATTAAACTCTATGCTTAAAACTTCATTGAAAAAAATTGTCCTTCTCTTTGTAAAATCAATGAATATTTCATTCATATCAGCTATGCAGACTCTATGAAATAAATGATTTTATGTTAAAGAAATACAGCAATTCTAATAAAACTCATTCTACATATTTTGCTGTTTACATTTTACATAGGTGAAAAATAGGCTTCGTTGTAGAAATAATCAAATTTGGATGAGCATTTAAACTCAAATATATTGTCATTGCGTTGTTTCAGTATGTAGATGCAGAGAATTTAAGCAAAAATAAAGCGGTTTTAGGACGGATACCACACTCAATATGAATTAAAAAGAACCTAAAAAAATCACGATTTTGAGACAAGAGGGATGCCACATATCATTTTGAGGTGGATCACGTGATCATTTCATATCATGGTCACGTGATCGCTTCATATAAGGTGTGTTATTATTATTTTAATTTTTAAAACTACTGAATATATTTCGCTGAATTTTTTTTCATATATTTTATGGAACAATTTGAATATTATCTAAAATTTTCGAAGCAATTTGTGAATTCTAAATCCGTTTAAAAAATTTTTGAAAAATTAGGTCTAATAGGCCTCAATGTATTTCATTTTTTCAACCCGGGTTCAATCCAAAACTAATTGGGTGATATTATTCATTTATATTCCAATAGGTCCTACAGACCGTCTGAACAACATACTAAAATTTCATTTTGATTAAGTCATTTTTACGGCATTTATCGTGCTAACGGACAGACAGACAGAATGAACAAAGTCATAAACACTTTTCAACTTTGTTGTAAAGTGTTAAAAACAGTGTTTCAGTACTAAAATCAATGAATGGAACACGCTTAACGCTTAAAATTAAAGAAAATAATGCGGCATTAATATTTACTTATTAACTTATTACCTATAGCTTAATTAACATACAGGCAGTAAGTTAATAAGTAGTGTTGTGTTTGTGCTATATTACTATAGGACAAACAAACACAACATTAAAATTCCAGCAGCATTATACACATGGATGCAGCTGTAACATTATTTTGAATTTACGTTTTGCAAAAAGTATATTGTTAAGACGTATTCACTAGAATCGTGGGTGTGCAAGCAATATACATGAATGAGTCCAAATTTCTGCATAACTAACACGTTTATTCACAAGCACAGCGCAAACAGGAACAATGTACAGTAAAAAATGCTATACTAATTTCACAAAATAACTAATATTATTCTCAAAACATTGACGAAAGTCAATTTACAAAACATTTGTTACTATTTCCAAAACATTGACAAAAATTGCAGTTCAATGTAGCTCATACAACGTCATCTGTTCTCCGACTCAATGATAACTCCAATTTATAAACTCTCCGTAGAAACTTCTGGAAATCTTTCATATCTTGTACAATAATCGTTATTTCGGGGTGCTTCTCGAACTTTCGAAAAGTCGCCAGATGTCGCCAATATGGCGATAAATCGCCAAATCTAGCAAACCCTCTTTGAAGTTCACCAAGTAACAACCCTAGAATGACGTCATGGAAAATAATGCTCGTACAGGTGTTTTCTCCGTCTGGTCTTCGAATGAGACGAAAGGTTCCTGAAGAAAGGGAATGTTACACGTTCGCAATATTATATATTTTTATTTATAAAGTTGTCAAAATGCTGACTGTAATCAACTCTCTGAATATTTCTCTAAAATTCTAAATTATAAAAGTGGATTAAGAAATTTTTCTTGTAACATAATAAAGTGTTTGGATTTATTATGTAAAAGTCTTCTAAATATTGTATCACAGAATTTTTTCTTGTAGTATAGAATAGTGATTAAATTTGTGTCTAATGTAAACTTACAAAATCTTGGGTGAGCCAATTTTTCTTGTATCACCGTAGAATCCGTCTAGAGGGAGACTTCTAAGTTTTGTAATTTGAACTCAAATCCTTCGGCAACTGGAGTCTTTGCCTAGCATGCAATCTTCGGACCCTGCCTGGTGAATGGTTCCCTTGGCAATGTCTTTGTGGATGTGGCCTTGATGGAATGGAAATTTTAACCTATGGCACTCCATAATATGGGCAGAAGTCCAAGCTTGCCATGAAAGATTATTTTTTCTAAACTGTAGCACAGTAGAGTAGTTGAATTAGCATTTTATATAAAATTACGCAAAAATTTACGTCGAAAAAATATTTTATACATCATAATAGATTATCATTACAATAGATTAATAGGATTGATTTTTAATATAAAATGCCATACAAACTTACATCAGCGAAATCTTTACTTTAGTAAAGAAGAGAAGTTGGATTTGCTTCTTTGATAAAATTACTCAAAAACACAGCGAACATTTTCCTACATCATAGTGGAGTGGTTAAATTGAGTTTCTATGTAAAATTACACAAAAGCTTACATCATAGATAGTTTTCTTTTAACTCAGTATAGTGGCTGGATTTGCTTTCAAATAAAATTACACAAAAACTTAAATCAGCGAAATTGTTCTTATTGCATAATAGAGTGGGTAAACTTGTCTTGTATGGAACTAAGCATTTCACTCGAGCTTCACGCTCTCTGAATGACTAGTGGTCATTAAATGTGACACCCAGCGAAAGGATAATTGAGTAGATATTGTTTTCGATAGGGAAAGTGCTGCAAGGTTTTTGAAAACCTGTTTGTATCGTCAACTCCTAATTCGAATTTTTTAAATTTTGTATTTCTTCATTGATCTGGAAGATGAGGATCGTCGAATGAACCCTACACTGAAATTCTGACTCGATCATTTTGAGAAGTGGTTTTGAAAATTTTAATTATTAATTTGATTTGTAATTTATAATTCCAATTTTCAAAATATTAGTTTATTCCATTTACCTGTGAATCTAAAGAGATCAAAACCAAAAGTTTAGGTGTAGTGGACGCACGTGTTCGATAATTTTGATTCCTCATACCCTCACTCACTCAATTGCACATTTTGTAGATTACACAAGCATTTACATCAACGTTTAGTTGTCAAAAAGGTCGTTTTGTGTTCGAAGAAAGTTTTTAGCAGTCTAGAATCTGGAAACACAGTGATATTTTTGAACAAGATTATTCCCTTTCTCTTAGACTATCGATTAAAATGGCATCAGCGTGAAATCCGAGGGCGGCTTTGTGGGAAACAGCTGGTATAATAAAGCTAATGCAAGTTAAAAGTTATTTTAAAGCGAACATGCTGGCTATCAAAAGTGGCTAGTTTAAAAAACATATGAGTGCTAAAGACCACACAGCAGAATTGAAACTTACGTGGGAAAGAGAGTAGCTAATACTATGAATTATCCTTTAGGTTTAGAGGTTCTAAACATAAAGGAGAAGAGAAAACCTAAAAGAGGAACTAAGTTCTAAATTTGAAGGCTAAAATTAGAAGCTTAATATTTGACATGTTAAGTATTCGACTGCTATTTTTAAGAAAACATGCAAATGTTCTCAATTATCAAGTTTTAAATAACCATTATGAACCGATTTTTGTGTTTTTGAATATTTTCCTTGAGGTAAAAACATGTTAATTTCAACAAATCTTGACATTTAAATGTAATCTGATCAATTTTACTCATTTTCTGTATAGAATATTTGTCTACCAAAATGTTTTATAATATACTTAAAGGGCATATGAAATCTGAAGGTGAAAATACATATTGGATGCTGTATGGAGGTCGACAGACAATATATCAAATTAGAACAATGGTTTCATGTTACGAGTTCGTAATGCCATAATGCCACTTCCTGCGCATACTTTCACTTCCGTTACAGGTTGATCTGATGGACTTCCGTAGTAATCCTGAATCGATTCGCTCCCATAGAAGTTTCACTTCTAAAATAAATTTGACGTCCGTAGCACATGACTTTATTTATAATGCAATACATTTACTTCTTTCACAATGTAAAAATAATAATAAAATTCACGGCACAGTACTTGTAAAGTTGAACTGTACATTTGGTGTTGTATGCACAATTGTACCTAATTAACTCATATTTCATGCAACATTAAATTAACAATTATCAATATTGATACCATCCTTAATAAGCAATATACTCTACATATTAAAATATTTTAATAATTAATTCTTCGATTGGGCGTCATTTTCATTAACTTGGCATCATTTTTGCAATTTTGACGATAATTTTGACGATATCTGCTGCTAAATATCGCCTAGTTGGCCATCGGTTACATTTATAACCGATTCTTATGTTCTTTCCAAGATATTGAATTTTCATTAATTAGTCATCATTTTCATTGATTTAGCCTAATTTTTATCAATTCGGCGACATTTAAAAAAAGCCGCTAAATAAGCGATATTCCGCCAAAATTCGTTGCCAGAATTTCGTCAAGTGTTACGGACGGGGAAATAGTTTATTCTTATAGTAAAATCTTATATTTTGTCCAAGATATTGAATTTTCATCAATTAGCCGTCATTGTCTTTAATTTGGTGTCATTTTTTATCAATTTGGAGAAATTTTCGTCAATTTGGCAACAATTAAAAAGTCGCCAAGTTGCCAATATTCCGTCAAAATTCGTCGCCAAAAATTCGTCGTGCGTAACGGAAGGAGAAATAAGTTACTCTTATAGTAGATTCTTATATTCTATCCATGATAATGAATTTCCGTCATCTAGTTGTCATTTTCTTTGAAAGTTTGTCATTTTTATGAATTTGGTGACACTTTCGTTAATTTGGCAACATTTAAAAACGTCGCCAAGTTGGTAATATTACGCCAAATTCGTCGCCAAAATTTAGTCAAACGTTATGGACGGCGAAATAGGTTATTTTTATAGTAGATAAGTGAATACGGGCGCCCAATTATAAAACTATTACCCAAAGTATATTCTCTCGTGAGTGGAACGATCTAGATACACAAGAATGTTGATAACAAATTTATCGCATATTATTAGATATGAAAAGTGAGCGTATGTTGAAATAGTTAATACCTTTTTTAATTTTATGTGTTTTTTATAAATTTATTTGACAAATGTAGAATATCTCGAGAACGATTTATGCTACCGTTCTAAAGTTGGTGTCAATAGTTTTATAAAAAAACATTACATAAAAGAAGTGATTATTTACATAACTTTATTGAAGGTTTTGATTTTTTGATGATATTTTCAAAATTTCAATTCAAAATTTGAAGGTTTTCTGAGTAAATGATTGCGTTTAAAACCAATATGCTTCCAGTATTCTCTGATTGCAGTTTTTGCACCAAGTTTCGTTGGAATCGCTCCATTCCGTCTTGAAATATCGTCTCCAAAGGTTCATTGACATGCACATACACACACATACTTATACATACACATACTTACACACAGACATACTTATACATACACATACTTACACACATATATATTTGCATGCACACACAAACACAAACACATACAAACACACACAAACATATCACTTCAAAAACGTCTGATTCGTGTTCAGGAATGCTTGAAACGTACTCTCCAGTCGAAAACTCATATTCGAATTTTCGACCCAGTCACAATACTTTTCTTAAACATTATAATTCGTATATAAGCAAAATAAGCAACTTAGATTTCGAGATGAACTTCAAATAAAAATGTAAAGAAATACTTGTTTTGCAATTTTGTTCTGGAATATATTTTTTTAAATTACTAGGATTTGATATTCTTTAAATGCACAACTTCTCTTTGAGAACGCATTCGATAAATGCCCATGTTTTTGAGTCTCATATTTCCAGGTTTGCAATTTGCATTCTGAAGTAAAGAAATCTGATGTAGGCAGCACATGACTTTCCCTGCAGACTTATATCCACGTTCTCTTTATTTTATTTAAATTTAATTCACTTTTAATTCAATTTTCGTTCACATTTGGTGACTGATCCTATTTTCAAAGGTGGCGTAGAGAAAATACGAAAAAACAAAAATATCTCTAGAACGGCTAGTCCTAGTGTAATGGGGTTGGTCTTATTATTTTCTTCGTTGAAAATTAAGTATAAAACAAGTATTTAATGGATATATTTGAGCATACGTATTTTTTATTTTAGGTTTTGGCGAGTTTTGGGGGCCATTTCGTAAAAATAGGCAGGTTGTTCTTTTCCGAATCGTACCAAAATCTAATCACCACCAGATCATCCTACAAGTAACTTATCTACCAAATTTTTGTGAAATTTGGTCAATTAGTATTTTAGCTAGAGTGGATACATGACATTTTTACGGGTCATTTCGCAAAAAAGGCGGGTTTTGTTTTTACAAATCCTACCAAAAAGTAATCAGCACCGGGGTCTCACACAAGTGACTTACATACCAAATTTTGTGAAATTCAGTCCATTAGTTTTTTAGTTAGAGTGGATACATACATTGCACAGACAGACACACACACATACGTCACTTTAAAAATAGTTTTTTCGTATACTAGAGATCTCGAAACGCGTAGATCCGTCGAAAACTCGAGTTGCGATTTTCGTTGTGAATCCAATACTTTCCCTATACATTACCATGTACTGCAGGGAAAATAAAAATCGTGAAAGTAAACATGTTTTTAGCGATGGCGAAGTTTTTACATACTTGCATTAACTAACCTTACTTCCTTATTTTCTCTTGTGAAATAAATGAATTTTACAATAAATTGCAAGCTTGCATTTCATTACGATGAAAAAGATAGGTGAAGTAAGGAAGGCTTGATACATATATTTACAACATTGCTTTTGACTGGAAAAGACCGTAGTTAGTAAGTGTAAAATGTTTCAGACATCTAGGTCAGTGGAGGAACTTCTGATGGTCTGAAAACACTTAAAAAAACCATTTCCCCATCCACTGCCCGAGGGAGATAGAGGTAAATCGAAAAACTTGCTCCATTAGGTTCTGTACATTAGTTAGTACAAAAGACCCCAGACCGTATGACTCACACAAGCGTTCAGAGTCATTAAATGTACGGAGGGGAAAATGTTAATTAGTACAGTAAGTGCAAAAAAATTCAGCCTTCTAGGTCAGTGGAGGAACTACTGAAGGTCTAGGAACACTAAAAAAATCCTTTTCCCCGCAGCTCGGGTAAGGGAGGGGTAAATCAAAATCCCGCTCCTTTAGGTTATGTACCGTAGTTAGTACAAAATATCTCAGTTCATACGACTCACACAAGAGTTCAGAATAATTAAGTGTACGGCCGGGGAAAATCGTAATTAGTACAGTAAGTGCAAAAAAAATTCAGCCTTCTAGGTCAGTGGAGGAACTCATGAGGGTCTGGAAACACTTAAAAAAACCCTTTTCCCCGCCGCTCGGGGAAGGGAGGGGTAAATCAAAATCCTGCTCCGTTAGGTTATGTACCGTAGTTAGTAAAAAAGACCTCAGACAGTACGACTCACACAAGTGTTTAAAATAAATAAATGTATGACCAGGGGAAATCATAGTTAGTACAGCACGTGTAAAAAGAGTCAGTCTTTTAGGTCAGTGGAGAAACTTCTGAGGGTCTGTAAACACTTTTTAAAATACCCCGTTTCCCCACCGATCCAGGGAGAGAGGGGTAAATCGAAAAATCCCCTCCCTTAGATTATGTACCATAGTTAGTACAAAAGACCTCAGACCGTATGACACACACAAGCGTTAAGAGTAATTAAATGTATGGCCGGGGAAAATCGTAATTAGTATAAAAAGTGCAAAAGCATTCAGCCTTCTAGGTCAGTGGAGCAACTGCTGAGGGTCTGGAAACCCTTTAAAAAAAAAAAACCTTTTCCCCGTCGCTCGGGGAAGAGAAAGGGAAATCGAAAATCCTGCTCCGTTAGCTTATGTACCGTAGTTAGTACTGCCGAAAACAGTACGACTAACTCAATAATTTACAGTAATTAAATATAAGACCGAGAAAAACCGCAGTGAGTGCATTAAGTGTACAAAGATTTAGCTTTCTAGGTTAGTAGAGGGGCTTTTGAGTGTCTGAATCACTTTTTCTAAATCCTCATTTTCTCCTCCGTTCGGGGGGAGGAGAAGTAAATAAAAAATCCTGCTCTGTTAGGATTTGAATCGTAATTAGCGCTAAAGACCCCAGACCGTATGACTCACCCAAGGGTTTAGAATAATTAAATATACGGCCGCGGGAAAAACCGTTGTTAGTACAGTAAGTGTACAAAGATTCAGCCTTCTAGATCAGTGGAATGGCTTCTGGGGATCTAGAAAATCTTTTAAAAATATCCAATTTTCTCCACACACACACCCCTCCAGGGGTAAATAAAATATATGACTACGTTAAATTCTGTTCCGTAGTTGATACTATAATTGTAAGATTCAGCCTTCTAGATCACCAGGGGGCTTCTGGAAGGTCTGGAATGATACTTATACGTTAGACACGTCAGACAATTAAATACGCATTGTGTAACGAGTAAAGTGTTTATGCACATTATCCTTTAATTTTGAACACCAGTTTATATGGAGAAAGTAATTTTATCTCCCCCCTTTTCAACTCGTTGTCTTTCACCAATGTGCCCTCTACTGTCTGATCCTTTCTCTTTCTCTCTTAAAATTAATGATTCTTTATCCATGAAAAATATTGATTTTCCAAAATTATATTGCTAGTGGCATTTTCAAATGTTACGCACCATTTCTTTAAGAAACTTACCCATTTAGTCATTACCTATTTTTACTTTCCTTATATACATAATGTATTACTTTCCTTATATACATAATGTATTACTTTCCTTATATACATAATGTATTACTTTCCTTATATACATAATGTATAAGGAAAGTATTGTGACGGGGTCGAAAATTCAAATTCGAGTTTTCGACGGGAGTGCACGTTTCAAGCATCCCTGATCACGAATCAAACATTTTTGAAGTGATGTCTCACTCTCTCTGTGTGTGTGTGTGTGTGTGTGTGTGTGTGTGTGTGTCAGTGGGCCTGTGGAGACGATAACTGACGAACGAATGAACCGATTTGAACCAAATTTGATACAAAAATCACAATACGTAAACACTGGACGCCTATTGTTTCTATACCCAATGGAATGTTCAGAACCTGCCTACATTTTCGAATGAAATTTCGAAAAAATCATCAAAAAATCAAAACCACTAATAAAGTTACGCAAATAGACATTTCTTATGTAATTTTTCATTACAAAACGATTGACATAAATTTTAGAACGCTGACACGAACCGTTCTCGAGATATTGTACATTTTTTAAAAAAATATCAAAAAGTCATATAAAATAAAAAAAAAATATTTCCTATTGATAAACATGTTCACTTTTCATATGTAATACCATGCGATAAATTGGGTGACATCATTCTCGTGGATCTAGCTCGTTCCATTCATGAAAAAAGATACTCTGAGTAATACTTTTGTATTTGAACGCCAATAGTCATTTATCTGCTGTAAGAATAACTAATTTTTTAGTGCATAACACTTGGCGAGATTTTGGCGACGAATTTGGTGGAATGTCGCCAACTTGGCGACTTTTTGAAATGTTGCCAAATTAACGAAAATCTCGCCAAATGGATAAAAATGACGCTTAATCAATGAAAATGACGACTAATTGTCGAAAATTCAATGTCCTGGAAAGAATATTAGTATCTACTATAAGAAAAACCCATTTTTTTGCTGTAAAAGTAGTAAATTCATTACATTATATAAGGAAAGTCATGTGTTGCCCACATCAGATTTTTTGAAATGTCACCACAATAGATTTTCAAGTTATGAAAACCCGCCTGAAAGAGGAACTTCCAAATCAAGGATCGTGCTACCATTGCAGATGCCAGCATTCGTTGAGCGGTTTCAAACTTTTTGGAGAACTTAAAATGTTCGACCCCATCACAATATTTTCTCTATACATTACACTATGTATATAAGAAAGTAAACATCGTTTCAAATTAATGAATAAAAATGGCGGACATTTTATCGTTCTGTGAACATGAAAATTGCAATGTGTGAAATAACATTTCATCTCCGACTATTATCAGCTTGGCCTGGGCGGAACAACTCATAAGCTAAGGAATCTAATGTACAATTTTTTCAAGTGTATGTGAATCTAACGTACTGTCTGGAATACTACAATGTACAAAGTATTCAAACTACCCTTCGTCAGCAAGCATGCACTTTTGGATTCCAGATAGAATTTTACGAGAGGCTGGATAGCCCAAATGTTAGCGAGCAGGAATTGCACTCGAACGACTTAAATTCGATTCCCTGCTCTGCCTAAACTTCCTCTGTGTTAATGCAGAGTACGGACACATTAAATATGTGAATTCACAAGTCCTTCCGAGAGTTTGGTAATAGGGGAAGGAGGGTACGGTAACGTCACTGGTTCCGGTCTAAATTGGATGGCACTATCCGGTGTCAAAGCAATTACCTTACACTTTCGGGAAGCCTGGACTGGGCCGAAGACAAAAATAAAATTTTATCAAGAGTGGGATAGCTCAGTGGTTAGAGCACGAGTATTGCATTCGAAACCCCCGAGTTCGATTAACGGCTCAGCCCAAACTACCCCATTATCTACGGAGGGAACATGATACGGGGAACATACACGTTAAATCTGTGGGTTTGACAGTTCTTAGGAGAGGTTGGTGTCAGAGACATGGGTGTCTAGTTACTGTGGATGTCGTCTCTACTGGGTTCCGTTTAAATTAGATGACATTGTCCTAGCTGGCCAAGCAAATACTTTACGTTTGGGCAGGTCGAACCATCAAGGTCGAAAAAACAAGAAAATACATTACCGAGTATTTTGATAAACATAGCAGGTGTCACCGTGTTCCAGGCCCTGATGATACAACTTTTTAACAGATATTTATCGCCCTCCATATACGCGTTTCGTTCCTTCCTGCTAGCCATTCCTGCTTATTAAACAATATTCTGCAACTTTATAATTGTTTTTTTCATTTATCACGCTTCATTGCTGAGTTTTTATACTAACATCTATACTAATTCAATCAGGCATAGGCAGTTTACTACAGCCATACCTAACGTGTACATTCACTGACCTTTCGTTACAATGTTATTTAGATGTTTAGGAATTTCTACGGAACTCGATATAATTTTATGGAAGTAAAAACATAGTAAACGTACATACTCTTCACTTATGCATGACATTTGCATTCAAAATTTTAACCATTATAGTTAGTCCTCAGTCAAAGATTACATAAAGAAACCTTTTCTCTCTATCTGTACTTTGACAATAAATTTTAATAAAGTCTTTTCGACTGTCAATGTCTTTCACTCAGTATCCAGTAATGACTTATTCCCCAGAACAGCATTGATTGTCTTCATTCATGTTACTAGTACAGAAATACAGCTTTAAAATGATATCTATAAAATATGCACTGACTGAGAAGTGGTGAATCAATATTATAGAGTATTTCCAATTCCCTGTAGCTAAAACCTTAGTTTTGTTGTCATTCAAAACGTCTCAGATTCGAGACAAAGAGAAAAATCTAAATTTTCGAAATTTCGAATCAGGGGAGATGTTGCGACGAGATAAATAATCGAAGACTGAGGGGTTGATGTATCAAAATTACAGAGCATTTTCATTGCAGCTAGAATCTGGATTTTATTTTCATGCAATTCATCTTCTCTTTGAAACAAAGCGAAAAGTCTAATAATTTGAAATTTCGAATCAGCAGTTACGATGCGGAGAGATTATCAAAAAATTGAGGGGGTGATGTATCAAAATTATGGAGCACTTTCATTATAGCCAGAATTTCGGTTTTATTGTCATTCAATCCGTCTCAATTTTGAAACAAAGACAAAAATCTAATTTTTCGGATTTTTGAATCAGTGAAGATGATACGAAGAGATTATCAAAGACTGGTAATGAGGGGGATGATGTATCAAAATTACAGAGCACTGTTATTGTAGCTAGAATTTGGATTTTATTGTCATTCAATTCGTCTCTACTTTGAAATAAAGATAAAAGTCTAATAATTTGAAATATGGAATTAGCAGTGACGATGTGGAAAGATGTATGTAACAAAAAGACTAAGTAACATTTTTTTCCCTGTTCCTGGGTAATTATTGTTATGTCTTAATTTCATATATTCCAAAAGTATACAAAATGGATGGCTATTATTCCCCATAAACTTTGTTCTTGTAACGGAAGCAATGATATTTTGAGATTTGCCATTTTCCAGTACACGTTTTTTCTCATTACGAATAATTAAGATAAATAACGTTTTATATTGCGCACTGTAGCAATATGCTGGTCTTCCCTGCAACTGAAATGGACAGGTCTTGGCATCCCTCCAGAAAAAATAGTACAAATTCAATAGCCTGAAGCCCAAAAACTTAGTTTAACTCTAGCTGCTTAATTGATACACGTTTACAATGATATCAAGAGGCTGCAAGTATAAGGCAGACGCATTTTGCTATGTATGTGACAAGTTAATCAAGAAAAGAGGAAATAAGTACTTTGTGAAAGTATCTGCTAAAATATGTAAATCCTACAGAGCATACTTCGGCATGTTTGTTGGGAATTAAGACAAAACCTGGGTACCTCATTTCACTTGTGAGAACTGCAATGAAACTCTGGAAGATAAGACGGAAAAGTAAAATGTTATTGAACAATGCAATTTAATATAGTATAATATCATATTTAGAGCCCGGATTAATATGCAAATACATAATATTAATATGCAAATACATGCTTGGGTGCACTTGTGCACCTGATTAAAAAAGTTAATTTTGGTCTTTTGCAGGATGGTACAGAGGAGAAAAGAGAACCATAAAGTCAGCTGTCCCAAGAATTTGGCGGGTTCCCACTGATCACTCAATTGATACTTTTACATGGAGGATCCCTCCAAACGTCGGGATGGAAAGAATGCACATGCTATCATAAATCCGGATCTACCTTCGTCCATCACCCCTGTGCCACATTGTCCTGAGTTTCCGGTGCCCACTCCTACGGCGAAAAAGCTGCCGTCTTCAGACGGGAGTAGTAAATCAGAGAGCGAGGAAGACATTGAAGATCTAAATCACAATTTTAGAGACGAGGAAAGAATCCCATACTACCCCAATCGAAAAGTTCTTAACGACTTAATCAGAGATCTTGGTCTCACCAAGTCCAATGCCGAACTCTTGACGTCCAGGCTTAAGCAGTGGAATATATTGACATTTCTGATGGTATCAAATTGGAAACTAATTTGAATTTTAAAAAACTAACGCCCAGATCCACCTTCCTGGGTCCTGAAGTATATATGTACCAAATTTCATGGCCGTATGTTGCTTCAATTTCTTCCTACAGACGTCACGGATGAACAAACACGCAAACAGATATTTTCCTTTATAGGTTTAATCCACATATATGACGATTGATTACAACAGTGCAGCAATTAGCGTACAAAAGTGATGTCTAGACTCACCGGATGTCTGACAAGAACTGATAATTTTCCATGATTTGGGATAGCCCAGCATCTGCGTTAACTAATAATTTTCAATATCAGGGTTCTCCCAATATTGAAGAGCAAATATTTAAATAATTATATTCAGGATTTAGTCCAAATAATTTTGTTTTCTCACTACAACGTTATTTGAGGCATAAATATCTCATAACTTGGGCTTTTTAAACATTTTTTAAACACTTCTAGATTTGCAAGACTGTTAACACATTTTGTATATGATAGTTTAATGATATTTTAAACACTAGGATGCATCTCAAACCTATTCTCAGGCATGCAAATTACATTTGGAATTATAACCATGGTAGTAATTTATCAAAGGTAATGCACTGAAAATAGTTTTTTCCCCTCCATATCTCAACTCTGGCAATACTTTAAAAAAAAGTGATGTCGACAGTCTAATTCACTCACTCACTGCCAAGTTTAATGAATCACTGTGTGCAACGTATTGATTTTCTTCATTCATGGCGGTAATAGAAAAAGGTGTCATCAATTTTTTTTTTGCTCCATTTCTCTCAAAGATGCGTAGGCGATTTGACTTGCGAGTATATTTCTTTCAAGCTTCACCTCCGGTATGTGTTAACACTCGTAACTTAACATTATTACTTTCCTTAAATACATAGTATAATGTATAAGGAAAGTACTGTGACGGGGTCGAAAATTCGAATTCGAGTTTTCGACGGGAGAGCACGTTTCAAGCACCCCTATCACGAATCGAACATTTTTGAGGTGATGTCTGTGTGTGTGTTTGAGAAAGTATGTGTGTGTGTGTGTTTGTGAAAGTATGTATGTGTGTGTGTCAGTGAGACTGTGGAGACGATATCTCACGAATGAATGAAGCGATTCGAATAAAAATTTGGTACAAAAATTACAATCCGTGAATACTGGAAGCCCATTGTTTTTAAATACAATCGAATATTCAGAATCCGCACTAAATTTTCGAGCGAAATTTTGAAAAATCTTCAGAAATTCAAAACCTCTAATAAAGTTAATACAACAGACATTTCTTATGCAATTTCTTATTAGAAAACGATAGGCATAAATTTTAGAACGTTGACATGAACCGTTGTCGAGATATTGTAAATGTTTCAAATACATTTACAAAAATTCCCATAAATTAGAAAAAAATATTAACTGTTGAGAAACATGTTCACTTTTCATATATAATATCATGTGATAAATTTGGTGATATCATTCTCGTGGATCTAGCTCGTTTCATTCATGATAAAATATACTTTCAGTAATACTTTTGTATTTGAATGCCAATAGTCATTTATCTGCTATAAGAATAACTTATTTCTCCGAGTCTTCCTTTGTTAGCGAGACTTTGACGGCATGTTGCCAAATTGGCGACTTTTTTAAATGTTGCCAAACTAACGAAAATATCGCCAAATGGATAGAAATGACGCTAAATCAAAGAAAATGACGACTAATTGATGAAAGTTCCATATCTTGGAAAGAATATAAGTAGCTACCATAAGAATAACCTATTTTTTTTACTGTAAAAGTAGTAAATTCATTGCATTATATAAGGAAAGTCATGTGATGCCCACATCAGATTTTTTTTGATTTCGCTACAGCGTTTGTTCTTTTAAATATTTTAATTATTACATTCCTTATATACAACAGTGTATAAGGAAAGTATTGTGACGGGGTCGAAAATTCCAATTCGAGTTTTCGACGGGAGAGCACATTTCAAGCATCCCTGATCACGAATCGAACAATTTTTAGGTGATGTCTGTGTGTATGTGTGTGTGTGTGTGTCTGTGAGTGAGTCTGTTGAGACGATAACAGGCGAACGAATGGACCGATTCGAACGAAATTTGGCACAAAAATTACAATCAGTAGATACTAGAAGCCTATTGTTGTTATACGCAATCGAATATTCAGAACCCCCCTAAATTTTTGAGTGAAATTTTGAAAAAATCATCCAAAAATCAAAACTTTTAATAAAGTCACGCAAATAGACATTTCTTATGTAATGTTTCATTAGGACACTATTGACATAAATTTTAGAACGCTAGCATGAACCGTTCTTGAGATATTGCACATTTAAAAAAAACTTATTAAAAAATGATATAAAATAAAAAAAATATTGCCTATTGAGAAACATGTTCACTTTTCATATGTAATATCGATACATTGGGTGACATCATCCTCATGGATCTAGCTCGTTCCATTCATGAAAAAAAAATACTTTGAGTAATATTTTTGTATTTGAACGCCAATAGTCATTTATCTGCAGTAAGAATAACTTATTTCTCCGTCTATAACGATTGGCGAGATTTTGGCGACGAATTTGATGGAATGTCGCCAACTTGATGATTTTTTTAAATGTGGATAAATTAACGAAAAATTCGTCAAATGGATAAAAATGACGCTAAATCAATGAAAATGACGACTAATTGACGAAAATTCAATATCTTCGAAATAATATAAATATCTACAATAAGAATAATCTATTTTTACTTTCCTTATATACCATAATGTTTAAAGAAAGTATTGTGACGGGGTCGAAAATTCCAATTCGAGTTTTCGATAGGAGAGCACGTTTCAAACATCCCTGATCACGAATTGAACATTTTTGAAGTGATATCTGTGTGTGCATGTGCGTTTGCGTGTGAAAGTATGTGTGTGTGTGTGTGCGTCAGTGAGCCTATGGACACGATAACTGATGAACGAATGGACCGATACGAACGAAATTTGGTACAAAAATCACAATCCATAAACACTGGAAGCCTATTGTTTTTATATGCAATCAAATGTTCAGAACCCCCTAAATTTTCGAGTGAAATTTTGAAAAAATCGTCAAAAAATCAAAACCTCTAATAAAGTTACGCAAATAGACATTTTTTATTTAATTTTTTATTAGAAAACGATTGACATAAATTTTAGAATGCTAGCATGAACCATTCTCGAGATATTGCACAATTAAAAAAAATTAACAAAATATCATATAAAATAAAAAATATATTTCCTATTGAGAAACATGTTCACTTTTCATATGTAATACCATGCGATAAATTTGGTGACATCATTCTCGTGGACCTAGCTCATTCCATTCATGATTAAAATATACTTTGAGTAATTATTTTGTATTTGAACGCCAATAGTCATTTATCTGAATAATAACTTATTTCTCCATCCATAACGCTTGGCGAGGTTTTGGCGACGAATTTGGTGGAATTTCGCTAACTTGGCAACATTTTTAAATGTTGCTAAATTGATGAAAAATTCGTCAAATGGATAAAAATGAAGCTAAATCAATGAAAATGACGACTAATTGACGAAAATTCAGTATCTTGGAAATAATATAAATATCTACTATAAAAATAATCTATTTTTTTTCCAGTAAAAGTAGAAAATTCATTGCATTATAAAAGAAAGTCATGTTCTGCCCACATCAGATATTTTTTTAATACAATGATTACTCTAAAAAGTGTGATATTTAAATATAATTAATATGTTTGCCTAACAATATATTATAAGTTAAAATATTAATATGAAATGGATAAAGTTTCCTACTTTTTAACACTTTACAACAAAGTTGAAAAGTGTTTATGAATTTGGTCATTCTGTCTGTCTGTCTGTCTGTCTGTCTGTCTGTCTGTCTGTCCGTTAGCACGATAACTGCCGTAAAAATGACTTAATCAAAATGAAATTTTAGTATGTTGTTCAGACGGTCTGTAGGACCTATGGGAATATAAATGAATAATATCACCCAATTAGTTTTGGATTGAACCCGGGTCGAAAAAATGAAATACATTGAGCCCTATGGGACCTAATTTTTCAAACATTTTTTAAGCGGATTTAAAATTCGCAAATTGCTTCGAAAATTTTAGGTAAAATTCAAATTGTGCCATAAAATATATAAAAAAAAATTCACCGAAATATATAATTAGTAGTTTTTTAAATAAAAATAAAAATAATAATTACACCTCTTATATGAAACGATCACGTGACCATGATATGAAACGATCACATGACCCACTTCAAAATGATATAAGGAATCCATCTTGTTTCAAAATCGTGATTTTTTTAAGTTCTTTTTAATTCATATTGAGTGTTGTATCCGCCCTAAAACTACTTTATTTTTGCTTAAATTCTGTGCATCTACATACTGAAACAACGCAATGACAATATATTTGAGTTTAAATGCTCATCTAAATTTGATTATTTCTACAACTAAGCCTTTTTTTCACCTATGTAAAATGTAAACAGCCAAATATATAGAATGAGTTGTATTAGAATTCCTGTATTTTTTTAACACAAAATAATTTAGTCCATGGAGTCTGCATGTCTGATATGAATGAAATATTAATTGATTTCATAAAGAGAAGGACGATTTTTTTAGATGAAGTTTCAAGCATAGAGTTTAATTTTTTGTAGCTCCATGGTTTTAAACAAAATGTTTAAATAAAATAAATTATTATAGTATTGTGATGAATGAAATGAATGGGAGAAAGTTACGAATGAAATCCTGTTTTTATAGAGAGATCCAGGCGTGTTATTTTTTCCATGACGTCATTTGAATTAATTTCAGTTGTTTTCAATGAAGATTTCAAATATAATAAATTATCGTAGTATTATAATTCTAAAACTATTACCGAGGAATGTATAACATTTTAGAGATGTTTAAACCAGGCAATTTATATTTCAATGTCGTCATTTGAATGAAGGTCATTTTTTTTATGAAGGTTTAAGTTTTCCAATATAATAAATTAATGCAGTTTTGTGATAAGTTTCAAAATATTACCGAGGAATGTATTGCATTTTAGACTTGTTTAAATAAAATTGCATTGAAATTGGAAAGTGTTTCATAATCAATGCTTTAAGCATGATTGATCTTTCTTGTTATTTTATGACACTTAGGACAAGCATTTTCTCAGAATTTTAAAATTCTGATTTTGAGAAAAGAAACTCTCGTTTTACGACAATAAGAACACGTTTAAACCAGATGAACACATTCACACGTTAGGCTGATTCTTGCTTGAATGAGGCTGATTTTGGCTCAATAGTTTGTTACCGTTAGTTCTCAGTTATATGCTGTATTTTTACCAATATTATGAATTTTTTATTCTACAATACTGAGGGTATTTAATTGTTTTTTTTTCCTTTTAGATGTAAAACAAGGTGTGACATCTTTTGAACGACGCTATTTAGAATTCTATGAATTTCAGTTTCAAATAAAAAATCTTATGTGAGCGGCACATGACTTTCCCTGCAGATTCAAATTCATTTTGTAATCTTTTATTTCATTATGCATTAAATTAAGTTTAATTGCCGAAAATAATACGGATAATTTTCTGTTATTATATCCAATTCGTTTTCTAATTGCATCTTCGTTTCTTTTGGCAACTTAATCCCCTTTAAATTCTTCAGGTCCTTAAAATTCCAAAATCTACAATATCTCGAGAACGGTTAATCCTGCTGTCATGGGGTCAGATTTATTCGCTTAGTTGTCAAATTTTACCTGTAGAACAAGAACTTAATATATTTCCTCAATTTTAGTCATTTTTTTTTTCAGAGTTGCACTATCTTGCACATGTAGTATTTTATTTTAGATCGAATATATTAGATATACTGGTCATTTCGCAAAAAAAGGCAGTATTTTTTTGCGAATCATATCAAAATCTAACCAGCGTCACAGTATCCTATGAGCGACTTATCTACCAAATTTTGTGTAATTTTATCGATTAGTTTGTTAGCTAGAGTGGATACATACGATTTTTGCTGACCATTTCGCAATAAAGGCAGGTTCATTTATCCCGAAACGTACCAAAATCTAATCAGCACCAGGGTTGCCCACAACTGAGTTATCTACCGAATTTTATGAAATTTGATCGATTAGTTTTTTCAGATAGAGTGGATACAGGAAATTTTGACTAGCCATTTCGCAAAAACAGACGATTTGTTTTATTTCGAATCATAACAAAATTTAATCAGCACCATAGTTACACACAAGTGACATACCTCAAGATTTTATAAATATCGGTCCTTTAGTTTTTTGAGTTAAAGTGGATACATACATTGCACAGACGGACACACAGATAGACATACACACACACAGAAGTCACGCTAAAATAGTGTTTTCGTATTCTAGAGTTACCGAAACTTACAGATCCGTCGAAATCTCGAGTTGCGATTTGCGGCTTGGTTCCAATACTTTCCCTATACATTACCATGTATTGCAGAGAAAGTAAAAATCTGATGTGAGCAGCAGATGACTTTTCCTGCAGATTCAAATTCATTTTGTAATTTTGTATTTCATTATGTATTAAATTGAGTTTCATTGCAGAAAATAATATGGATAATTTTCTGATATTATATCTAATTCCTTTTTTATTTTATCTTTGTTTCGTTTGGCAACTTAATTCCCTTTAAATTCTTCAGGTCCATAAAATTCCAAAAACTGCAATATCTCGAGCACGGTTCAACCTACAATCATGGGGTCAGATTTATTCGCTTAGTTGTCAAATTTTGCATGTAGAGCAAGTTCTTACTTAAAATATTTCATCAATTTTAGTTGTTTATTTCAGAGTTTCACTGTCTTGCACATGTAGTATTTTAGTTTAGATCGAATATATTAGATTTGAAGGTCATTTTGTAAAAAAAAGGCAGATTCTTTTTTTTCAAATCGTATCAAAGTATAACCAGCTTGACAGAATCCTATGAGCGACTTATCTACCAAATTTTGTGTAATTTGATCAATTAGTGGATACATACGATTAGTGGATACATACAATTAGTGGATACAATTAGTGGATCAATTAGTGGATACATACTAAAGTGGATACATACGATTTTTGAGAGCCTTTTTTGCAAAAAAAAACTGGGTTTTTTTTTCCGAATCGTACTAAAAACTAATCAGTACCAAGGTCACACCCAAGTGACTTACCTACAAAATTTTATGACACTTAGTCGATTAGTTGAGTTAAAGTGGATATACACAATTTTTTCGGCCATTTCGTAAAAAAAATGCAGGTTCTTCTTTTTCGAATCGTATTAACATCTAATCAGCACCAGGGTGACCCACAAGAGACTTATCTAAAAATTTTTTGTAAAATTTGATCAATTAGTTTTTCAGTTAGAGTGAATACAGGAAATTTTTGCAGGCCATTTCGCAAAAAAAGGCGGGTTGTTGTATCTCGAAACGTACCAAAAACTAATCAGAGCCAGGGTCACACACGAGTGACTTATCTATCAAAAGTTATGAAATTCGGTCCATCCGTCTTTTAGTTAGAGTGGATACACACATTGCACAAATAGACACACAGACAGACAGGCACACAGACGCAGACGTCACTCTAAAAATGGTTTTTTCGTATTCCGGAGGTCTCGAAACGTGTAGATCCGCGATTTTCGGCATGATTTTAATACATTACCATGTATTGCAAGCAAACTAAAAATATGATGTGGGCAGCACAGGACTTTCCCTGCAGATTTATAGTGACTTACATTCACGTTCTCTTTATGTTAATTAAATTTAATTCACTTTTAATTAAATTTTCGTTCTCATTTAGTAACTAGACTTATTTTCAAAGGTGGATAAAGAGAAAATACGAATGCACTAAATTATCTCGATAACGGATAGCTCTAGTGTAATGGGGTTGGGCTTATTATTTTCATCGTTAAACATTACGTATATAACAAGTATTTAGTGGATATATTTGAGCATACGTAGTTTTTCATTTTAGATTTTGACGAGTTTTGCGGGCCATGTCGCATAAAAAGGCAGGTTATTTTTTCCGAATCGTACCAAAATCTGATTAGCATCAGGATGACCACAGGCGACTTATCTACCGAATTTTGTGAAATTCGGTCCATTAATTTTTCAGCTAAAGTGTATACAGTCAATTTTTGCTGGCCATTTCGCAAAACAGGATGGGTTCTTTTATTCCAAATCCTACCCAAAACTAATAAACCTCCTCTGTTCTGTCTTGAAGAAAGAACTTCTTTGAATACTTACTCTAAAATATTTTCTTATATTTCCTTGAAAAAGTACTTACAAGAGTGGCCATCATTGTGAAAATATTTTGGAAAAAGTGTATTTTTGAGGTTTGGTGGCTTATAACATCACTTTTTTGTGTCAATACCATAAAATTATATATCAATGGAAAGATAATTTAATCAAGACTGTAATACAATAACATTTATGAATTAATTTTAATAGAACAGCATTTATAAAGATGAAAAGGGAAATACATAGAAAAAATGAGATATTCAAAAATTCTCAAAATGGCAGGTAATACTTAGATAACCTTTAGCCTTAAATATGGCTTTCCCATGGAGTGAACCAAGTTTTTTATTTCTGTAGCTATTATAATGTGATACCAAGACTGAATTATTGCTTCTGATAATTGGATTTTATTGCTGGGTTGCTTCTGACTAACAAGTTTCTTTAGTCTGCTCCATTTAATTTAAATGGGGTTAAGGTCTGGGCTGTTCCCAGGCCATTCAAGCATTTGAATATGATGATTGTGAAGCCACTTTTTGCACACACGAGCAGCATGACATGGAACTGAATCCTGTTGAAATATAAATGCTTCATTATCTTGAGGGAAATCACGTGAAGAAGGTTGCAGGTTGGGCTCAAGTATTTCATTTATGTATCTTTGGTATTTATACTCATTTATGTATTAATATTCCCATTGGTCACGCAGATTCTGTCCACACTTCTTGATGTCATGCAACTACAGATCATAACGCTAACTGGGTGTTTCACCGTAGGTGCAATGCAATCAGGATGCAAATCTTCTCCGATTCTTCTCCTTATGTATTTTACGCCATCACTACCAAACAGGGAGATTTTATTCTCATCATTCCAAATTACACTGTCCCATTGTTCCGTTATCCAATTGACATGGGTTTTAGCCAAGTTGAATCTTATCAACCTTTGTTTGAGAGATGAAAATGCCATTTTTTGTAGAATTCTAGCTTTTAGACTAAATTCATGCAATCTGTTCCGAACAGTCCTTGCACTCAACTTCACGTTGCATTGTGCATTTCACCCTGTATACACCGAGATGGTTTTCTTCTATCATCTAGGCACATAGTCTTAATTCATCTATCACCACTTTCTGTTGTGCACCTTTCCTGCCTTTACCAGTTTGGTTTTATAGTGACTGAGTCTCCGTATAACTCTTCAAAAATTTAGAAATGCCATCTTTGCTTAAGTTTCCCCTCAATATTTCTTCTAAATACTTCATAATTGCAGCCTTGTTCACTTAATAGTACAATTTTACAACGCTTTCTGGGGGATCAGTCAACTTTTTCGCCATTTCTTTAATTTTATTACGTTCTACAAGATCACTAAATCAAAGAACTCAAAAAGGAAAGCTACTTCATATAAACCTTAACAAGTTGTACTTCTTTTTTCTTGTTGTTTGGCTATAACTTTTGGTAGAATACAGATAATTGAGAAAATGTCATTCAATTACAATCTTGATTAAATTATCTTTCCATTGATATGTAATTTTATGGTATTGGTACAAGAAAAAGTGGTGCTATGAGCCATCAAACCTCAAAAATACACTTTTTCCAAAAGGTTTCCACAATTTTGGCCAGTACTGTACTTAAATACTTCTTATAAAGTCCCCTCTTCGAATGGCCAGGCACTTGATCTCTAATCATTCGCCTATACAGCTGCCGAAGCGTAAGCCATTGTGTCGTCCTGCGATGTTGCCCTAGCGATATCGATTTTCATCAACATTGTTCGTCCCCACAGGAACACTGCACACTTTCCCAACATTACACCCATGCCCGCAGGTGGGATTCGCAACCATGACCCCGGTAGGTGGAAGAAACGCTCGCCTTAGATTAATATTTAACTTGCCTTTCTGCAATCAATTGCCTTCCTATAAACACTTGAATTCCTATGAAATATTTCCTGGTACTTCCTTGAATACTCCCTATAAAATACTTTATAGTACTTCCTTGAATACGTCCTAGAGAGTACTTCTTTAAAAGTACTTCTTTAAATGCTTCCTATAAAATACTTCATAGTACTTCCATAAATATTTCATAGAGAGTACTTTCATAAAAGTACTTCTTTAAATACTTCCTGGAAAATAATTCATTGTGCTGAAGTATTTCCTTGATATTTTTTCTTGATATACTTCCTTGATAAATACTTCCTTGAATTTAGAATACTTTCTTAATACTTTTTTCAAGGAATAATTAAGAAGTAGTATTGTCTATCACCTATTATTACGTAGGTAATTTGAATATTTAATCCCGGTTTTCATCTGTGAAAATCGACGTCCTAAAAATCGTATTTTCTCTCTGCCTTCTCTGACAATGCCTCTTAATAACATGTCCCAACTCTCTAATTTGCTCCCTCGCTTTCAATATTAATGATTAGTCATCCATGAAAAGTATTGATTTCCTTTATTCGTGATGAAAATGCTGAATGTACGAATGTACGCGATGTTTCTTTTGAAAAGCTTATGCATTATCACTTATGCCAAATTGGAAAAACTGGTAGGAGCAATAATGAACTTTCTCCACATACTGTTATCCCTTTGCTCAGTTCGTATCAAAATAAATATGTATTACAAGATCCTCCGCACAAAGTTGTTGGCGCTAATGGTGGCAAAAACTTTCCGTACTGTTGTTTTTAATAAAATAAATTATTACAGCATCTATTTCTCCGGATCTGCTATAGATAGAGATCTGAAGATGACTGATATAGATTCAGCATCAAATTCCTGAGGAGGTAGGAAGATTCACTACATATTTCCATTTCTGGTTTAAATTTTTAATTTCGTTTGAAACATATATTTTACATGATTGGCTATAGATGGAGTTTAGATGGGTTATTTTCTGATTGTAATAATCATATCAAATTACGCCCGAAACTTTCCATTCGTACAGAAAATATCACTTCCACAGACTCACGCACACACATGCTTTAAAAATATAGCAAAATTTGGAGGAAAAGTCCGGTTTCAGAATCCACACAGGAGAACTTCATCTACTAAACTGAAATATATTGAAACACATTACTGTATAAATACCAATGAATAAAATAATACAAAAGAAAACAGAATTAAAAAAAAAATAAGAGAGTGACTTTTTTAACTAAATATAAATGAAATTCGAACAAACGACTTTAAAATTACTAATGAATAAAATACTACGAAATTAACAAGAATATAGTAAAACATTAAGTAAACCGCTTATTTAAGCTACGTGGCCTTATTTTAACTAAATTAAAAAGAATTAGAACAAAACTGCTCTAAAAAGACAAAATGAGTGAATAAATTTATGCAAGGTTATTTATAAGAATATAACAAAGAGTATAACAGAAGAATATAACAAAATTTGAATAAAGCAACCGATTTCGGAAGCTATATGGATGACTTCATCAAATAACTTCAAGAAATATTTGCACAAAACAAATATGAAATTTACTGTGAAATAAAACTATGAAAATGTGTAATAAAATACCTTTTTATTACCTTTATATTTATAAGGGGAATAAATGGTTTCAGTGGCTGTGGGAGGTAGTTAAAGCAACTAATTATGAAAAAAATACGAGCAACGTTAATACAATATATAATATTATAAAGATTATAATTATATCAGCATTTTCTTTGTTTTATGTTAAAAATATTTTAAAGTAATAATGAATTTTATTTTTCTGGTGGTTGCACAATTTTCACTTTTTCATCAAAACTCGTTAAAATAATTATCCTCCTTCTCTTATCTTCGATATTAAGCAATTATGGAACAAAAAAAAGCTCCGTTTATTCAGATGTTTAAATAACATTTTAATAAAACAGCGACCATTTCCCGTAGAAATTTTTCAACCATGAAAAATTATGGATTTCCTTTTATGGTCTCATAGATTAATGAGGTCTAGAATTACAAAAAATGCTTTGGAAAAAAAAATGCTTTGGATAAAATGTTTGAATATGAAGAATTTTCCGTTTCTAGTTCAATTGCATTTATGTTTCATCTGATAAAATATAGATACATGTGTCTTGTTTCAACATTTTTTTATTCAGAGGAATGAATTTAAAAAAAGCATTTAAACTTTATAAAATTTGCAAGGAAATTGTTTAAAAATGTCTTTTAACTACAGTAATAACATTAATAAATAACATTTAAATAACGCAGCGAACATTTCCCGTAGAAGTTTTTCAACCATGAAAAAATATCTTTTAACTATAATTATCTCCCCCCCCCCCGACTATTCTTCAGAACGTTTTAGCATAGCATAATTGAATTCGCTTTACAAGCTTCGGCAATTAGTTATAGACACATACATTAAATACTTAATATTGTTAAAATTTAATGTAAGATTCTTACGTATATTCATTCTGGTAGATAATATTTTCATAAAAATAGAGATTATAACATTTTATACGTTCCCTTGAGTGAAAAATATCCAATTAGACACATTCTAGTACATGAAATTTCATGACATACTATACAAAATTAAGCCCCTATAACGTTATTTTGCTTTTCGAAAAAAAAAATGTTCAAAAATTAGGAGCTATCTCAAAGTCCGTTTAACCCAAAACTTAATCAAGCCTCTGGAATTGACATATGGAAATAACCATACATAATTACATGCGATTTGATCAATTTGTTTGAGCTATACAGTGCCCACAGTCAATCACGCAGACATCGCTGAAAAGATGGTTTTTTTCATATTCAAATATCCTCAACACGTACAGATGTATCAAATAAGTCGCATTTTTACCCCATTGAAGTTATTTTTCCTTTGTATATATTATAAATTACAGTGAAAATAATAAGGGGTTAGTTTAAGGGAAACGTACACCATTAATTTTTTTTAAAATGTACCATAAATTTTTACTTTTAGATAATTTTGTTGTAAAATAAGTTTTAAATATAATTCTAATTACCTTACCGTACCTCTGTTCTATTATGAGATATTTCAAAAATTAAAACACCATTACGGTACTTCTACCAGAAAATTTGAAAATTTCTAAAATTTTTGATATAGTTTTGTTAATCTTCAATCATCTGCAAAATTCTTATAAATAAGATCAAAATTAACAATTTTGTGATTTAATCGCCAGATCAAGAGATTTTTTATTCCATCTAGCGACAAAATTATCGTTCCAACGGGATATTTTTATCCTAGCGATATCGTTTTACATCTGCCAACGAATCTAGAGATTTTGTCGTTTGTACTTGAAACCTCTTTTCTCAATTCGAAACCTTGGCTATCAACTTCCATTCCCGTTATGCGGATAATCAAGTCAGTTTATGTTAAATGAATTAAATTTAACCATTGGACTTAGGCTTTGACATCATAATTTTTATATTCCTTTGCGATCTTGTTTCATTGCTATATTATCATCATCTCAGGCTTTTCTCAACAAAGTCTTGAATATCAATATTCAGTGCAAACGTTTTGAGACAAGAAGAACGTTGCACACTGCACACTTTCCAGACAGAAAAGGCTTTCTGAACATGTAAGATTAGAATCCTATTTCGTAGTGTAACAAATGTAGTTTAGTGTACAGTCGTATTTAGAAGCTCCATCCTTCTGCTGATTGTTTCTGTTATTTCCCTCCTTTTTTCTTGCTCTATCTTACATTCTCTGCTGTGGATGTAAGCGAGTGATACAGTAGACTGCAGAGAGTGTGTTGTATATTGAACGTTGTTATTTAATTGCAAGAGAACAGTAAGGTTAGAGTGCTGCACCTTTTGCTTGTAGGTGTTGCAGATGAATCAGAAAGAGCGGTGCACTTTGTAATTTTAAAATTATATCTATTGTACCTTCCCTTTATCCCCCCCCTCTCTTAGTTTAAATTTTGGTTCTTCTACTGATCACATGGTATCTAATAAGGGTACCAGATTTGATCCGTTCTGCATAATTTTTCAATCGCTTGGCATTTATATAAAATTTAATTGTATATTTTCAAATATAATATTGCATATGCGTATAGTGTGTTTGCGTTGCCCATTTTCTGAAATGCTGCACAGATATTACAGATATTTTCCCAAAGAGTCGTTGTTTACATGTCCTAGTCTCTTGATTAGATCGTGGAGTGAAAAATGACGTCACAAGATTGAATTTTCTAATAAAAGCAAGCATTTTGAGCACGTTTCTCACCGTAATCTAATCGCTTAGTGATTGGGGATGGAAAACAAAGACGGCTCAAGAATCTAGGGATTTACGATTTCGGATTTGGCGATATGAAAATTACAAAGTTGGTAACACTACACAAGATTGTACCAGTAAACCTCGACCTCAGCCCTATGATTGAATCCTACTGACGAATGGCAATAACCGCGAAACGATTTACCATATGATGATGGGTTATCTGTTACTCACTATCTTATTTTGATGCAGTTCTGAGGCAGGTGTGTGTTTTCCTGTATTAATGAACACGATGTTTAGAAGTATTTTCCTAAACTATCTAAAAAAATGTTCTGTTATTTACACATAATAACTCGTAAACAAAACTGTGGTGCGTTAAAAAAACTTAAAGACTACTTATTTGATACTTTTGTTAAATTGAATTTAATATACATGGTCGAATTTAAAATACATGGCAAATTCATACATAGTGGTATTATTGTTATTGTACATTGCTTTGTTGTGCCGCTATATAAAACCATCCAATTATTTACTTTTTGCGTGAGTCCTGTAAAGGAATATTAATTAATATATTACAAAATGGATCACACCATTTTAACGTTAACAATAAAACATTTATTAAAAACATAAATACTTAATTATTCAATTACAACAATTAATCATATTATTTCGGCGGAGGGAATATGTGAGATCAGTAAGGAATTGCCTAATATATGTTTAGACCAAGATATCTTTTGAGGAACACATACCTTCAAGTCTGTCTTGGACTTTGATCATAATGCTGGCATCCGTAATTTGTACTGGTCATAACTCGCGATGTTTGGCTCCGTTTCGTACTTGGTTGCACTGCACACATCAATAGATCTAGCCATTATTTTGGAACATTTACGGAACACTTTACATCTCTAGTCGTCGTGCTATCATAATGTCGCACCTGTATATATCAGTATTTTTCGTTAAGTCATCTGTTGCCAAGTTATCTGCACAAGTGTTATTTTGTCATCATCTCGAAGTTATCTGTACAAGTCTACTCTTAGTGTCTTTCTTCGGTCACAGGATGTGGCTCTCTTTTTTCCTCGGGGGTATCACTCCCCCTTTGTTTTCATTTGCAGCATTCAGTGTGACGTAATAAGCACTTTCTTCATTGGTTAATAATTGAACCAATGTCGCTACTTGGTATCCTCGTAAGGGCCCGCTCGGCCCCCTCTGTCTTGATGCTCTTAAATTTATGGTTTGCTGTAAACCTCGGCGCCATACAGACTGCAAGTATTGTTCGATGTTTTGGACACAATAAATAACTGGCATAAACTTGTTTCACCAAAACACATGTGAGATCTATTTCTGGTCCCACAAAAACCAATTCAATTCTGTGGAACTATCTAAATAGAAGAATGATGGTGTGATACATCAATTGAAGTATTAGCTTTCCTTTAACTAGATTTTTATTTATTTGTTGTTCATACTGTTAAAAACGGATTGCTTTACTTCAATTGCCTGAATAAAGCACTGAAAACATAAATATCGGAATTTCCCTAATTAGGCAATTAAACATTTCAGTAATATTCCTTTCGATTTAATAATTATTTAAATAAGGCCATGCCAAAATTGATTATCTTGTACTTAATAAAATGTAAACATTTAAAATAACCGCCGCAAAAAATAATATATTTTTAGGTATTTAAAATATTACTCCTCAAGTCAAATCAAACTGATTTTTCCTAACATATATTACTTTCCTTATATACATGTAATGTATAAGAAAAGTATTGTGACGGATTCGAATTCGAGTTTTCGACGGGAGAACACGTTTCAAGCATCCCTGAACACGAGTCAGGCGTTTTTGAGATGATGGGTGTGTCAGTGAGACTGCGGAAACGATAACTGGCGAACGAAAGAAGAAATTCGAACAAAATTTGGTACAAAAATTACAATCTGTGGATATTGGAAGCTTATAGGTTTTAAACACAATCGAATGTTCAGAACCCTCCTAAATATTCGATTGAAATTTTGAAAAATTCATCAAAAAATCAAAACTTTTAATAAAGTTACACAAATAGACATTTCTTATGTAATTTTTCCTTAGAAAACGATTGACATAAACTTTAGAACGCTAGCTAGCATGAACAGTTCTCGTGATATGGCACATTTTTCAAATACATTTATAAAAAAAAACCATAAATTAAAAAAATATATTAACTTTTGAGAAACATGTTCACTTTTCATATGTAATATCATGTGATAAATTTAGTGACATCATTCTCATGGATCTAGCTCGTTCCATTCATGAAAAACTATACTTTGAACAATACTTTTCTATATTTGAACGCCAATAGTCATTTATCTTCTATAAGAGTAACTTATTTCTCCGTCCATACAACGCTTGGCGAGATTTTGGCGATATATAAGAATAACCTATTTTTTTACTGTAACAGTAGTAAATTCATTGCATTATATAAAGTCATGTGCTGCCCATATTAGATTTTTTTAGGATTAAATGTATACATATTAATAGGCCTAAAAAACTTTATGAACCTTATTCGACTATTTAGTTTATAAAATATACCAAACTCAGGTCACATTTCATACTTTTTGTATATATTAACGGCAACTGAAATATAACAAAATAAATACAAATTGTATTTTTAATGCATCCATTACAAATGATAAACACGAGACACATCTTTCTACGCAAGTAATAATAAATGCTTTAAAATATTAATACATCTGTATTAAAATGCGTTATAAAATAACATTATATATATATATATATATATTTTTACTTTATCTGAAAAAATGCATTTTTCTACTCCTCTGCATTAAAACTCGTTATCGAAATTTTTCTTCGTCATCCTCGTTTTTCGTATTAAATACATGTCGGGCAAAAATTATCCTCTTATGTCTGAGTCTAAATTGCATACTAACAGCATTATGAATTTCACTGAAAGTAATTTTTTAAACTGGGAGCATTTTTATGGATTTCCATTTGATAAATAGCAGCTCGAATATAGCTGCTGATAATTGTTTGGATGGAAAGTAATGTGTTTTTCTGCAGCGGGAAAAATTAAAAAAATATATGCATTATGCTTTATTTTCGTAAAATAATCGAGAATTTATGTCTCAACTCGATATACTCGTCTCCACTTTCATATATGAATATTCCATATTGTTTAAGCCCTCTGCTTTTGTAATTAGCCTCATAAAGAAAAAAAATCTGGTGCGTGCACTATATGACTTTATCTACCTAAAGCAATGACTTAATTCACATCAAACTAATTATGTACGAAATCCATGCCACAATGTTTTTAAAGATAACTTGCATATTAACATTTATCGCTTTTCTGGATACAAATATTTCAATTTCGAGCAAATCTAACTTGCCAATTAAAATATTGCAAAAATACCGCAATAGTCCACATATTAAGCGATTTTAATCATTAGAAAATCTTGCATTTTCATAAATTTTGTGATCATTTGCGTTAACTAATCGTCCAATTGTCCTTTTTACCAATTTGGTGATTTCCAAGTCAATTTGGCAACATCTTCATAAAGTCACCAATTTGGCGATATTTCACCAAATTTACCGCCAGGGTCAATCAATTTAAGGATGCATTCTATTATTGTGTAACTTTGAATTTTATGTTCAATTTATGTAGTTTTTTGATAAATTTTTCTGAAAAAGTATCTCCGGAACAGATCATGCAAGAACGAGAACTGGTCGAGAACTGGTCATCAGTTCTAAAATTAATGGGTCGTTCTAAAGTTGATGCGTTTGAAAGTGTCTAATGATAAATTACGCCTGAAATGATTATTTATTTAACATTATTACAACTCTTGATTTCTTAATGTGTTTTCAAAAATTCATTCGAAAATTGGGGAGTCTTCCAAACATTCGTCCACGTTTAAAATCAATAGACTTCCAATATTCACTAATTGCAATAGTTGCAACATTTTTTAAGTGTGCCATCCGTTTATGAGATCTAGCACACACAAACTAACATGCACACACTCATGCCAATATACCCACAGTGACATCACCTTAGAAACATTGGATTCGAGTACCAGAGATGCTTAAAACGCACTCTTAAGTTGAAAACACAAATTCGAATTTTCGACCCTGTCACAATACTTTCCCTATACATTAAACTATGTATGTAGGGAAAGTAATATAAATGTCAGTATTGTGAGTCTCCCTTCAACTTTATTATACATTCATACACCACGTTTTCCAAGTACATTAGGATCACAAACAGTATCAAAGTCGAAAAATTCGATCTTTTACATCAAATTTTGTTTGAAAGCTGATCTTGTCGAGTATTAAAATTAAACATTGGAGTTTTCTCCTTTATACATAATAATTAAATCTTTGGGTTGACTTGAATTATCATTCTTAAATTGCTCGTGAATTCATATAGTCGTACATTGCATCATTGCCGCATTAACCCACCACAAATTCTTTGTGTGAGTTCCTAAAATATAATTATATTAACATACTACACAATTCACTTTCACCATTTTAAACTTTAAACTAAACAATATTAATTACACATATACAATTATGATTAACTTACATTATATATATATATATATATATATATATATATATATATATATATATACATATAATGTATATACACTCATGTCCAAAAGTTAAGTATAATTCGTAAAATGCGAAAATTTCGGAGTTAAAATGAATATAATGGTTCACAATCAGTTGTGGAGAATTGTGGGATGAAGGTAAATCATTGTGCATATGCAAAACAGTTCAGTCGACATTGACATGTGCCAAGCACAGGCGCACGTCGGAACGAGTATAAAATGGCCACGAGCGGCATGGCCAGTTGAGGCAGAATTTTGCAATTGCTGTGGTACGGAGCGTTGTTAACAATCAAAAAGGACGAATGATGTCACAAAGATGCCAACTGGACATGTTTTTGAAGCAACGAATTATGAGAATGCTGGAATCCGGCCGATTTCAAACGGAAGAGTCTCGAATTCTGAATGTGCCTCAATGTGTGATCACTAGACTGTGACAGAGATACCAAACCACTAGAGATGTCATCCGACGATCAGTGCCAGGTCGGCCAAGGGTAACAACCGCTCAGCAAGACCGATATTTGGTGATAGCTGAGCGATATCAGAGGATCCGTTCTGCCAGACAGCTGAGTTCAGCTCTGACAGGCGCCACAGAAGTCACTGTTTCGAGACAAACTGTTTACAGGAGACTCAGACACGTTGGTCTCTATGCCAGACGACCAACAGTTTGCATCTCCCTGACGTCTTCACAGAAACGCGCGAGTTTACAGTGGAGTTTGGAACATCGGCAGTGGTGTGGACAACAGTGGGGCAATATCATGTTCAGTGACGAGTCCAAGTTTAGCCTGCAAACTGATTCTCGTCGTGTACGAGTCTCATTCTAGTGTAAGTAGTGCAGGTACATTGGCATATGTTTTGATATATATTGGAATCAATTATGACGTTTTGGTATAAAGAGTACGGGGATTATTGATATTTTCAATTTATTACGTCAATTCTTTTATTTTGTCAAAGATTTTTGAGACTCATATTGTAATACGGGTTATCTTCTACTAACACACTGCCAGTGTCGGCTCGTCTATAGGCACTGTGGCACTGCAAGAACGACAGTGCTCTCTCTCCCTCGCAGCCTCGCTTGCAGCTTTATATGTGCGCATGCGCTCAACAGTCAAACACCGCTCTCTTTCCCTCGCAGCCTCACGTGCAGCTTCCTATGTGCGTATGCGCACATAGGAAGCTGCACGCGAGGCGCATGCGCACATAGGAAGCTGCACTCGAGGGAGAGAGAGCGGTGTTTGACTGTTGAGCGCATGCGCACATAGGAAGCTGCAAGCGAGGCTGCGAGGGGGAGAGAGCACTGTCGTTCCTGCAGTGCCACAGTGCCTATAGATGAGCCGCCACTGCGACACTGCCATATTTTCTAATCTGCGACAATATAATTAGTACTGGGTTGCATATATGGATTCAATTCCTTTTTTTTTGTTAATTTGCTTTTAAAAGGGGCCAGTATGTTTCATTCTTCAGATCTGCCCGTGAAGATAATTTTGCATAGTGAGAACAGATATTCTTAAACTTCTCTTTAGGATCAATAAATTTAATATTTTAGCAGAATTTGTACGTAATTGCGAATTATAAGTTTCTTTATATTATATACTCCGTTCGAAGAACGGGAATACTGCTAGTTTTATAATAAATCACTTGTGCGGTACCCTGGTGCTGATTATATTTTAGAACAATTCGGGATAAAAGAGACTGCTTTTTTTTTGCGAAATGGCCAGCAAAAATAGTCAAAATCAGAAATTACATGCGCTCAAATATATCAATTAAATGCGTGCTTTATAAGTAATTTTTAACGATAAAAAGAATAAGACCCATCCCATTATTCCAGGATTAGCCGTTTTCGAGATATTTTAATTTCTTGCATTTTCGCTACGCCACCTTTGAAAAAATTCCAGTTACCAAATAAAAACGAAACTGGAATAAAACGTGCAAATTTAGTGTAATTTCAAATAATTATGAGTGTTATTTTACGCAATTAAACTCATTCTAATGAATTATTAAAGAAATAAAGACAACGTGAGTATGAGTCTGCAGGGTAAGTCATATACCGCCATCAGATTCTAATTTTCCCTTCAATGCATGGTAAAGTATAGGGAAAGTATTGGAATCATGCCGAGAACAGCAATTTAAATTTTCGAAGGATCTACACGTTTTGGGACATCTAGAACACGAAAAATATTTTTTATCGTGGCTTCAGTGTCTGTCTGTTTGTTCAATGTATGTATTCACTCTAACTCAAAAAATAATAGACAGATTTCATAAAATTTTATACGCAAGTCACTTGTGTGTGACCATGGATCTGATTAGGTTTTGGTACTGTGTTTGGGATGAAAGAAGCGTCTCTTTTTGCGAAAAGACCGTCAAATGTCGTATATATCCACTCCAGCTAAAAACTTAATTTTTTAAACCTTCACAAAATTTGTTAGATAAGTCACTTGTAATATACTCTGGTGCTGATTATATTTTGGTAAGATTTGGGAAAACGTCATCCGATTTTCTTTTTTGCACAACGGCATGCAAAACTCAACACAATCTACAAAAAAATTCATCGCACGCTCTAATGTATCCATGAAATTCTGGTTTTATACGTAATTTTTGAAGATGAAAAGAATAAGACGAACCACATTGCTTTGGGTCTAGTCGCTCTCGAGATGATTTAGTTGGTCGCAGTTTCGCAACGCCACCTTTGAAAATAAGTCCAGTTGTCAAATGAGAACAAAAATTGAATTTAAAATGCAAATTCATTGTAATTTAAAATAGTTAAGTATGTTATTTTGTGCAATTAATCTCAATTTAGTGAATTACTGAAGAAATAAGGAGAACGTGAAAAATAAGTCTGTAGAGAAAGTCATGTGCTGCCCATATCATAATTTTAATTTCTTGTACTTAATCAGGAAACGGAATAAAATATTTACCACAGTAAACTCGAATAGCAGATACTGATATATTGTCGAAAATGAAAATAAATATACTCAGAGGTGGATATAGCAGATTAAAGGCACTTTGCGGCTGGTGCTTCGCTACAATAAGACCGGACTGGAATCAGTTCTGTAGCTCGGGTGAGACTCTGCAGTGCATCCCAAGTGCGGCCCCTCCTATGTTTTGCAGTCAAGATATTTTATAGGAAGAAAAATTTAAACTTTAAAAAAATTTTAATGTGTGAATCTCCGCTTTACATTGTCCTCTCATATAATTAATTCCCCTTGTGTATTAGACATTATCAGAATTTAAAGGATTATACGGATATTTTTCAGATTTCTAACACAATTTTTACTTTTAAAGTATTTAGTAAAAGTCTTTACATTTTTGTTTGAGATACTAAAATCTTAGTGACGTCAATAAATTGTGTGCATTTACCTTATCTGTGGTAATATAAAGTATTTTGATGTCACTTATACACGTACCTCAGTTCATCACCGAAGTCAAGCAGCATCGGGCGCGGTTAGTACTTGGGTGGTTGACCACCTGGGAATATCGCGTGCTGTTGGCACATTTCGGGCGCAGTAGCCCGGTGGTTTGCGCGCTGGATTTGCACGCTGCCACAACTGCCGCCGTGTTCATGCGGAGTACGATCACGTTAAACATGTGGGTCCGTAAGTCCTTCCGAGACGTTGGTGGTAGGGGCAGGAGGGTACGGTCCCTGTGGATGCCTCCCCCACAGGGTTCCGGTCTAAATTGAATGGCACTTTCCGGACATCCAAACAGTTGCCTTATAACTTTCTGGTTGGTCGGACGGCCTGGGTCTCAACAACAACAACGTACCTCAGTTCAAACGATTATTTCTTCCTGTATACTACCTACTACCAACCTTCTGTCGTGAACAATCATTATTTTCTATTGGAAGTAATGCTGCAAAAGTGTTAAAATTCGAATATTTCAAGTTGTAATTATGAGAATAGCAGAAAATGCTACTTATTCTCAGCATATCACATAATGTGTGCACCCATAAAATTTGACAGCAGTAAGTGCATTTGGTTTTGAGTTATCGCATACACATTTTAGATACACATATACGACGGACATTTCCCTCTAAACCGTAAAAAGTGCTCATACATCGGAATCTTGAATTCGAAAAATTTCGGCAAATAAATTTCGAAAATACATTATACATTATTATGAGAATTTAAAAGTATTGAAATAAAAATGTTTCAATTGTTATCAAATAAAGTAAATTTATCATCTATATACCTCGAAGAACAATCAAGATTCAGCAATTTTAAAGCTATTCATCAATACACTGCATACAAATATCACAAAAACTGGGGACAGAGGATAGTCATTGCACAAAGTAGTAGGACAGTCACAGAGTAGGCATAGCTATAGTCATTGTACACAGTGATGTTTACTTTCTCATAATATATATAATATAGAAGAAGTATTATTATCACGAAAATTATCGATTTCTATATTATGAGGCCAATATATATTTTAGAATCTCTTGAATACTTTTTTACTATTTTACAGTGAAGTCTATCTGTCTGTGGTCTATGTTCCGTTTCGTGTACTTGCTAAGTGCCACAAATATTAATGAATTTTTACAAAGCTTTTTAACCGGCTTTATTATCAAAAAAAATTTTGAAATTCGTCCAAAAATTTTAAAATGAATTCGAATTTTTGCATTTCATTAACATGGCAGGATATTACAATATTTGATATAATTAAGCATAAAAGGGATTATTTATGGCTCAATGATTATGAAACTTAATAGTTACAATGTTTCAATCATTATAGTAAAAAAATATCCTCTATATAATTCTTGCGTCCGTTCACTCTAAAATATTTGCAAGGGCATCAGCTGTCCTATAACTATTATATATATATATATATATATATATATATATATATATATATATATATATATAAATATATAAATATATATATATATATATATATATATATATATATATATATATATATATATATATATATAGATATATATATATATATATATATATATATATATATATAGAAGTAAAAACACGGTCATAATGCCGATAATAGAAAGGATCAGCACCGGCGGCCCAAATTCGAAGATTAAAAAGAATTAAATTCACCTTCAGGTCTCAGTATTTAATTCTAATTAACCCAACCAAATACCTGTTTCAGATTAGATAATAGTACATTACTATAAATGTCCAAACTCAGACTACAGGTACCAAAAGATGAGAAAATGAAGATAAGAAACATTAGGAAAATTTGTATTAACTTGTGGCAGGAACCTTTCTTCTTTCACCACGTGTATGCTATCAACCTCAACTGTATGAAAAATTCTAGAAGCACCGGAATTAACATGACGAAATACTACCTAGGAGGCAGTACGAACGTTCACAGTAACATTCCCAGACCCGTTCAGTGAGGCTGAGCGGGAGACCGAACTATTACCCATATAAGCAAAACATAATATGAGCATGAAGCAAAGATGAAAATTCCTTCTAAGCAAGTGATTCATAGAAGAAATCTATAAATAAGAATGCCACTATATACCATTCTAAGGGGGCTCAAATAGTAGTATCAAACTGGCTAAAGTTGCAATTTCTTAACGAAAATGAAATTCGAAACCTTAATATTAATGTATCTTATTTTAAAATTTTTTGATTTTTCTAATTTTTTTAGCTTATTTAATTATATTTTTTATTTTTTATTGTTATTTATACATACAAATATATATATATATATACTGCTGGACAATTACTAAGTGCGTATGCACATTTTTCATTTCCACGCCTGTTCGTCACGTGATAGCTCTGTTAAAAGTTTTAAAGGATTTGACGCGTGTGGACAGTTATTGTTCCAAGTGACAGTTTTAAGGGACAGATTTAATTCACGAACGTGAAATTTTCGGTATGTCTTCCCGTTATCACTTAGACGATTTTACGCGTGGCCGTATTATTGGAAAGATCGAAGACGAGTGAAAAATAACAGATGTTGCCAGGGAGTTCGACATCGTCTACAGTGTTGTTTCACGGCTATGGCAAATATTTAAAACAAATGGAATATGTAGCAAGTGTCACAGGGAAGGTCGTGTTAGAAGTACGACGTCCTCAGGAGACAGGTACATTGTCCTATCGGCAAACAGGGGTAGGCGCACCACAGCTCAGCAGGTGACAAATCAGTTTCTTGTTACCATAGGAGAGCGGATCTCCCGAAAAACTGTAGCCAGATATTTGGGAGAAGGAGAACTATACGCCCACAGACCTGTTGTGAATCCCATTGTCCAGACTACAGCTTACCACTCGTTTGCATTGGTGTCATGAGCATCGCAATTGGACCAAACAAGATAGGACTTGCGTACTATTCTCAGATAAGAGCAAGTTCAGTCTGTCATCGGATTGTAGTCGCCAACTGATCTGGCGTGAGAGTGGTACTGCTTATCGCCCAGAATATATCTAGGAATGGGACCGATATCCGACATGCAATGCCATGGTATGGGCCGGCATCATCATCAATGGGCGAACGTCCCTACATGTGGTTGCAACTGGGAGTATGCCCGACCAATGATACATTGATGACTGCCTCATGTTCTCCTTTTCCGCTTGTTTTCATGGACGACAACGCACCATGTCATCGAAGACTAGCTGTTGAGGATCGTCTAGTCAGTGAGGGTATTCAATGCCTCGTATGTCCAGCACGTTCTCTAGATCTAAACCCCATTGAAAATGTTTGGGATGTTTTGGGGAGGCGACTTGCTGGACGAAAATATCCTCCAACAAACAAGAATCCCCTCATCCTTACACTGACAGAGGAGTGTGATAACTTGCCTCAACAGCTGCCGGAGAATGTTGTGAAAAGCATGGCACGGCGTGTGGAATGTTACATTGCATTGGACGGAGGACATATCCCGTACTGACACCTTTCTCAAAGGTGTCTACTGTCGTTTATATTCATTTTTCCATTTCTTCGTACACAGCATCAAATGAACAATTTTCCCTTTCAGATGTTTTAAAACCTTCTGTATTTTCCAGAACAATAAATGATCTTTATTCTAATGTCCCAACAGTGTTGCAACAATTTTTTATCCTGCTGGACCCCCACTCCTCGCTTCATTTTGTGATGTATTGCAATTTGTGATTATTAGCTGAATTATTTGTGATTGTTGAATTATTAGCTGAATAATTCAGAAATAAAGCTGGAACTTTCATGAACGCCTGTAATTGCAACTTTTCTTATCAGTTTGTAGAAATTATCAACAAAGTTGTTGTAGAAAATGGAGCAAAGGTTGCAGAATGTGTTACAGTGTGACGTCATTAGCCCCCCTCTCGGTATACACGTCAATCCCTCCCCCGATGCGGTACATTGCCAGACTTGGTATAATTCAAAATACGTTTTACAGCTTTTTAAAATGAAGGATAACATGCTGTAATTGTGATAAGTTGGAATAACAATTCTAATTTTTCAAATTACTCTAGTAATTTTATAAACAAACTCTAGTAATTTTAAAAGGAATTTATTATCTTCAGTTTCGACCGAGTTTGATTTTTCGTCTCCAAGTTTTTTCGATGATGGGAAATAATATTGTGCAGAAAGAAATCCATGGTAAATTTTAAGGATTCTGTTATATCTTTTCTTTCTCATTAGGTTTTGTATTCACTATGCTCTGTTACTTCTTAAAGTTTCATGTCTACACCAACCAGCTATATTTTCAATAAATATAGCATATATTATATTTATTATATTTGAAAACTTAAAACTTTGGCGGAAACTTTATTTAAATGGCGTCATCGAAATATAAATTGCCTGGTTCTCTCTATAAAAGTTGTGAACATTTCATTCATAAACTTTTTTCCATTCATTTTCTTCAGCGGCGATATAATATTTTATTATATTTGAAAAGTTCATCGAAACCAAATGACGTCATTGAAATGACGTCATTGAAATGACGTCATTGAAATATAAACAGCCTGGCTCTATACAAAAGCATTGAATATTTCACTCATAAGCGTTTTTCCATTCCTTTCATTCAGCGGCGATAATTTAATCACAATACTACAAAAATATTCACAATACTACAATAAAATTATCGCAATACTACAATAATTTATTTTACTTAAAATTTAAAACCATGGAAGACACTTTCTAACTACATGCTTAAAACTTTATCAAAAAAGGCAATTCTATAGAATAGTCTACTTCTCTATGTAAAATCAATGCATGTTTCAGTTATATCAGCTATTTTGCAGACTCCAGATCTAAATAATTTGTGCAAAGAAAATTCGTCAATTAGATATACAACTGCATCTATTATATATACAGTATACAACTCATCGTACAGCTTGATGTGTTTGCACTCTTCACACGAGAAAATTAGGCTTCTGTGTAGAAATAATCAAAGTTAGATGATCATTTAAACTCACAAATATTGTACTTGCGATGGAGCAGTATATAGATGCACAGAAAAATAAAAAATAAAGCGATTCAAAATAAAAAATAAAGCGACCAATTTGCTAAAGTGCACATTAGCAAATGAAATCTTTAAATATATAAAATATATATTATAATTAAATTATTCCAAATAGCTAATTTTCATTACAAAGAAAAGTTTCGATTTTAATGGGTTTAGTTTCAATTTTTATTTGCCATCATCGTCAGTTTACCATTACACGTCGGCCCTGATTACCGAAAACCACAGGAAGCATAATATTCCTTTCAAAATATTTAAAGGGTCCCCCAAATTGCGCCCCTGAACCAAATCGCTAATCCCATTTAATGAGCATTTTGCTTGCATAGGCAAACAAGAACCTATTTTGGTTGTCTATACCCAAATTTTAATTGGCCATGCATTGTTTTCAATTTGTAATAGTAAACTGTTAACGGAACATAAAGTAGAATGAATGTTAATATTTTGGTTTGAAATTTTTACAAAATTTAACTTAAGTGCAAGTGATAAAGTAAGAAAATACATTACATTTAGAAAAAAAAATAATTTTGGTACAACCAACCACATAAAATAATTGCTTGACCTGATAAACTTAGGTAATTCAATTTTCTCTTAGTATTGATGAGTATGTGAGGAAATTATTTTGAAAACTTTTCTCTGGCTATGTTCACAAGATCAAAGTGCGGCAACCCAAAATGGGGTTCTGCTTCATATAAATTGGGGAATTAATCAGGCCCTGAATACACGCAATGGTAAAAATAATGATCTTACGTTTTTACGAATTCTACTATGCAGGTTGTTTATTTACGGTGGTGATCATGTTCTATAGAAATTGAGCAGGCTGCTGGTAAGTCCCGTCTGACAGAAGAATATCATAGTTTTTCGAATATTTAAAACTCATTCTTTTCCAGATGGCCATAGTTTATTCAGCAACGCTATTTCCTTGCTGTTTGATTTCCAGTTAGAAAACCCAAATTCTCTATTGACGAAAATGAAAACCAAATACATAACAACGACCTTGATCGTGCTCAGCTGTGACAATGGCTAAAACGCGCATAATGGAGCAGTACACACGATCAAATCGACGCAGAATAATATGTTTCATTTATCCCGAAACAGCTTTTAATAGAGGTTTTACTACACTAGGAACAAAACTAGAAGGTACATGTTTCAAAATTAAAAACTTTGAAAATAATGGACCTCCTAATGCAAACTCATTGGTCTTTCTTTACAAAGTTTTAGGGTACTTAAAGATTTTTCTAGGACTCCTGTAATAACAGTTTATTATTCATTTTTAACTTTCTCTGCAATACATGTTAATGTGTAAGGAAAGTATTGGAATCATGACGAAAACCGCAACTCGAGTTTTCCATGGATATACACGTATTGGGAGCTCTAGAATACGAATAAACTATTTTTGTTTGACGTCTGTGTACTTGTATCTATCCAATCTAACGGAAAAACTAATTGCCCGAAATTCATAAAATTTGGTAGTCATCAAATCAAGTTGTTGTTGTTGAGACCCAGACCGTCCGACCTACCAGAAAGGTGTAAGGTAACTGTTTGGACGGCCGGGAAGTGCCACCCAATTTAGACCGGAACCCAGTGGGGGAGGCATCCACAGGGACCGTACCCTCCTTCCCCTGCCACCAACCTCTCGGAAGGACTTACGGACCCACATGTTTAACGTGATCGTACTCCGCGTGAACACGGCGGCAGTTTTGGCAGTGGCTGGAATCGAACCCGGGCCTACCGAGTGCAACTCCAGCGCGCTAACCAATGGGCTACCGCGCCCCTCATCTAATCAAGTGTCTTGTGGATGACCCTGGCGCTGATTAGATTTTGGTGAGATTCTAGATAAGATAGCCTGCCTCTATTTCCGAAATGGTCTGTAAGAATCGCATGTATGCACTGTAACTAAAAACTTAATTAATCAAATTTCACAATATTTGGTATGCGATTCTACAACAGTATCTGCAGTCTTCAAAACTTATCAAAATCTGAAATAAAAGGCAACCTATGCTCAAATGTATCAATTAAATACTTGTTTTATACTCAATTTTTGACTGTAAAAGGAGTAAGACCAACTTCATTACTGTACGATTAGACGTTCTCGAGACATTTTATTTTCATTTTTGCTACGTCGCATTTGAAAATACGTCCATTTACCAAATAAAAACGAAAACATAATTAAAAGTGCAAATTCGGTGCAATTTCAAAAAAATTATGAGTGTCACTTTGCGCTATTAAACTTAATTTATCACATTATTAAAGAAAAATAAATTTAATAAATTATTCCAAAATGAATTTGAGTCTATAGGAAAGTCATCTGTAGCTTACATCAGATTTTATTTAATATTAATAATGTTTCACGTTTAAAATATTTTACAGATATTTACCCAAAACATAAAGTTAAAGCCAAGTATAAAACAATGTTCTACAACAATAGCAGGAACTCATACTGAACTCTATGCAAAATCAAAAATTTCTTTAGATAATATTGAATCTCCCATGAGCAATCAAGGAACTCTGGCCGAGCCTTAGGCAGTTTTGCTAAATAAAATCTCTCAAGACAGTTTCTTAAGCCGAATGAATAATGCATACATACTGAAAATAGAACAAAGAAAATTTCGTTTGGTTTAAAAAGAACCACAATGTGAATCTCCAATCGATTTTTTATTCTATATCGTTCAGGTAAACTTTCATCTTAATAAACCATCTTGAAAATAATTTATAAAAGTGTCTTAATTTTTCCTACATAATACAACAGAGTGAAACTGACTCTCAGATTGGTGAATTTACAGCTAAAACAACTGAAGAAAGAAATTTGAAACTTGACCTATAAAGAACGAAATTGTTAAGTTTCTCGATCACTGAACCATAAATAACCCTTTTTATGCAAAATTATGTCAAATTTTGTCTTATGCTGCCATGTTGAATAAATATAAAATTTCGAATACATTTCGAAGTTTTTGTCCGAATTTCAAAAAATTATATTGAGTTCTAGATTATTTTTAATAACAAAGCCTGATATAATATTTTGCGAAAATTCATTAATATTTGTGGCAGTTATAATGTAGGCAAAAAAACGACAACAGATAGACGGTCATCACTTTAAAAATCATCAAAACGTGTTCAGGAGTTCGTCACGTGATAGCGATGATAAGAGATTTAAAGGCTTTGGCGCGTGTGGACAGTTGTTGTTCCAAGGGAAAGTTTTACGCGAAAAATTTAATTGATGAACTTGAAATATTAGTTATGTCTTTCCGATACCACTTAGATGACTTTACGAGTGGCCGTATTATTGGAGAGATCGAAGAAGGGGAAAAATTACAGATGTTGCCAGAGAGTTCGACATCGCCCACAGCGTTGTTTCACGGTTGTGAAAAGCATTTAAAACAACTGGAATATGTAGCAAGAGTCACGGGGGAGGTCGTGTTTGAAGTACAATGCCTCAGGAGACAGGTACATTAACCTATCGGAAAACAGGTACAGGCTCACCACAGCTCAGCAGATGGCAAATCAGTGTGTCTTGCTACCACAGGACAGCCGACCTCCCGAAAAGCTTCTATCCAGACATTTGGGAGAAGGAAGACTTTACGCCCGCTGACCTGTCGTGTGTGTCCCAATGTCCAGACTGAACCGTACAGCCCGTTTACAATGGTTTCGTGAGCATCGCAATTCGACCGAACAGGACTGGGCTTGCGTACTATTCTCAAATGAAAGTAGGTTCAATCTGTCATCGGATTGCAGTCGCCAACTGATCTGGCGTGAGAATGGTACTGTTTATCGTCCAGAAAATATCCTGGAAAGGGACCGATATCCGACATGCAGCGTCATGGCACTGGCCTGCATCATGATCAATAGCCGCACGCCCCTACATGTTGTTGCAACTGCGACTATGACCGGCCACCGATACATTGATGAAATTCTACTTTCTCATGTTCACCTTTTCCTTGGTGATGCCGGTGATAAATTTGTTTTCATGGACGACAACGCACAATGCCATCGAACGCTCGCTATTCAGGATCATTTAGTCAGCGAGGGTATTCAATGCCTAGTATGGTCAGCACGTTCTACAGATCTAAACACCATTGAAAATGTTTGCGATGCTTTTGGGAGGTGACTTGCTGGTCGAAATTATCCTCCAAAACAAACAAGAACACCCTCATCCGTGCACTGACAGACGAGTGGGATAACTTGCCTCAACAGCTGCTGGATAATGTTGTGTAAAGCTTCCCACAAAGTGTGGAATATTGCATCGCACTCCATGGTGGACGTATCCCGTACTAACACCTTTCTCAAAGGTGCCTTCTGTCTTTCATATACATTTTGGCATTTCCCCGTACACAGCATTAAATGAAATATTTTTTTCCTTTCAGATGTTTCAAAACATTCTGTGTTTTTCAGAAAAATAAATGGTCATTATTCTAATGTCCGAGCAGTGTGGCAACAATATTTTATCCTGCTGGGCCTCCACCCCAGTTAATGTGTTAATATGTGTTAATTGTGCTACATTGCAATTCGTGATCCGTCTTTAGCAATTTCCAGCAGCATATTATATATATATATATATATAAATACTAATTTTATATTTTTATACGGCCCCTGTACAAAAACATTTCCAATGAGTAAAATGTGCCCTATACACTAATAAAGTGATGTACAAAACTTCAGCATTTAATTATAAAAAGTCGCAGAGATATGTTTAAACAAATGTGGCGAGGGATTAATTACAATTTAAAATGTAAATTCTCACATCAAGAGGGCAAGTGACGCAACGCAGAAATGTATCATAGGCAAATAATATCGGCCTCTTATCTTTAGATTTGTTTACAATTTTTCAAAAATATGCTTCCTGAAGAATACCTTATAACTTTACGTGATTAATTTCAGAATAAAACTTGGAAATGCCACAATCAGAATGAATATTAAAACAGCTTGGAAATGTATGCATGTGCAAATATCTGTCTCTGATCGGTGCGTCACACAATCGCAACAGACGCATCATCACATGAGAAAGTTGTTTTTGCTCTGCCATTGATCAATCGCCTCGCTTACGCAAGCGTAGCTCGCTCAACCTGGCAGTCTGAGCAACCCTTAAGTATTTCACATTTTTACTATATTTTGAGAGTAGTTAGCCTGTACCGACAGTATGTCGCAATACAGCATCGGACGACTTTTTGAAATGCTTATGCTGTACAGTTTATGCAATGGCAATGCTAACGAAACTGCACCCTAATATCAACATACCTTTCCCAATTTTCGACATCCTTCTAGGAGATTTATTTCCCGATTGGTGCAACGAGTGCATGAAAGTGGAAGCGTACATCGTGTAGGTTTATTAGGTAGGTCCAAACGTCACTCAACTGATGTAGAAATTAATATTTAGTCTTACTTTTGCAGTCATCCACATAGTAGTCTTCTTACCGCTGCTTCAGAAATGAACGTACCACGTGCAATAGTGTGGAGAATACTGAGACGGAATAAATGGCATCCATTTAACATTCATGGTGTGCAAGTACAAGAGTCAACAGAATATCAACATCGTCTAGATTTTTGTAATTGGACTCTACGAGTAAATCAGGAAGATGCAGATCCCTATTTCCTGAAAAGCGTAATTTGGAGTGACGAATGCTGTTTTAAACAAGATGGATGAATAAATCCTCAAAATGCTCAAATTGCACTTCTGGTCTGACAAAAAACCATTCGTAATACGCGATATTCATCATCAGAAGCAATTTTCTGTGAATGTATGGTGTAGTATTTTCAAAAACCGTTTGCTTGGACCCATACTGTATGATGGTACGTTGACGGGTGATATATATGTTAATGAAATTCTGAATGAGGTTATTCCAGATTTTATGGATGAACTGCCTCTAACAGTAATTCCACATGTATGGATTAAACAGTACGGATCTCCAGCTCACCATTCTACAGTTGTGAGACACTGGTTAAATAACGAGTTTAAAGACAAGTGGATTGGCTTGCATGGGCCAGTCGAATTCCCCCTTGATCGCCAGATTTAACGGTTATGGATTTTTATATGTGGGGTCACTTATACATAACTGTATATCTGCCACCTCCCTTAAATAAAGCAGGGTTGCAACAACGCATTTAAGACGGTTGTCGTGGCATCACAGAACAAGAACTTGATCGAGTGCGCAGAAGTGTTATCAGGCGAATGCAGCTCTGTATAGGCTTAGGTGGAAAACATTTTAAACAAACTTTCTAATCGTTGTGAAAACTTATTATTTCTACTCAGTGTAGGTACTTTTGTACAAATAAATAGCAAAAGTATTATTTATTTATGTAATCATTGTTTTCATTCGTAATTTGTGTATGACCCCTGAAACGTGATCTGCTGAAATGATTTTTCCCCTCTGAGAACCCATGTCGATGGATCGAAAATTGGTTTAGGTTAGCATTTTTGTCTTTTCTTATCTCTGGGACTTTTTATGATAAAATGCTGAAATTTTGTACATCCTCTTATTAGTGAATGGGACACATTTTACTCATTGGAAATGTTTTTGTACGGAGGCCGTATAAAAATTATAATTTTGTATTTTTTAAAATGTAATTCCCTTGAAAATTTTAATCGATTGCATAAAATTCTGTACATTTTTCTACGAAACTTTGTAATTTATTATACATGTCTAAGATCATTATTTAAGGAATAAATGCAATGTTTTTGGGACCCCCTGTATATATAATATTGTATATACTATATACAATAGTATAATAATTATCTTAAAAGCATAGAAGTGGAACATTTTCGGTTATTCAAGATTCCATAGGAATTTTCACATCACCGGCGCCTAAATTATAGAATGAGGCCGAGTTGCAATTTGTTGAAATACAATTCAAGCATTTAGAATCTGTCCTGGTTGAAACTGTGGACATCGACGTAGTATTTGTGTTCTTCGATATATTTAAGCGGCTTCCTAGGGAACCTAACGCTGAGGTCTCTAAATGGTCTCAAACTCTAATGAGCATGGTCTAACGAATGCGGAAATAGTTACTGCAGTAAATAAATGAGGTGCTGCTATTTACCGCCGGCCCGTCAATGTTCCAGGTACCACTACTAAAGCGGGTTGGCTGCCATAGGCTATGGCTACCCAGCCCATGATGCCTGCAGTGGGGCTGTTGTGGCGCTTGATAATGAGTTTGGGATTGTGGCGTTGTGAAAGGAACCTCCACAGCCGGACACGCTCCACAAAACGAAGCGACGCTTGTAGCTACACACCACATATCACCAATATGTGACATTCCATGTTTTTCTGGCCCGGCACAACTGCAACCGGGGCCGCCGATGTTCCTATGTTAACGGCAGCACGCGTAAAGGAGGCTTGGATCGCAGATTTGCTTCCTTCAGGCACAGACTACTATACAGACCTGTCACTCTCGATAGTTTCGTTTTCGCGGCGGCCATTAGAGATAGACCAAACATTGGGTTGGCGCGCTCTTGGCGATGGTCTGGTTTGTTCCGAGCGCTTGGCGATAGTCCGGTTTGGTTCCAAGACGATTTTCAATGTTATAACCCTATTTCGCTCGGCGAAAACTTAGAACAACAGACTAGCGTGGTTTGAGTAACGTGAAAAAGGATTATTTGTTACTCAAACGTTATTTGTTAAGTGTTTACATCATTTCATAGAAATGGATTGATAAAAGAAAACTGGTTGCGTTACAGGGTATGTAATTTATGTTTATTAAAATTGAAAGAATTTTAGTTATCACCATTCTACATACGTGTTCATTATAAGTATACACGCGTTCGTAAGTATACACGTGTTCATATAAGTATACACGTGTTCATATAAGTATATTAGTGCTGTGTTATTACTGCCGGATTAGACTAAATTTTAAGAGGTAGTGGTATAATTAGTTAAAAAATATTTTCCGTATTTTTATAAAATGTGAAATAATTGATATTTGGATAGCTTTTTCTTAGTTGAATGTGATATAGTATGTGTATATATTTATGTAAAATTTTTATTAAGTGCCTTATGGTGGAAAATCCCCCCCCTTCTGGTAATTAATGATTGAGTTCCACAACTTCGATAGTGCATTTATGTAAATTTGATATTTACTATATGAATATGTTTATATTTAAAAAAAAAGTCTATTATCAG
>OX578151.1:90762401-90929599 GCA_951213105.1 Amaurobius ferox | reverse complement strand
CCCCCCCCCCTTAAGCAGAAAATATTGGAAATCTGAAATTGCACACTTTCTTCCTTTCGAGTGATTTACCAATATACCAAATTTGAAGTCTCTATCTTATCACAACGCATGCTTTCCCGTCATTTCACTTATCGAACGTTTTGGTGTGGGGCACCCCCTCTAACGAACGTTTTCGAAAAATTTGATTTTTTCAGGGAGTTTTATCGAACGACCGAGCCGGGTACCAAATTTCAAGTCTCTATCAATACGGGAAGTGCCTAAAAAAGGCGTGACAGACAGACGGACAGACAGACAGACAGACGGACACTTGGCAATTAGTATATATAATAATAATAGATTCTTCATTCATGATGTCACGTTCAGGAGTAAATTTGAAAGGAGTTGCCAAACCACACGCATTATTACAGTAAAAAATATATTCTTAATATTGAAGTGGCAATATCCAGGTGTAAACAACTTATCCCTCAATCTGGGCTACTCTTAGTCATTCTTCTAGTCGTTAATTTATTGTTTTAGAGGCGTTTTTATCAATTTGGAGATATTTTCGTTAATTGGGGAACATTTAAACAAGTCGTCAAGTTGACGACGTTCCACCAAATTTGTCGTCAAAATTTATAGCAGATAAATGACTATTGACGTCCAAATACAAAAATATTACCCAAAGTATCTCTCCTCATGAATGAGACGAGCTAAATCCATCAGAAAGATGTCACTAAATTTATTGCATGATATTACATATGAAAAGTGAACGTATTTCACAATACGTAATATTTTTCTTTATTTTATGTGATTTTTTGACATATTTATTTGAAAAATATGCAATATCTCGTGAACGGTTCATGCAAGCGGTCTACAGTTTTTGTCAATCAATTTTTATTGAAAATTTACATAAAAAATGACTATTTGCCTAACTTTAGTAAAGGTTTTAATATTTTGCTCATTTTTTTCAAAATTTTACTTCAAAATTTAGGGAGTTCTGAACATTCGATTTTGTTTAAAAACAACTCCCAGTATTCACGGATTGTAATTTTTGTACAAGTTTCGTTCGAAATGCTCTATTTGTTATTAAGATATCGCCTTCACAGACTCACTGACATAGATAAACACACACGCATATACACACACATACACAAATCACCTCAAAAACGTTTGATTTGCGTTCAAGGATACTTTCGCTCTTATACATTATACTATGTATATAAGGTTAGTAACAATCACAGGGCTAGATTCTTATTTCAAACTCTCAAAGCAGGCAAAATTATTATAGGCATCGTCATTTAAAAATGTGATATGGGCAACACAGGACTTTCCTTATATAATCAATGAATTTACTACTTTTACAGTTAAAAAAATGTTATTCTTATAGTAAGTACTTATATTCTTTCCAAGATATTGAATTTTCTTTAATTTGCAGTCATTTTCATTGATTTAGAGTCATTTTTATCCATTTGGCGAGATTTTAGTTAATTTGGCAACATTTAAAAATGTCGCCAAGTTGGCGAAATTCCGCTAAATTCGTCGCCAAAATCTCGTCAAGCGTTATGGACGGAGAAATAAGTTATTCTTAAAGCAGATAAATGATTATTGGCGTTCAAATACGAATGAATCACTCAAAGTAACTTTTCTCGTGAATTAAAGATTTGCGTTCAAGGATACTTTCGCTCTTATACATTATACTATGTATATAAGGTTAGTAACAATCACAGGGCTAGATTCTTACTTCAAACTTCCAAAGCAGGCAAAATTATTATAGGCATCGTCATTTCGAAATGTGATATGGGCAATACATGGCTTTCCTTATATAATCAATGAATTTACTACTTTTACAGTTAAAAATATGTTATTCTTATAGTAGGTACTTATATTCTTTCCAAGATATTGAATTTTCTTTAATTTGCAGTCATTTTCATTGATTTAGCGTCATTTTTATCCATTTGGCGAGATTTTAGTTAATTTGGCAACATTTAAAAATTTCGCCAAGTTGGCGATATTCCGCTAAATTCGTCGCCAAAATCTCGTCAAGCGTTATGGAAGGAGAAATAAGGTATTCTTACAGCTGATAAATGATTACTGGCGTTTAAATACGAAAGTATCACTCAAAGTAACTTTTCTCATGAATTAAAGATTTAGATCCATGAAAAGATGTCACCAAATTTATCGCATGTTATTACATATAGAAAGAAAACATGTTTCTCAAAAGTTTTTTTTTTTAATTTATGGGATTTTTTTGATCAATTTATTTAAAAAATGTGCAATATCTTGAGAACGGTTCATACTAGCGTTCTAAAGTTTATGACAATCGTTGTCTAAAAAAATTGCATAAGAAATGTCTATTTTCGTAACTATATTAAAGGTTTTCATTTTTTGATGATTTTTTCAAAATTTCATTCGAAATTTAGGGGGATTCTGGGCTTTCGATTGTGATCTAAAACAGTAGGCTTCCAGTATTCATGGATTATGATTTTTGTACCAAATTTCATTCGAATCGCTCCATTAATTCGTGCGATATCGTCTCCACAGACTCACTGACACACACACACAAGCACACATACACAGACATCACCTCAAAAATGTTCGATTCGTGATCAGGGTTGTTTGAAACGTACTCTCCCGTCGAAAAATCGAATTTGAACTTTCGACCCCGTCACAATACTTTCCTTATACATTATGCATATAAGGAAAGTAAAAACAATACGCAGTTATGACAGAGGTGAATGCGTGTTTAATAGGTATTTGTAATCTGTATGTATGTGTTCATTGATTAAAAAAACTATTTATGAATTTCGAGTATTACTAGTAGAGTTCGTGGGCTGCATCTAAATGCTGCAGAAGCTGTTCATGGCCTGCAGGCCATATCTTTGACATGTCTGTTCTAGACCCTCCTGAAGCTGCTTAGGTGAATGAAAAGTCTGCAGCTGGCACACTTTTAATACTCTCCACTGCAGAGTACCAAGAATGTGCCAGGTGCTGCAGAGTATTAATAGTGCGTCCACAATACCGAGTACCTAACAAAGCAGGATTTTCGATTTCTGCTCTAGGGAATAATAAGCTTAAATACTAGTTTAATGTACATTTACAAACCTATGTCGACAGCACATGACTTCCCCTAAAGACTAAAATTATTTTTTTAAATTTCTTTAATAAATTGCTAAATTAAGTTTAATTACGCAAAATAACCAACATAATTATTTGAAATGACACAAAAATTGCACTTTTATTTCAACTTTCGTTTTAATTTGGTAACTAGAGGTATTTTCAAAACGACGTACCAGGAATGTAAAAACTAAAATGTCTCGAGAACGGATAGTCTCAGAGTAATGAGGTTGGTCTTATTATGTTTATCGTCAAAAATTATGTATAAAACAATCACATAATTGATGCATTTGAGCATACGTAGTCTTCTATTTTAAATTTCAAAAATTTTTGTTGGCAACTCAATTATCATTCGAAGGATTTTGTCAAGCCATTTGAAGTGAAATATAACACGCCATAATTGTAATCATTTGAAACCACAATACCGAATTTTCAATATTTTTCTTGTAAAAATTGAAATATATCTGATATGGGCAACAGGTGACTTTCACTGAAAACTCATATTTACACTCTTTTATGTCACATTTCTTCGATAATTCTCTAAATTGAGTTAAATTGCATAAAATTACACCCATAATTATTACATTCTTTATATACATAATGTATAAGGAACGTATTTTGACGGGGTCGAAAATTCGAATTCCAGTTTTGGACTGGAGAGCACGTTTCAAGCATCCCCGATCAAGAATCGAACATTTTTGACGTGATGTCTGTGTGTGTGCGTGTCAGATTTGCATTCACGAAAGATACAAATCTTGTATCGAACATCCCGAAGAGAGGCAAGTGTGTGGTTCTCCAGAGCACTCTTCACCATGACAATAAAATAGTAGGCACAGATACAAAGAAACCTCAAATCATTTTGGACTATAACATCACCAAAGGAGGGGTAGTCACGTTAGATAAACTGGTCTCCTACTATTCCTGTCAGAGGAAGACAAACAGATGACCCATTGTAGTTTTCTCCAACATCCTGGACATTTCCGAATATAATGCATTCCTATTATTTATCAAGAGTAATCCAGCATGGAAGAAGAGGTCACTTCGCAAAAGGAGAATCTTCATTGAGAAGCTTAGTATGACTTTAGTAACCCGCCACATTGACGGAAGAAAACATCTGCCAAGGGCAAGGGTAGCCCGAAAAATTGGTGGTGATTATTCTAAACTGAGGACAACCTGAATCACGACCTGAAGCATCCGTAAGTGCAGCAACTGCTGGCAAAAGGGGAAGATGTCACTTGTACCCACAGACTGACAACAGAAGTTATGTAAAATGTTTCAAATGTGGACAGTTCACTTGTCAGAAACATTTCATTCAAGTGTGTAACAATTGTATATAAACGGACAACTTCCAGAATTATATTGTTGGCGGAAAGCTAAATATTTCACAAATATTTAGTCCGTGCTGTGTAATTTTGCTTTCATCAAACGAGCGTTCTGAAATATAAAAATATCTACTGTATAAAAATAAATATATGTAATAAATACAGAAAAATACTTCATTGTATTGTATTTGAAAGTTTACAGTGATTTGCAGGAATGAATGATTGAATTACATTATATATTTATATATTGCATTACATTTATATATATTATATATTTACATTATATATATTATATATTTACATTACATATATTATATATTTACATTACTAATATTAAAAAATGTGACTTCAATTCAATAATATTGAAAATTACACCATGGGTCATTTTTGACCCGAACAACTTAGGTGTATACTAAACTTGAACAACGTATGAAGGTTAATAGAAGTTGAGGCCAAAGAGGCTACTTTAAGCCAATAACGGGGTGTTATAAAAACAGAAAGTATTGTGAAGGTGATCATGCATCACCACCCATAAACAATTACCAACCAATTAAGATTCGATCAAATACCTAAGAGTATTACTAAGTATAAAATACCTAAGAGTAAAATTTTCAGAATTAGGAATATGTAACAAAATATTAATGAGGTAAATAGTTTCGAAATTTATATTACTTAACTACATCAATTAAATTCAAATACATACGATTAACACATTTTGATTTTTTTTTTTGGAAATTTTATAAGAAAATATTTGAATTATTTAATACGTAATATTGATCTAAATAATCACAATTATAGCCTGCTACCGTTCATTTTAAAAGGCTTAAAAATATTTTGATTAATGCCAAGTTTGACAATGTACACCTTCTGGATAAAGCTGTCCTCCCCCGCCCGAGGGACCTAATGACGTCACGAACTCAAAAATTGCGAAGTGGAGATGTTAAGTGACACACAAGTTAGAATATTTTAGTAGATTAAATTATTAATTTCTATAAATTATTTTGACTGTGAAATTTTGGAGGGTCTAATGAAATGTATTGAACGCCCTGCATATACTCACCTGAACTACAGACCTGACTGCAGTCCGGGTGTTGTAGTGCAGATAAGTACTAGATGCGAATTTTCCATAATCACCATTATCGTTCTCTGATTTTACCTTTATTTATGCCTTTTTTCTAGTGAACACTATGGGATTCCAAATTGTTTATGTAACACTTTTATTTAGTCTAAAATGCATGCATTTTTATACATATTTGTGATTTGTAAGTTTGAGGGAAATGGCACAGAGTTAGTTTGCATTTTTATACATATTTGTTTTATACATATTTGTGATTTGTAAGTTTTAGGGTATTGGCACAGAGTTAGTTTGCAGAAAGTATTTTATTCACATCTCGATTATGAACAAGAGTTAAAAATAAAAAGATTCATGATTTTGCACGTGTCGTTTCAGGTCACATCAGATAAATTTCATTGGCTAGAACAGGTGGGGACCATACCCTCTAGGGTGTCTACCTGGAACAGGCCTATCCTGAGTTACGCTGCCAGTCAACCACTGGTATTGTGATTGACAATAGTACGAACAAATGATAAAACAGGTTTTCTCTCATTTCTTCTGAGATTTGGATTTTCTGAGATCAGCGTGCATACTAGTACTACTAGATAATTGAAAATTTGCCATGGGCATGCAAGGCGTTTTCAGCATACGTGTTATACATATATTATCTTGACGAAGAATTGTAAAAAAGTAAACTATCTGGAACTACAGGAGGTAATGTTGTTTTTCTGTGTTTAAAATGTGTTATTATGTGCATTATTCAGTTTATAAGAAAGTATTATTTTGCGTCAAATACTAAGCGATGTTTCTATTTGAACTAAACACTGGACTGAGATTATGAATATACTGCTAAGACTATAAGAAGTACTGCTATCGCTGAAGATACTGCCATAGCTATTGTGATCTAAATATATTTCACTTAAAGTATCTAATGCTTTTAAAAAAATTGGTTTTGTTTTGCTAGTTTTCCACTTTGAGACCATACATGCTACAAAGTATTGACGAAACGTTGTTTCGGTTCTATCAAATTTTCTCCTTATTCAAATCGCAAATAAATAGTGCATATGCAAGGAGCTTCTATATAAATGCTGAATCTTTTGGTAGAAATGCATTATTTTATTCCAAAGTAGGGATTCAATTATAATGCTCTTGAGTTCTGAAGAATATATATTACTTACCCTATGTGTATAGTACAATGAATAGTGAATGTATTGTGATGGGGTCAAAAATTCGAATTTGAGATTCTGATGGATCGTTTTTACTTTCCTTATATACAAAATGTATAAGGAAAGTATTATGATATTGTCGAAAATTCGAATTCGTGTTTTTGACGGGATAGCACGTTTCAAGCATCGCTGATCACGAACCAAAAATTTTTGAGGTGATGTCTGTGTGTGTGTGTCAGTGAGCCTTTGGAGGCGATATTTCACAAACGAACGGAGTGATTGGAATGAAATTTGGTACAATAAACACAATCCGTGAATACTGGGAGCATGTTGTTTTTAAACGTAAACGAATATTCAGAAACCCCTAAATTTTCGAGAGAAATTTTGAAAAAATCAAAACCTTAAAAAAAGTTGCGAAAATAGACATTTCTTATGTAATTATTTCTTAGACAACGATTGACATAAACTTTAGAACATGAACCGTTGAAATATTGCAAATTTTCCAAATAAATTTATCAAAAATCCCATAAATTAAAAATTATATACATTAACAGTTGAGAAATATGTTCACTTTTCATACGTAATATCATGCGATAAATTTGGTCACTTCATTCTCGTGGATATAGGTTGTTCCATTCATGAGAAAAGGTACTTTGAGTAATACTTTTGTATTTGAACACTAAAAGTTATATATCTGTTCTAAGAATATCTTATTTCTCCCTCCATAAAGCTTGGCGAGATTTTGGCCACGAATTTGACGGAATGTAGCCAACTTGAAACATTTTGAAATGTTGCCAAGTTAAAGAAAATCTCGCCAAATTGATAAAAATGACGCTAAATTAATGAAAATGATGATTAATTATCGAAAATTCAATATCTTGGAAAGAATATAAGTATCTACTATAAGAAAAACCTATTTTTGTTTTACGGTAAATGTAGTAAATTCATTGAATTATATAAGGAAAGACATGTGTTGCCCACATCAGAGTTTTTGTTTATGTGTATGTGTGTGTCCTTAAGTTTGTGGACATTTCATGAAAGGATTGTTTCAAATGAAATTTGATAGAGAAATTCCAATAAGTGAATATTAGGAGCCTATTGATTTTGAATTAATCAGACGTTCGGAAGAACCCCCACAACAAAATGTGTATTAAATATTGTGAAAGTCAGAACTTTCAATACTATTATGTAAAAATCCTTTTTTTATGTAATTTTTTACTAGAAAACGATTGACCAAAATTTTAAAACACTAGCGTGAACCATTCTTGAGAAATTCCACTTTTACACATAAAGTTATCAAATGTATTACATAAAATTGAAAAAAAAATTACTATTGCGAAATATGTTCATTTATAATACGTAATAGTATAAGGTAAATTTGTTAACATCCTTCTCTTGGATGTAGTTCGCTCTATTCACTGTAGAAGATAATTTGTGCAATAGTTTTGTGTTTCGAAAACTATCAATTTGTCAGCAGTCATTTATAAGTAAGAGATTTATATGTAAGAAATTCTCTTCTCCTTGTTTGTCCGTAACGTTTGGAGATACAGTTGACAAACTTTCGCCGCATATAGCGAAATATCGCCAGATTACTTATATGGACTATATTGTTTATTGAGGAAGCTATCAATAATGAGAATTTTCAATTTAAATTTGCATAAAATGTAGGGCAGTTGGGTATTTCGAAATGGTTTTACTTGCTGACATCTGGAAAAATTGTTAAATGTACAAATCAATGTTATAAACATTGCGCCGTTGATCATATAAATACTTTATCCACTGTGAAATAAGTAAATTCATTGCATTATATACTGTTCAGATCAGACTTTTATTTTAGATGCGATTTTTTTAAAAATTATTATTAAGGATTCTTGCATCAAAAGAATCTGCAATCATCAATCCGATATTCCAATTCTGTATTTTCTCAATTTGAACTTATTTCCTCATCTGTAAAAAATATTGAAATATTAAAAATACGTTATAATTGTAACGTATTAGTGATAATTTAATGTGGGCAGTACACTTACACTATTCTATGACATTATTTCTTTCACAGCGAAATAATGCCGTTCGAGACCCTCCTCACATTGCATTTGGCATTGAACTAAAACCAGTTAAATTGATGTGGGAAATACATGACTTTTTTTATATGCAATGAATTTATATATTTCCCAGTAAAAACATATATGTATAAAATCTATGGACCATTGGTTGTAATGTTGAATTGCACATTTGGCCCTTATTCGTAAGACAACATGTAAAAGTATTTCGAAGTCCACGACTAACTTGTAATCCGTGCCACATTACATTTTGTATTATCAATATTGATATCATACACAATAGGCAATATAGCCATATATTGAAATATTTTCATAATTAGGTCATTAATTTAGAGTCATTTTTTAAATTTTGACGATATTTTCATCAATCTTGGGCGAAATATCACCAAGTGGGCAATATTTCGCTCGCTGTTCTGTATTATATATTACAAGCTTTCAAAATTATTTTTATTGACATTCTTGTATATATATATATATATATAATAAATAAGATAAAATTAAAAATAAAATTAAATAGTTATACTAATTTAAAACATGATCAGTGTCATACCCTGGTACAAAAACAATACGGAGGAAAATTAATTATATGTGATATGATAGGAAATATCAGACAAAAGGAAAACAATGCTACCATAAAAGACAAAATGATCTTAATTTTAAATATGAATAATACACATGAATTTATCAACATTCAAGAGCGAAGCATACTAATCAAGTTCAAGCAACAAAGGATTATCAAAATCTGGAGGCTCAAAATATTAAAATGACAAAATAAGAGAAAAGATACAATCCGAAAATATGAAATAGGATAGAAGCTCTGTGAATCCAGCTTATCAAGGATATATATATATATATATATATATATATATATATATATATATATATATATATATATATATATATATATATATATATATATATATATATATATATATATATATATATATATATATATGCATATATATTTCTATATATATTTTGTATAAATAGCATTTGGAAACTAGATACGGGGATTTGTATATATAAATAAAAGTAGCAGCTAGATTGGTGGTGAAGGGGAGGGTCGTCCGAAAATTTGATTAAGTTTAAAATTAATAGGGTTCCATTATTCATCGATTGTGATATTTGTACCAAATTTCTATCGACATGATTCGTTCGTGAGATATGGTGTCCAGTCTCACATACATACACTAACATCACCTCATACCATTCGAGTTCAAGTATACCCGAAACTTGCTTTTCCTTTGAGAATTCGAATTCTCGACTGCTTCCCAAAACTTTTCCTATACATTATACTAGGGAAAGTAAAAATAACTATTATAGTGCACGGAAGCAAATGATTAATAGACGTTGTAGTGCATAAATTTTAGCCGAATAGCACATAATGATAGTTGTCTCCAACTAGAGTTTTTATTTATATTTAATAAAACTATTTCTTTGAAGACCCCCCCAAACGGCTTAACTAAGGTTTTAAAGTAAAATGTACGGCTGAAATAAAAACTATTTCTTAAACAGAGAAGTTTATTTTAAAACATAAATTTTATATTTTAGTGCGTTCTTCTCCCCGCCCCCCCCCCCCAAAAAAAAATAAATAATATTATAAGATTACTAAGACTGATAAATTCTCCTGTATTTCATTCCAACTTTACTTCCAGTTAATTTCCAACTACGTTCCAGCTTAAGAAACAAGAATAAGGGTTAGACGTACAGCTCCTTCCTTCATATAAAAAATAAAGTATAATAAATACAGGTCATCGATACAATTAAGGACTCAATTAGAGCGGATATTTATCTACTGATGTTGTGAATAGGGTGTCTCTCTAAACGGGGTTCAATACCAGTACCCTTAATTTAAGAAAGAACTGAAACTCTCAGTTTTAACTATATTCAATATTTAAGTGTGTGGGGGGGGGGATATTTAAATTCTTTAAAAATTCAATTTTATCAAATTGTTATTTGTTTTAAGTATATGTTAATACTAACATTTATTAATATCTAAAAGAGAGACATAATAAGTAATTCAAGTGTATTTCTCATTATGGTTTTACTTGCTTTAAAATCCAATTTTAAAAAATTTTAAATTGTTTTCAGTATTTGTTAATACTGAGCACATATATTTAGCTATATTCGGTCTAAAATATTAAAATATCTTATTTAAAAGTATTTACGAATATTAATATTGCATATAAGCTTTTAAGGATATATTATATTTCGTATAACTATTTTGTGACTTATGGTTGAAAATAATTCTGTAGTAAATTTAACACTTTAACATTTTTATAGACTTATATAAATATTTGCTAATTAAATTGTAAATTAAAAATGCTAGTCTAAATCTAATGTTTCATAAAATAACATTGAGATGGCAAAAAATTAATACACTTGGTCCTCTGTGCTGAAAACGCCTGTTTTCGTTAGATCACCCAAGGCAAGCAGCATCGGGCGCGGTTAGATCTTGGGTGGGTGAACGCATGGGAACACCGCGTGCTGTTGGCTCATTTCGGGAGCGGTAGCCCGGTGGTTTGCGCGCAGGATTTGCACACGCTGTCACAACTGCCGCCGTGTTCGGTGGATGCCTCCCCCACTGGGTTCCGATCTAAATTGGGTGACACTTCCCGGCCGTCCAAAGAGTTTCCTTACAACTTTCTGGTAGGTAGGATGGTCTGAGTCTCAATAACAACAGCAAAAACAACTTGATCAATATAATTACAATAAAAAATATAAACAGGAATACTTTTGAAAATGAACAGATATAAATGAATATATATATATTTCTTATTTTATCGTAAAAATAGTTTATTAAATTATCCTATTCTGTCAAAGGAAATTTGAAATTATCTTGAAAATATGATACATATTTTTCCAACTAAAATAAATGTCTTAAGATTTATAAATTGTTTTAAGAATCTTATTTCTTAAGAAAATTCCCTGAACCGTAGATTTAGGCTTGATTAAACCAGAAATATTCTCAAAAGAAATATATTTTTTCTCTATTTCTTTTGTTTGCCTATTCCAGTTCTTAGAATTATTCAGACTTCTAGTTCAAGCATGCATATTGTTCTCTAGATTAAATTTATCAATGAATGAAACTGACCATAATAGGCAAACCAGGAAGATTTCGTTCCTGAGGCAGTGATGTACAATGCTTCTTTCTCTACCACAAATGCTGAATAATTGTTTCTTATCAATATAATTACAATCTCAGTGAATAAGATAAGAAGCTTGTGACATAGGCACGTGCACAACAGGGATGGTCAGAGATCAAAAGACGAAAATGCCGCTGTTGACAGAATTCCAGGGGGTGGAGGTTATTGCCGTTCGTAACGTCACTCGTTTAGAAGAAGTGCCAGTTTAGCCGAGTAGTATTCAATTCTATGGGAAAACATAGACTGTGTCAGTCGTTGTTTTAATATAATTTGTGATTCAATCGTAAAAAAGAAGTTTAAGTGTAAATTTGTGTATTATAGATGTATATATATTAGTATTTTCACATACATAAAGTAAAATTTTGATTAATTGGTGTATATAAATTGTGTTTTGTGAGTGCAAAAGTGCCTGGTTGCTGCGCGGTTGCTTTGTGTTCAAATTAGTATAAGAAGTCAACGGGATCTATCAGTTTTCATAGATTTCCAAGATATCCCACACTCTAAAAATTATGGATCATGAAGTGCCAAAGAGGGGATAAAATAACCATAGCTAACGCAACTGTCTGTTCAAGTCACTTTTCTGATGAAGATTTTCGGCCTAAATTTTTGAAATTGGAGCCTGTTAAACGATTAAAAAAAAGGAGACAATGGCATAAAAGTCTCACGTACCATTAATACCGCAGCAAAAAATAATGTTTTTAATATAGCAGTATAAAAAATACTTATGATTAACATCTGTCATTGATATGTAAAATAGGTGGGTACTCTAAGTAATCCAAAAAACAAAATTAATAAAATAAAATCGACTTCTTATGCAGTATCTAAAATATAAAAAATAATTTATATTTCTGATAAGAGCAATTATGGAGTTTTCTTTCTTTTTTTGGAGGAGGGGTGGGGGAGATATTAGTATTTTGTAAGCTAATTTACACAGTTTAGTTTATTGCAAAATGTATGTAAAGAAAGATAATTTTAAATGCCTTAAGCATTTTGCTTTGTTATTAATATACATAATCATAAACGCAATTCTTTACTAATCATAATATTGTCATTATATTTACATCATCCCAAGTTATGGGACATTTCGTTTTGCTATGCAAAAAGCCTAGAATACAAAACTAAAATCATCAAAGTTGAAATATAATGCATAAAAATTTTATTTACAATAAGACTAAAAGCCAACGGCATATTTTTCAAAAGAAATAAAGAAGTGGGAGGATGCTTTCTTAGAAATACATGGCGCATATATATCAAATGAGAAATGCATCATTAAGGACATGCCGTCAAAGTTAGCAAACATTTCACTTTCTATATCACTAAAAACCATAACTTTGTTTTCACGAACCAGAACATTCATTCGCATTAAACACTTAAATAAGACTTTCATGCAACACTTAGTAATGAGAAAAAAGCAAAGAAAAACCTCTAAATAGTGTAAAAGCAGTATCATGGCATAAAAATGGCATATATTGATTTATTATTTATGATCCATGTGAACACTGCTTTAAAATTTTAAAACTGTACATAGTTTATAAATTTAAAACGCTATAAAGTTTAATAACATCAATTTTGCATGCTTAAAATATCTTTGTGAAAACTGACATATCCAGTGGCTTATCCAAGAGTCATAATATTCTACTAGCTCACAAAACGCATTGTCTTTTTGTTGGGTAAATAAAATAAATCTACTGCCATTGACCATCCATTCGACCGTCAACTCCCCCCTTTTCTCAAGATCCGATCTACGCTATTTAATAAAATATATAGTTATGTAACTACTACATTGATGATATTTCATAGTCATCAATATATGTTATATGTATGTGGGATATTTTACGCAATTAGATTTTTTTTAAATACATATTTATATTACATGCAGAAAGTATTATCAATGTTTAAGATAATGGATACTATATTTTTAAAAATCCGAAGATTAAATATTTATTCATATATGTATTAAAATATTTGAAATGTAATTTTTATATTTATTACACTTTTCATGATATATTTCAGCTTTTATTATAAATAATATAAGAATTATAATATTTTAATGATAGCCCTATGCATGTATAAGTAGAATCATTTAATTTCATTCTTCTAAAATTTTATTACGAATAATCTTATCGCCTTTTCGAATTATAAACGCGAACTTTCTAAACTTTGTACACGTATCTCTATGTCCCCTATTCTTGACTTGTAAGTCAGTGACGTTACGCTTCAAGTTGCTCTCCCGGTCGAAAAGCAACCCCCTTTCTCTATCCTACCTTATGTTAAGTGCCTTGGGTGCACAATGTTTCCATCTCTTCCACTAGCAAAAATTTGGGCCTTGACTGGATTAGGTTATATCAATTATGCGAACTGTGACAGATGCTATAATAAGACCTAATTTTGCATATGCAGTGAAACCTGGTTAAAGTGACCACCCTTGGGACCGTGAAAACTGGTCACTTTATGAAAATGACAGTAGTAACTATATGAAAATGGTATGTCCAGTTTGAGAAAAGTGGTCACTTTAGTCAGGTGGTCAGTGTACCAGGTTTCACTGTAATTATGAAAATTGATAAAAAATTAATTTCAATATTTGAGAATCCTAATAAAGGACATCATATAAGTTTTTGGAATTTGAATATTAAATTAAGCAATTTAGAATACAGAAGTACAATGAAATCAAAGTATCATATTTAAATCGCGTATTTTTACTTTTTGAGACGTCCTATTGTCCTCTGGATTAAATTTATCCATGAATGAAACTGACCATAATAGACTAATCAGGAGGAATTCGTTAATGAGCCAGTGATGTACAATGGTTCTTTCTGTGCCACGAATGTTGAAGGATAGTTTCTTTTTTCGGTGAATATGACAAGAAGCTAATGACATAGGCAGATGCACAATGATTCCATCTCTTCCACAAGAAAAAATTTGAGCCTTGAATGGATTAGGTTATAACAATTATGTGAGATGTGAAAGATGTTATTATAAGACCTAACTTTGAAAATAATTAGGAAAATTGAAGTATAAAAAATTAATTTCAATATTTGAGAATCCTAATACAAAAGAACAAATAAGTTTTGGAATTTGAATATTAAATTAAGCAATTTAGCATACAGAAGAACAATGAATTCAAAGTATCATATTTAAATCGCAAGAACGTATTTTTACTTTCTGAGACATAGTAATAAGAAAGTATTATTTTCACGAAAATTTCCGATTTCGAGACTTTGACACCAATATAAGTTTTAAGACCTCCTGAATACGTTTTGCATATTTTTGGAGTGATGTTCATTTGTCTGTCTGTGGTCGATTTCATGTCTACAAGTTAGAAGCCCTAAATATTAATATAATTTCAAATTTATATCTGGCTTTGTTATCAAAAACTGTACAACTACAGAGATTTATTTTAATTCGAGCGAAAACGTCGAAATTTTATAATTTTTTTAACATGGTAGCATAGGGCAAAATTTAACAAAATCATGTATAAAGGGATTTATTTAATACTCAATGATCACGAGACGTAATAGTTTCAATCATTGTTGCGAAATCCAGCAGCAATACAACTCTTTTGTTTGTGACACCTTTAGCTCCTTTTAAAGGGAATGCTACCCCCCGGTGTACATTGTCAAGTATGGTATCAATCTAAATATTACACGCTATAATTGTAATCATTTGGATCCACAATACCGATTTTTAAGATTTCTTCTTGTAAAATTCGAAAAAAGAAATTCCGATACGAAAAAATTGGATTGAGCCACACTTTTGTTACTTTAATGTATAGCAGGACATAAATCACTCTGCCTACAGCTGCAGACGCTTTGGTCGGGTATTTAAAAGTTGTTTATTTTTTCTGTTATTTGTACGAGGCGTGGTGAATATGTGCAGCTTGAAAATGGGCGTTCCGCCCTGTTATAGCTAGTTTTTATAATTGACATTTATTAGTTGAGATTAATCCCTAACAAAAATTTCAATCACAGACTAATATATACAGAATTGTCACTCTCGATTTCGCAGTGCCCTCAGAGATAACCCAAACTTGGATGGAACTAAGGGTTGGCGCGCTCTTGGCGATGGTCTGGTGTGGGCTGAGCGTTTGGCGATGATCTGGTTTGGGTTCAAGTTGATTTTCAATGTTATAACCCTATTTTTCTCCACGGAAACATAGAACCACAGACTAGCGAGGCTTGAGTAACGTGCAATATGATTATTTGTTATGTGATTAGATCATTTCAAGAAAAGGATTGCCAAAAGAAAACTGTTTGTGTTACAGGGTATGTAATTTATTTTTATTCAAATTGAAATTATATTATTTATCATCATCCTATATGCGTGTTCATTATAAGTATACACGTATTCATAAGTATACACGTGTTCATATAAGTATACTCGTGTTCATCATACGAAATTAGTGCTGTGCCATTACTGCCAAATAAACTAAATTCTAAGAGGTAGTGGTACAATTAGACAAAAAATATTTTACGTATTTTTATAAAATGTATAATAATTGATATTTGGAGAGCTTTTTCTTAGTTCAAAGTGATATCGTATGTGTATATATTTATGTGTATATATTTTCATTAACTGCCTTATGGTGGAAAATTCACCCCACCCCGGATAATTAATGATTGAGTTCACAAATTTGATAGCGCATTTATGTAAATTTGATATTTACTATAAGAATATTTCTATATTTAAATAAAAGTCTATTATCAGTATCCCAGAACAAATTGAGGATCAAGTAATTTAACGATCACTACTGTAGTATACATTTTAGACTGAAAATATTATATAATATTTCCGTCTTTTGAGTATATATTAGCTTGTAATTTTTCGTGCATTATGTTTTACAGAGAGACCAAGCAATGCGTCTATTTTTTAATCTATTTTATGATTTTTTGAATTAAATATGTTTATTTAAATTTACTTAAACTAAGGTGACTTAAATTTACTTAAGCTAAGGTGACTTAAATTTACTTAAACTAATGAATATATTTATGTTGCAGATTAATGTATTTTTAATTCCTCATCATTTCTATAGTTTCAAAAATTATAAATGTACTGTCCTGTACATTTTTTCTCTGCCCGCTTTTGAAGAAAGAAATCCCCAATCGAGCGATAACGCGCCAAATCTGGCAGAGTACTTTGTTTACATTGTAGTTCAGTTGGTCCAACTCACGAGCGCTAGTGTCTATGCGACATCCCATTTTAAAAATGTTACCATAGGATCCTATGGGAGTGATCTTTCTGAATATAGTTTTCTGTGAATTCAATAATTTAGTTCTACACCTCAGATTACATTGATTAGTTCGTATTGATGATAGTCAACTTATAACTGGATTATATGAGGGGCAGCTTTATATACTATACTGCCTCTAACTATATGGCAATATTTCACAGGATTTCTGCCAGCTAAATTTTTCAGACTTCATATAATTCCTCTTGTGAGGTATATACTATACTGATAATACACAGTTATACTATACTGATAATACACAGTTTACATATATAAAATATATTATATTTTAGGAGGTGCTCATATTCACCTAAATGTTCGAATGGTCGATAGACAAGATTTCTTGTTTATTGGGATAAGGAATTGACACTTGGTTTAAAAGTATGCCGTAAGAAAACGACATGTATAATTGCTGTTTTCAAACATCCATTATTTTTTTTCAAACATATTTTATTTCACCCTATATAGTATCTACCCGGACTTTATTCCGGTTTTTCACTATGTATCGATACATCGCCCAAACCTAATACATATATATATGGTTCACTGGATGAAAATTTACTGAACGTTGCAGGAATGAAGTTGAAAGTTTCATTAACATGTGTATTTGCGGTTTTTCTGATATTTTACCGAAATAACCAACTAAGAAGTTGAAAAAATGAGAAAAAGTTGTAAAGTGATTTACAATTAAATTGCTATTATTTTTATGTAGCTTTCATTAAAATTTTGATTACAAATGTTATCATAATAATGTATCTTTTCCTTTTCGCTTGAAGTTTAAAGGGTTGAAATTTTTCCCCTCCTGGGCACTTCGAAAATCCCAGTCCTTGAGACCGATGTATCGCCCACTTGTACATTACGAAACAGGTATGGCGATGTCGACTTTATACAGGTTTTTCACGATGTATCGATACAGGGCCCAAGCCTAATACATATATATATGTGTGTGTGTGTGTATAAAAATAACTCTTCACTAGACGAAAATTAACTGAACGTTGCAGGAACGAAGCTGAAAGTTTCATTAATATGTGTATTTGCGGCTTTTCTGATATTTTACCGAAATTACCAAAACAGTAGCTGAAAAAAATGAGAAACGGTTGTAAAGTGATTTACAATGTAATAGCTATTATTTTTATGTACCTTTTATTAAAATTTGATTACAAATGTTATCATAACAAATTTGACTACGCTGCGTTTGCCACAACTTTCCTGCACTAAGCCGAAATGTGGGAACTTTAAGTTGCATATGTGTGTTTGTGTGTATTTGGGGAGGGGGGGGGGGGCATCATGCCTGAATAAATTCTCAGCAAAGTAGAAACCTCAATTTTGCGAGAATGTACTAAACAAATAAAATATTTCACCTTTTTAACAATCAGTAATTAGTCTTAATTTTCGTTGCTCCTTATTTAAAAATGTTAAAAAAAAAACTTTTTCTCTTTATGGAAAGTCTAGATCTCAATTATATAAAACTTTATAAGATATTTAATTTTGATTTCTTTTGTTATTATTTACTCAAGCATTTGCGAGGAAACAGCTCAGAAATATCACAGATGGTTATTTTTTGGGACACATTTGCTTGAATTTTTTAACATTTTATATGTTATTTGACAGGTTTAAGTTTCACCATGAGTTTGAATCATCTTCGTCATGTACTGGGTGTGAGTTATGCGATGCATAATCGCCAAGCTTTTGGTTCCCAATGTCCAGACCCTGAAGTCTTGAAATATATTATACCATTAGCAGTGTAACCGTTCTTCGCATGAAATGTATAATATAAAGAAATGAAAATTTCATTTATGTGTATATTCCAGTAATACTTTAAATGACATTGTTATTCTAAACATTTTATTAAAATATTTAATTTTATTTTCCAAAAAAGATATATAAGAATCTATGCTCAAAATTATCGTCTCAGGCAGATCTGAAGAAAAAAAAAAACCTGGTCCCGTTTGCAAACACATTTACAGAAACTATTTTTTAAATCCCACAAAACGATTGGGATTATCAAGAAAATTGAGCTTAAAATAGCATAATATTGAATTTCCATGAATTAGGAGTCATTTCCATAAATTTAGTGCCATTATATCGATTCAGCCGCATTTTCATTAATATGATGGCATTTTAAGAAGTCCATAAATTTGTTTGAATGTGGGACAGTTGATTAAAAGACAAACTCTACCGAAAAATCATTCCAATACCAACATCTTTCAAAACGCAATTAATTTCATAGATTTTATGTCACTTTTATTGATTTGACAACAGTTTTATCGATTAGGAAATATTTTCATTATTTTGGCGATATTTGAGCAATTTAGCTACATTTTAAAAGGTCGCCAAATTTGTTTTCAAGTAGGATGCACTGACAGTCAAAAACTACCGAAACATCATTTCAATACTATCCCCTTTCGACACAGAATAAATCTCATTAATTATGCATCATTTTTATCAATTTGGGGACATTTTTTTTCAATTTGGCAACATTTTTATCTGTTCGACAACATTTTCATCAATTTTGCAATTTTGAGGAAAAGCTCACCAAACCTAACGCCAAGTTTTATAGGGACGGAAGGATGCAATCATTTATATTTTCTTAGATTAGAAGATTATACTCATGTATTAGAAGATATACCCGTACTACAATATATATGTATTTTGGAATGTTTCCCTAAAATAAAAGAGAATTTGAAAATAGTAATAATATAAACTCGTTAAACCTACAGGCCGTAATGATATGATCCAATCAAAAATGCAATTCCAATAAAAATGTGTATATATATATATATTAATAATTTAAATCGAACAATATTTACTATTGTAAAAACTCATCGGCTTTAATACTGTCGCTTAGCAACATTACATCATTTTTTTTTTTCAAATAAATTTGCGGAACAAATATCGTTTGCATAACGCTAACTCAATAAAAGGGTTAATAGTGGGTTCTTTTATTGATATCTCGATAATCTCTGGCCTTAAAAACTCGAAATATAGACGAAAATTTAAGGGCGCTATTCCAAGTCTATCCTGAATATTTCATGCAATTCTGTGCAGTCATTCTCCCGTGGTGATAGGATAAATAAGCACATATATATAGTTTCGATTTTTTATATATATATATATTATAAGCAGTATGCGCAATATTTGTACGAAAAATATAATATATAGAAACATAACATTCACAATTATGTGTAAATTCCTATTGTATTCTAAATAACTTTGTTACTTTAAATAATATATTAAAATATTTAAATTAATATTTAAATTCTTCAAAAAAATGTATAAGAATCTCTGGGCTCGATATACAAATTTATCTTCACAGGCAGATTTGAAGAATGAAGCATGATGGTTCAGTTTGCAAGTTGTTTATAAATAATCTTTAATTAATACAAAACGACCGAGATTATCTAGAATATCGTACTTAATTATGAAAATTATTGAATTTTCATCGATTCGATGCTATTTTGATAAATTTAGCATTATTTTATCAATTTGTCGACATTTTCTTCAATTTAGCGACATTTTAAAAATCGCCGAATGGGACCATAGAACTGACAGTCCCACTTGGCGACAGATGGACGAAACAACATCACAGTACTGTCCGCTAACGAAACACAGTTCATTTTATATATTTAGCCCAATTTTATCAATTTCAAGATATTTTTATGGATTTACAAAATTTTTTATCAATTTGTTGACATTTTAAAAATTCTCTAAATGTGCTACTAACAATAAGTAGGACAGTTGAACTACCAGACACATGCTAAGGAAACAATATTTCAGTACATCTTAAATAATAAAAGGCAATGTCTGCCTGTGTGTCTTATACGCTATACGTTCAGCGACCACGCTTGGGAGAGCTACGAAATTTGGCAATCGGAGACCCGGGGGGTGGGAAGGGGACACGTGAAAACCGATTTTTAAAATTTTAATTTTTTTTTTTTAGTTATTTAATGTTTTATGCGATTTCGACCGTTTTTGCCCTTTTTTCTCTACGATCAAGACGACGTAGAAAACAACATCAATTACCATAAAATTACATCAATTTCAAATCTCAATTACGATTTCTAATATTTTTTAAATATTTTAAAACAAAAGTCACATTTGGCTCAAAAAAACGATTTTGGGTTTTTAAATTCTAGCATAGTATAAAGTACTCATAATATCGACTAATAACTTACAGTTTTAGAAAGATCAGACATCGGGCTTTCTTACAAGCCCTATCAGATCAAGAAATTATTATAAATATCCAGAGAATCGTGATTTCAGTGAACAAAGGATTTTAAATTTCTCGGCGATCGGCATTTTCCCCCTTCCCAGTAGTTTTTCCAAGTCTCCATGGAGACCGACCGCGCTTCCGGTTTTAAATGGATTAAGAGCTTAGAAGAGGTATTAGATACATCGTGTGAAATTATTATATGAGATTTTAAATAGATATTTTAATTTATAGTCATTTTAAATGATTGAAATATGGTGGATTGAATTGTGGTGATGTATTTGAAATTATTATATTTATGGATTGGTTGAACGATATGGATTTTTTAATTGGATATTTTAATTTATGGATATTTTAAATGGATATTTTAATTTTATGGATATTTTAAATATTGGAACGAGGATGATGGAATTATGAGCTTAGCATATGGTCATTATAAAATTTAAATTAGCGCGCTGGAATTGCACTCGGTAGGCCCGGGTTCGATTCCCGCCACTGACGCGGAGTACGATCACGTTAAACATATGGTTACGTAAGTCCTTCCGAGAGGTTGTTGGTAGAGGAAGGAGGTTACGGTATCTGTGTATGATTCCTCCACTGGGTTCCGGTCTAAATTGGGTGAATTAAAATAAAATTATGGAGATTGAGGCGGAAGGCGAGGTATCACAGTGCTCAGCGATTCCCGCCACTGCCTAAACTGCCGACGTGTTCAGGTGGAGTACGATCACGTTAAGCATGTGGGTCCGTAAGTCCTTCCGAGAAGTTGGTGGTAGGGGAAGGAGGGTACGATCCCTGCGGATGCCACTGGTTTCCGGTCTAAATTGGGTAAATAAAAAGAAAGTTAAGGGGATTGTCGCAGAGGGCGCGGCAGGCTAGAGATTAGCGCGCGGGAATTGCACTCGGTAGGCCAGGGTTCGATTCCCGCCACTGCCGAAACTACTGCCGTGTTCAGGCGGAGTACGATCACGTTAAACCTGTGGTCCCGTAAGTCCTTCCAAAAGGTTGGTGGTAGAGGCAGGAGGGTACGGTTCCTGTGTATGCCTCTCCCACTGGGTTCCGGTCTAAATTGGGTGAATAAAAAGAAAGTTATGAAGATTGTCTTGAGGGCGTGGTTGCCCACTGGTTAGCGCGCGGGAATTGCACACGGATGATCCGGGTTCGATTCCTGCCACTGCCGAAACTGCCGCCGTGTTCACGCGAAGTACGATCACGTTAAACATGTGGGACCTTATAGCCTTCCCAGAGGTTGGTGGTAAGGGAAGGAGGGTACGGTCCTGTGGATGACTCCCCCAGTGAGTTCCGTTCTAAATTGTATGGCAATTCCTGGCCGCCCAAACAGTTACCTTACACCTTTCTGGTAGATCGCGCCAGAGAGAGTTTGCAAGATTCAGAATTTGCCACGGTCAGAATTTTCAAGGGTAGCGAAAAGTGGTCGCCAAAAGCGGCTTGTTTTTCTAATAAACGAAAATTAATTTCATTGATTTAGCATCGTTTTAATCAACTTTGTGATATTTCCTTCAATAAGGCAACGTTTAAGAATATTTGTCAAGTTATTCTAACTAATAATACTACTGCTTAATGGAATTTAGTCTAATCGGCAGTGATAATACAGCACTAATTTCTTATGATGAACACGTAGGCATGGCGGTAACACGTGGCTGTATGTCTGTGTTAGTGTTTCATTCACGGTCAAATAGGGTTATCTTAACAGATTGTCTTGGCGAAAACGCCACTGACCATTTCTGACCATCGCCAAGCCTGCCAGCTTTGATATTTAATTTGGAATTGATCGATGATGGAGGGCGCTGCGGTAGCGACTGTAACGTATGTCTATATTAGTCTGTGACTCAACCACTGGTTTGAGATTAACAATAGGACGAGAAGGTGAAAAACAGGTTTTCTTCCATTTGTTCTGAGGATTGTATTCCCTGAATACAAGCGGCTAGGGACAGGAAGGCTCCTAATGTTAAAACTTAGAAATTTTTTTGACCACTGAAAATAGGGAATTTTTGAAAATCTGTAGGGGAGATATAGGGATTTTCTAGACAGAACGGGTTTTCGGCTGTACGATTGGACTTGGCATTTTTTTTCACAATTGGGACAGAACGGCTCACGTATGTATTTCGACAGAGGACGGGACTTGTAAAATTTCCATACTTTCAGACAGAACGGCTCCAATTGGACTTAGCTTTTTTTTCACAATTGGGACAGAACGGCTCCCTTATATATTTTGGTAGAAGACGGGACTTGAAAAATTTTCATACCAATTGGACTTGTTTTTTTTTTCCATAATTTGGACAGAACGGCTCCAATTGGACTTCGTTTTTTTTTTCAAATTTTCAGACAGAAAGGCTCCAATTGGGACATAGCTTTTTTTCCACAATTGGGACAGAACGGCTCCCGTATATAGTTTGGTAGAAGACGGGACTTGTAAAATTTCCATACTTTCAGACAGAACGGCTCCAATTGGACTTAGCTTTTTTTTCACAATTTGTACAGAAAGACTTCCATGCTTTATATATATTTCAGTAGAGGGCGATACTTGCAATTTTATCAAATTTTCGAATAAAATGGCTCTTGAACGTAAAATATAGAATATTTTTGGTAGAAAGACTGGAATTAGATTTTTTTTTTTTGAAAAAATTGGGCAGGATATTTTTCTGGAGCGATTTGACAGTATTTTTCTTTTTTATTATTTGGAAGAGAATGGCTCCCTAACATAAAATGATAAACACTTAAGATTTACTTAGTGATAATGCCATTATATATTTAGGCCTATTTTTTAATATAATCTTTAATTTGATATTTTTAGGATTTTTGAAAATATTGATTAAACTTAAAAAATGATACTTTTGCATTGGAATATAGGCAAAGGCATTTGATATGCAGTTAATAATATTGTAAATAATTATTTCAACATTATGTAATAAAAGAATCAACAGTTTTGTTAAATTTATATAAAATATTGACTTTAAATTTCACAAGTATATAAAATTTACAATGTCTATTACTTCTTAAATATTTTTAATTATTGATGCTTATCAATTTGTATTTGTTTTGTCATTACACTATAACCGAGTCTAAAATTATTGATCAGCTTGGAATTGGGGGGTAATTCTAATCGGTTTCTGGTTTCATTAAAAAAATCTGATGTGGGCAACACATGACTTTCCTTATATAACGTAATGAATTTACCACCTTTACAGTAAAATAAATAGGTTTTTCTTATAGTAGATAATAATATTCTTTCCAAGATATTGAATTTTCGACAATTAGTCGTCATTTCATTGATTTAGCGTCATTTTTATCCATTTGGCGAGATTTTCGTTAATTTGTCAACATTTCAAAAAGTTGCCAAGTTGGCGACATTCCGCCAAAATTCGTCGCCAATATCTCGCCAAGCGTTATGGACGAAGAAATATGTTATTCTTACAGCAGATAAATGTATATTGGCGTTCAAATGCAAAAGTATTACTTAAAGTATCTTTTTTCATGAATGGAACGAGCTAGATCCACGAGAATTATGTCATCCAATATATCGCATGGTATTACTGAAAAGTGAACATGTCTCTCAAGAGGAAATATTTTTTTTTTATTTTATATGACTTTCTGATAATTTTTTTGAAAAATGTGCAATATCTCGAGAACGGTTCATGTTAGCGTTCTAAAATTTATGTCAATCGTTTTCTAATGAAAAATTACATAAGATATGTCTATATGCGTAACTTTATTAGTGGTTTTGATTTTTTGACTATTTTTTCCAAATTCCATTTGAAAATTTAGGGGTGTTCTTAACATTCGAATGTGTATAAAAACAATAGGCTTCCAGTGTTTACGGATTGTGACTTTTGTACCAAATTTGGATCGAATCGGTCCTTTCGTTTGTCAGTTATCGTCTTCACAGACTCTCTCACACACACACACACATACTTTCACACACACACACACAGACATCACTTCAAAAATGTTTGAAACGTCGAAAACTCGATTTCGAATTTTCGACCCCTTCACAATACTTTCCTTATACATTATGTATATAAGGAAAGTAATAGGATTTTCTTATAGTAGATACTAATATTCTTTCCAAGATATTGAATTTTCGACAATTAGTCGTCATTTTCATTGATTTAGCATCATTTTTATCCATTTGGCGAGATTTTCATTAATTGGCAGCATTTAAAAAAAGTCGCCAAGTTGGCGATATTCCGCCAAATTCGTCGCCAAAATCTCGCCAAGAGTTATGGACTAAGAAAAAAGTTATTCTTACAGCAGATAAATGACTATTGGCGTTCTAATACAAAAGTATTATTCAAAGTATATTTTTTCATGAATGGAACGAGCTAGATCCACGAGAATGATGTCACTCAATTTATCGCATGGTATTACATATGAAAAGTGAACATGTTTCTCAATAGGAATTTTTTTTTTATGTGACTTTTTCATAATTTTTTTGAAAAATGTACAATATCTCGAGAACGGTTCATGTTAGCGTTCTAAAATTTATGCCAATCGTTTTCCAATGAAAAATTACATAAGAAATGTCTAACTTTAATGTTGCGTAAATTTATTAGCGGTTTTGATTTTCTAACGATTTTTTCAAAATTTCATTCGATAATTTAGGGGGGTTCTGAACATTCGATCACGTATAAAAACAATAGGCTTCCAGTGTTTACGGATTGTGATTTTTGTACCAAATTTGGTTCGAATCGGTAAATTCGTTCGTCAGTTATCGTCTCCACAGACTCACTGACACACACACACACTTTCTCACACACAGACATCACTTCAAAAATGTTTGATTCGTGATCAGGGATGCTTGAAACGTGCTCTCCCGTCGAAAACTCGAATTCGAATTTTCGACCCCGTCACAATACTTTCCTTATACATTATGTATATAAGGAAAGTAAAAATCAGGATAATCTTTTATTAGGCATAGGGCATGTATAGTCAGCTATATATCCAAGGAAAAAGTTTTTTGATGGAGGACTTTCAGAGGGAAGCTCTTTGAAATGAAGTGACTTTCATTTGAAAAGGGTTCCCATGTCATCCAAATTTCCTTGATGATATAAATTTGTTTCGAAGGCCTTTGCAATATAATAATTAAATTTATTAGAAGCTATTTCTCATAGTGTTATGTTATTATAAAAATTACGTACCAGAATCACAAGGTACACCTGTATGTAACATGTGATACATCTGTACAAGCATACATCTTTATACACTATACGGTACCACAGGACCGGTTTTGCTCCTAAAGAAAGAGCTCCTGTAGACAACTGTTAACAACATTAGTAGAGTATCTAAAATTAGAAAAGTGTAACTCCAGTCATGTCACTAATGCTGTTAACAGAGATACAGGATCGGTTTCGCTATCATTTGAGCTCATCAGCTGTGGATAACTGAAGTAGACATTGTCTAAAATCTGTCAGTCAAGCTGATTAATTAAGTAAAAAATTATAATACTTCCAGTATAGCAATCAGCATTCAAGTAAGAGGTAGTTTAAATAGCATTCTTTAGCCTCTAGAATAATCTGTTGCACTATAAATTTATTAGAAGCAATTTCTCATAGCGTTATATTAAGAAATAGATACGCGAATCACAAGATACACCTGTATGTAATATGTGATACATCTGTACAAGCATACATCTTTATACACTATACGGTACCACAGTACCAATTTTGCTCCTAAAGAAAGAGCTCCTGTAGACAACTGTTAACAACATTAGTAGAGTATCTGAAATTAGAAAAGTGTAACTCCAGTCATGTCACTAATGCTGTTAGCAGAGATACAGGACCGGTTTCGCTCTCATTTGAGCTCATCAGCTGTGGATAACTGAAGTAGACAATTTCTAAAAACTGTCAGTCAAGCTGATTAATTAAGGAAAAAAGTATTATACTTCATACATATGTTCTGCTACATCCATTATTTTCAGCTAGAAAGAGAGCTAAACCTAAACTAAATAAGAAGTATCATTAATAAATCCAAATACTGAGTGAAAATGTTAAGCATAATGTATTAACAATATTACATAAAATTAAACACTCATTAAATGCATATAACAACAACAAAAAAATAATATAGTTAAATGTACATCACCCAATCTTGCTCAGTTTAAGCCATGTCATCCAATTTCAGAGAACACGCCTTTTAAATTACTAGAAATATTAATTTGTCAGTTAATTATCTAATAGTAAGTTATGATATCATAAATGTTCCTTAGATATTTGCAATACAGTAGCTGTCGCTTTTAAGAATTAGTGGTTATAAGAATCAAAATAACTGCCATCTTGGATCATGCCGATTAGATTTCGTTACGATTCGCAAAGGAACAACCTGCCTTTTTTTACGAAATGGCCCCAAAACATTGCCAAAATAAAAAGAAAAAGACTACGTATGCTCAAATGTATCAATTAAAATCGTGTTTTATACGTAATTTTTAACGAGTAAAAGAATATAACAGACTCCATTATACTTTAGGCCTAACTATTCTCAAGATATTTCAGATTTATTGCATTTTTGTTACGCCACTTTAGGAAAAATGTCCAATTATCAAATAAAAACAAAAATTGAATTAAAAAGACAGATTTATACTTTGTGCAATTACACTCAATTAAATAAATTATTAAAGAAATAAAGAAAATATGAATTTTAGTTTGCAGGGAAAGTCATGTGCTGTCCACATCAGATTTTTATTGTTAGTTGCTCAACCATGCAACTTAGTGCTGTAAGAAGGTGAATAACATAGTAGATTCTGTTTTTATTATAATTAAGTTTGTTTAAATAAGTGTTTGTTTTCTTTTAATGAGATGTGAAAGTCATCAACCACAGGTTCGTATTCAGCTATCGACCAATATAACTATCCATGCACAAATCGAATGGTCGTATAAAATTAAAATGAGAAATTTCAGTGTTCATTTATATGTTACTAAGTGTTCTGAGAACATTTAATACAGCTTTAGTGTAAAGAATTTACATTTGGTACAATTAATGGCACAATGTAGCAATCCCGTGTCTAGCTAGCTGCGGTGCATGGTAAGAGCAAGGAATATGCATGTGAAAGTACATATTTGATTTTTATTTGAAACAGTTCATTTCAATTGCACAAATTAAATTTACTAGTTTACGAATCAAATGCAAATAGAAAGGAATAGTTATGCAGTGGTAAATATAACGCTTGTAACAAGGTGAACACCACATGTTCGTATTCAGCTACAGACCATTATAAACCCATGCATGCACAAATCTAATGGTCGGGTAAAATTAAAATCTGAAATTTTAGTGTTAATTTAAACATTAGTAATCATAGCAATCTAATGGTCGGGTCAAATTTACATTACAAAGGAACGTTTAAATATCAGTAAGCATAGAAACACTAGGCTGAATTGAATTTATTAAATTTTACTAGTCATGATTCAAATTTACTAGTTTTTTACGAATCAAATGCAAATAGAAAGGAATAGTTATGCAGTGGTAAATATAACGCTTGTAACAAGATGAACACACCACACGTTCGTATTCAGCTACAGATCAATATATATCCACGCATACACAAATGTAATGGCCGGGTAAAATTAAAATCAGAAATGTTTGTGTTAATTTAAACGTAATCATAGAAATCTAATGGTCAGGTCAAATTTACATTACAAAAGAACGTCTAAATGTCAGTAAGCATAGCAACACTAGGCTGAATTCAATTTATTAAATTTTACTAGTCATGAATCAAATTTACTAATTTAAGAATAAAATGCAAATAGAAAGGAATAGTTATGCAGTGGAAAATATAATGCTTGTAACAAGATGAACACCACACGTTCGTATTCAGCTACAGAACAATATATATCCACGCATACACAAATGTAATGGCCGGGTAAAATTAAAATCAGAAATGTTTGTGTTAATTTAAACGTAATCATAGAAATCTAATGGTCAGGTCAAATTTACATTACAAAAGAACGTTTAAATATCAGTAAGCATAGAAACACTAGGCTGAATTGAATTTATTAAAATTTCACTACTCATGAATCAAATTTACTAGTTTACGAATCGAATTCACTAGTTCATGAATCAACTGCAAATAGAAAGGAATAGTTATGCAGTGGAAAATATAATGCTTGTAACAAGATGAACACCACACGTACGTATTTAGCTACAGATCATTATATATCCACGCATCCACAAATGCAATGGTCGGGTAAAATTAAAATCAGAAATTTTTGTGTTAATTTAAAAGTAATCAGAGAAATGTAATGGTCAGGTCAAATTTACATTACAAAAGAACGTTTAAATATCAGTAAGCATAGAAACACTAGGCTGAATTCAATTTATTAAATTTTACTAGTCATGAATCAAATTTACTAGTTATATATCCACGCAAACACAAATTTCACCAGAAGAACATCATTAATCAAATGCAAATAGAAAGGATTAGTTATGCACGTGCGAAAAATATACGAATCCTCAGATAACAATCGATCGAATCATATATATAATAATCAACAAGAACTTCAAATTAAAGGAAATAAAGCTCATTAAAACTTACCACGTGATAAATATAGGAGGAAATAGTTATGCATATGCTAAATATACGAATCAAATGCAAATAAAAGATATGCACCTGCTAAATATCGGAATCAAACGAAAATAGACATGAATAGTTATGCACGTGCTAAATATACGAATCAAATGCAAATAAAAGATATACGAATAAAATGCAAATAAAAGATATACGAATCCTCAGACAACGAAAGATTAAAGGAAACTTAAAGGATTAAACGAAATTAAAGGAAATAATGATCATTAAAACTTACCACGTGCTCAGATTTTCTGTAACACACCAACACTACACAAGCAAAACACAATACTGAATATTTTCCCTCAGGATGTCCCTATTCCTCAAATTCCCTACAGCATCAGCGCCACCTAGTGGTTTCGGAATTTAACATTATGGAGCCTTCCTGTCCATAGCTGCTTTATGACTTCAGTGTGTTGAAGCCCCAGACAGTCTCGCTCATCCTTAGGATAGAGCTGCTATTTGGACAGCCCGTGTGATATTAGCGTGTGTAGTAAATATTCTACATCATTTAAAAGTTTTGTGGTGTACTGAAGAGGTCAGCTGCACTCAGTTAAAGTTTGCTATATCGGATTTTAGAAAGATATCAAGACGAAAACCACCTGGAATTATAAAAGGTAATCTTGTTTCTGTGTGCTTAAAATGTGTTCATATGTGTATTGTTCAGTTTTCAAAACAATTATTATTTTGCGTCAAATATTAAACGACGGGCTAAATTTTGAAATGAGATTGTTTATTCTAAGATTTAAATTATGAAAATACTGCTACGGATATAACCACATAAAAATGTGATACAAATATATTTCACTTAAAGTAACTTGGGCTTTTTAATAATATTGAATTTGAAAATTTTTCGATCTTTTTTTTTATTATATATTTTTTTGTGTGTGTGTTCGTGTGAATCTGTGGATAACACACGAATGTAAAGTTTTGAACTAAATTTTGTACAAAAATTGCATTTAATGAATATCAGACGGCTATTGATGTTGACACACTCAAATGTGCCGACGTACGCCACATTTTCTAATTAAAGCTTGTTACACTTTCCATAATGTTACGTAAAAAGGCATTTTTATGTATTGCTTCTTTAGAAAACGATTGACCTACATTTGAAAAAAGCTAGCATGAACCGTTTTTGAGAAAAATCTCCAATTTTGAAAGAATCATAAAATTAAAACCGTCAATAAAATTACGTAAATAAGGATTTCTTATGGGATGTTTCAATAGAAAACGATTAATATAAACTTTAGAACTCTAGTATGAACCATTCTCGTGAAATTGCCCATTCTTCTAATAAAATTATCAAAAAAACTACATAAAATTAAAAAAATATTAATTTTTGCGAAATATGTACACTTTTCACATGTAATACGAGTATTCTGCGATATATTTGTTTTCACTATTATTGTAGATTTAGTTCGTTCCACTCATAACAAAAGATACTTTGGGTGATAATTTTGTATTTGGACGAAATTAGTCTTTTATCTACTATAAGAATAACCTATTCCTGCATCCATGAGACTTAGCCAAATTTTGACGACAAATTTAGCGAAATATTGCCAACACTGCAACTTTTCTAAATGACACCAAATTGACGAAATATGGCTAAATTTGCGATATTTGACTGCAGATTGATATATCGTCAAAATTACAAAAATGACGCCAAGATATGAAAATAACGCCTAATTGATGAATTTATTATTGAAATATCTTAATATATGGGAAATATGGCTTACTAAGGATGCTAATTATATTGATAATTGCTAATTTCGAGTTGAGTGAATTTTTTTGAAATTTTACATTATACTGTTAGTTGTTACACAGTTTATTGTTGCCATTTCAATAGAAACAAATATATTTAAGTAATTCAATTTAAACAATTAAATGAAAATTTCTAATACAGAGCCCTAATCATGGAGTTAGAAAGAAGGATATAAAATTACCGGAATGCTTTGAGAATTACATCTAATTTCGCTAATGTTAGTAAAATAGCTGCCATTGTTAGTTGACACAGAAGAAAGATGTAGTATTGATTATGTGTTTTTTACATTATTTTTAAATTAAGGATTTCCCAATTATGAGGATAATTAAGCAGTATTTTTCATAGTTGTAGGATAGGGTATAGAATATATAGAGATAAATATAAATTGAAAGTTAAAATAATTTTGAATGAATAGGAATATTTTTTTTGTTTCAGCTCTATTTTGCATTGGAGAATAGTTTATTATTTACAAAATATACAGTTTAAATAAGTATTTTAGACCTTCTTTCATAGAAATGCATGCAATGCAAGACTACTTATGTTTTCCCAGTGCCATCTGAATTATTGTTTCAAACGATATTTCAGTTTTCTAAATATGAAATGTTAACTCATTTATTTTACCTTCATGGTTCTAATACTGAAGCTCTCGTTTCGTCTTTCGTTACTGTTGGCACATTAAGTCATGATAAACACTGGATTAAGTTAAAAAAATTTGCATATCATATTCGGCGATCGGTTTAGAAGAATATTGGAAATTAAAATAAAGGGAGCGTATATATAAGTATCAGCAGAGAAAGTCATGTGCTGCCCACATCAGATTTTTCCTGTTGTATTTGAAATAATGTTAATGTAATATCTCCAAAATCTCGAAAAATCCCCCGAAGACATTTAACCTCAGAACTTGGAGAAAATTTAAGCAAGGCTAATTCAAGGCAACCCACAAAATTTCAATAAATTTTGTTTGGCTGTTCTCCCGTGATGATGAGACAAATGCAAATTTCGTTTTTTACTAATATCTCGAGAACCACTGACGGTAGAAAATTGAAACATAGACTAAATTTTATGTGGGTTGATTTCAAGGCTACTCACAAAATTTCATCAAATTCGGTTAAGACGCTCTCCCGTGATGATGGGACAAACAGACAGATAGACATACTTTCAATTTTATTTATATAGATTAGTTTAATGATCCACAATTTAATAAAAAGGAATGAGATTTTAATGGGCATAAAAAATAACAGATTAAGTTTATATAACTATAAAGACAAATAAACCATGTTCATAAAATTTAATTACAAAATTAGAAAACAAACTATTTAAAGATCTGTAAGAATTGGGAAGGATTATGGATAGCATCAAATTTTTAAAAAAGTTTTATAGACTGGGATTAATACAAGTTAAGGACAGATTTGGATCTCTTCATATTGCTAAGAACAAAATTGTTGTAGTTAGGTAAAGCTAATCTTTCAAATAATGTAGAAACGACTTTTAAAAGAAACTATGATTTCATTGCATCTAGGTGTCGCTAAAGTTAGTAAAATAGATGCTATTGCTAGTTAAAACTGCTTTAGCTATCTGCTGTTGTTCAGTGAAACAACAGAATGGTGTAGTATTGAGGAGTACATTTATTTTTGTTTACTTTTAAATTAAGGATTCCCTAATTATGAGTATAATTAATCAGTATTTTCTTATAGTTTTAAGATGGAGTGTAGAATATATGAAGATAAAAATTAATTGTAAGGTAAAATAATTTAGAATGTGTAGGAATATTCTTTATTTTTTTAGTTCTATTTCGCATTGCGCTAATAATTTATTTTTACAAAATGGACAGCTTAAATAAATATTTTAATCCTTCCGTCATAAAAATGCATGCAATGCAAGACTACTTATCCAAACCAGCGCCATCTGAATTGTTGTCTCAAACGATATTGCCATTTTCCTTATATGAAATTTTGACTCCATTCTTTTACCTATATGGATCTAATATTGAAGCTTTCGTTGAGACTTTGTTTATTGTTGGCGCGTTAATTTATGAGAAACACTGGATGAAGTCAAAAAAAAAATTGCGTATTATATTCGGTAATCGGTTCAGAAGAATATTGGTTATATAAAATTATACTGTTTGCTATATTAATTTTCCGTTATTTCTCCATTACTAATCGTCAGAAACCGAGGAAAATTCAATCGATTTTACGAATATGGCTACATCGTTCTAAGAGAGTTGTTTTGTATGCTGATTCTTCACTTATTCTGTTTTGATCAATCTTTGGCCAGTAAAGTTGAATTCTTACTAAAATTAAAACTGTGACGATATAAAAACAACAATCTCACTATATTACACGGGAATTTTAATTCATTTCTGTCAATGTGAAATGTAAAATCAATAAAGTATTCCCCGAATTCCAAGTAATCTTTTGGTTTGGTGTGTATCTTTTTCTCTTGTAATGTGAGGGAAACAACTACATCTGTTTTGATTCTGTGCAAATGTTAAGGATTATTACTATAGCGGAATTAACTAATTTATCCTTATTTTTATAGGTCGATAACACCAAGAAAATCCAATTTGATTTTATGAATTATTTAAATCGCTAATATTCTGCTACAGGGTAGATGAACTAAAAATGAGTGTAATCAAGATGGATATCTCTGAGAATTTGATAGAAGGCTACATAAAAGCTCCGCCTTCATTTCATGAGCAGGCTGTTACGACTTTAGCCATCCAGTTATGTCAAAATATGGAACTACAAAAAGGTATTATATATGAGACGGAATCTCTACGATACAAAGACATTTCTTGGTTTGAATGGGAGAAGTTTATCGAAGAACTCTCGGTTAACATATGCCAGAAACTCCCACTTCCTCCTGTATTAAGGAATAAAGTGATTTCTCGCATTCGGATAATAGCTCTGCAACTATACAAATGGAACAGGAAACAAGACATGTTTAATTTTTCTCCCCTTAATTTAAACATCTGTTTGAACACTTCCGATTGGACAGTATTAGAAATGAGATTGGATGAAAATAAGATTGCAAAGCGTTTAGTCCAAGACGAAAGTATTCCTGTTTGTCAACGTTATAGAATGGCCTGTTTCTATTATATAGAAGATATGATTCACATTTTATGGGGTCAAATTTCCTCTGAAAAACGTATTGATTTAATTTTTCACGAAGAACTTAGAATAGTAAAACTATGGTGTTTTCATTTAGTAGGTTTTTTCCAGGAATTGATTCCGGGGGATAATCAATTAAGCTATGATTTATTGAGAGCCGGAGTATTGGACAGTTCATTGTCAACCGTGCTTGAAAGTTGGGGTAAATTGGATATAAATGAAAGACAAGGAGTACTTAAAGATACTATTATGACAATATTGCATCGATTCAATTTAAGATCATGGAAGTCTGACACCGATATTTTCTGTTTTCTCTTGATGCAGATGTCTAAAGAACAAAGGAGTGAATTCTTTCAAGAAATCTTTTCAAACTACGAAATTAATCCACTTGCATTCTTTATACAATGGCCTTACCTGGATCTTTTAATTCCAATTATTAAAGAACTGTGGAACATTTTGCCTCAACAAAAGTATAGAGAACTTTTACTCACTCTCGCAGACCACCACTGCAATGATATTTTTTATTTTGTTGGAAGTAAGGATTATATGGATTACGAATACGGAAACGTAATAAAAGAGCTATTGGAAGAAACTCCCGATCACTTCAAGCGATATGTATTTGGCAATAATTATCAGCAAAATACAAATATATTTCTGGAAGTGGAATTATTTTATGTCATAATGAATGAGGGAGATCATAAGATTCATTATAGACAAATCTTTAAACAAATTTGGAAGCATGTTACACCTGAAGAGAAGAGTTTATTTTTAAGATCATATTATAGTGATAAATTTTGTCACAATTTGGCTACACAAGATAGTTGGGAACTGTTTAACTCAATATTAAGAGAATGTTTGCCTGAAGGCGAAATCTCCATATTTAGAAAGGCAATTTTGGATGTGATCAAGTAAAATGTCTTCGGTGAAGGTAAATGAAGGGATAACGAATTTATGTTTAAATTCCTATTAATAACTGAAATATTTAAGCATTCAATAAAGTATATTTATTATTAGTCACATTCATTTTTTTATCATATATTCAATTCATACTCATACATATATCTTTAAGGTCTCGATCTGGACTGTATATTTTTGTGTTCCAGGTTTTAAAAGTCTCCATTATCATGTAATTGTCTTAAAATTTCTTGGTACCTTTTAAATGGACAAATCAAATTTTCCATCAAGAGACAGATACATGAAGGAGTTGAACACAAAAAATCTGATTTGTGTAACACATGGCTTTCGCTTTAGATTCATTTTCAGATTTAAAACGTGTTGATCCGTCGATGACTCGACTTGCGATTTTCAACATAATTACAATACTTTCCCAATATATTACAATACATTTCAAGGAAAGTAAAAATCTAAAGTAAACAGCTCAAGTCTTTTAGCGCAGACTCAAATTCACATTCTATTTATTTCTTCAATAATGGAATAAATTGAGTTTAATTGTATAATATAACTGCCATATTTAATTTAAATTACTCTGAAATTGCACATTTAAGTTTTCAGCATCAGGTTAACCTATAAGTCATTTACATATCACATTTTGTGAAATTTGGTGGTTTAGTTTTTCTGCTAGAGTGGAGACAATCAATTTTTGTGGGACATTTCGCAACGAAAAGGCAGATATTTTTATCTAGAAATGTACCAACATCTAATCAGCACCAGGGTTACCCACAAGGGTTTTACCTACAAAATTTTATGAGATTCGGTAAATTAGTTTTTCAGTTAGAGTGGACAAAAATATGCATAGACAGACATACATACACAGACGTGACGCTGAAAAATTTTCGTATCCTAGACATCCAAAAACGTGTAGATCCGTTGAAATCTCGTGTTGAGATTTTCGTCAGGATTCCAATATTTTCCCAGACATTACCATGTACTGTAGGGAAAGTAAAACAATAAACAGCTATTTTAAAAATACGTCACTGGATCTCTTTCATCAGTGCTAATTCATCAAAACGAATTGAGCTGAGCCATATCCTCAAAACTATTGTTTGTATTATTTTATTAATGTGTGTTTGATTGCATCTGCATTTCGTTATTTTTAGCACAATATTTTTTTCTAAATATTATTGTAAGAATATAATTCAATATCTGAATTCTCTATCCGTTCGTAAAGCTTGACGACGAATTTGGAAGGGTCTTGTCAACATGACGATTTTTTTTAAATATTGGCAAATTCATAAAAATGTCTCCATGTTTTATAAAATTGACATCTGATAGATGAAAATTCAGAATCTTGTTAATAATTTATGAATAACCCATTCCTCCATCATACCTTCTGTAACGATTTACGGCAAATTCGCCAATTTGGCGACTTTTTCTCGGATGCTTTCAATTTAACGAAAATGTAGCCATATTAATATAAAGGAGATTTAACGTGTGAAACTTCAGCTTGTTCAGAAGCTAAGCTGAAATTCTTTGATAATTCCTGTCAGATTGCGCTTGATTAGGAAATAATATTTATCATGTTTGATTCGATAGGTAGTCGTATAGGAAATACTAATATTCATTATGAGAGATGCACAGTTCGCATATGTCTGTGGATAGTAGGAACTCAAGGGCTTCCGGATGGAGGTGGGAGCTAATACTTTGCAACATTTTGCATTCCGTCATTTCCCGGGCATACTTTCTAGTTATTAACACATATTAATAAAAAACCATACAAATTATATGATAATTTGTAATAATCATATAAACGTCAAAAAAACTGCATTTTAAAAAATTATAATAATTATCAAAACCCGTATAATGGCTTGTGTAGGTTCCTATAAATGATATATGCTTTAAGTTAAACATTTTAGAATGTGAGTATTACTTTATTATTACAAATACTAGAAGGTATGCCAGTTATATAATATAGATATAAACGAACAAAATGTGAACTAGAAAATTTATTTTTGTTATAGTTATAATAAGCTGTTATAGCATTCGATTAATCGTCTTGTCATTTTCAAAAAGAAATATAGATTTACATTTCTCAGTTTGTGATGCTTATATCTTAATCTTTTACTTACGGGAGGTACAGCGTCAATCCCAAACAAAGAACCTCTCTAAAAGACAGGTATTTGACATATCTTATTCCAAACAGTTCGATACCCCTTTGCAGATATTGGAGTCCATGGACGCCAATGCCGTTAGAGATTGACACTGTCCCACCCGTAAGCAAAAGGTTAAAATCTAAAAGAGGTAGCTATAAACATGAGTTTGTAGCAAGATATTATTATAGTATTTTGTCGTTAGCGATTTTATAATAAATTTTTGATCATATACCATTTTATAGCGGTTCTTCATATAAAATCAATCCTTTGGCCCTCCCCTTATTTCGTGCGATCCCAGGGTCTGTTATATATGTGGTAAAGGGGATCAACTAAAATTTTATGAAATATTATATTATTAACTCAAATACGCATGTGTGTAAATCTCAAGAAAGTCGACTCACATGTGGATCAAAACATCGTTCTTTTATACAAGGTTGGGCACTCAGCCTGGAAACCAATGAAAAAGTTGTCTGCGTGACGAAATATGAATTAAGACTAGCCGAATACCCGTTGAAAATCAACGGTCTTGCAATAAGCAACCCCTGAATATTGTCATTTTTTAATAATTGGCGTTTCACATTTATTCGGCAAATCGAATAATTTAGTGTGCGGAACTCTCTAAAGAAGAAAATATTGTAAATTTTAAATTGCGCATGTCTTCCTTTCGAACTATCTACCAGTATATCAAAGTAAAGTGTCTATCTCATCCCAAAGAATACAATTTTATCATCTCCCCTTTCGAACGTTTTTCTGTGGAGCGCACCCATAAATGAACATATTTGCAAAACTCTGTTCGCCTTGGGTTTCTTATCAGATGATTGGCCCATATACCAAATATCAAGCTCAATCACATTTAAAAGGAAGCGTGTCTCATTTATTCCGAAAATCGAACATATTGGTGTTCGGCACCCCCAAAAGTTGCAAATATTGGAAATCTGAAAATGCACACTTTCTTCCTTTCAAAGTATCAACCAGTACACCAAATTTGATGTCTTAAGCAGCGTTAAGCATGTTTTTCTATCACTCATATTCGAAAGTTTTTCTGTAAAATCCGTAATAATCGTATTGTTTTTTTATCAAATGATTACCACATATACTAAATTTGAAGCCTCTATCACATTGTAAAGTAGGCGTTTTTCATTTGTTCGTTAAATCGAAAATTTTAGTGTGGGCAACCCCCTACAATAGCAATTGTTGGAAAACTGAAATTGAACACTTTCTTCCTTTCCAACTTTTTACCCGTGCACCGAATTTGAAGTCTCTACCTCATAGCGAAGCATGATTTTGTAGCATTTCACCTTTCGAGTACTTTAGTGCGGAGTGTCCACCCCCTTAAGTATTCATTTTGAAAAATTCTATTCTTTTTGTGATTTCTAACTATTCTCTATCTATACGTATACCAAATTTGAAGTCTCTATTTCATCGCGAAGCATGTTTTTTTTTATTATTTAATATTTCGAATGTTTTTCTGTGCAGTATCCACCGCCCTTAAATAAACATTTTTGAAAAACTCCATTCTTCTTGGGTTTTCCATTAAATGATTCGCCCATATACCAAATATCAAGCCTCTATCACGTTGTAGAAGGTGTGTTTCTATTTCATTCCGAAAATCAAACATTCTTGTGTACGACACACAATAAAGTAGAAAATATTGGAAATCTGAAACTGTACACTTTCTTCCTTCCAAACTATCTACCCGTACACCAAATTTCAAATCTCTATCTCATTCCGAAGTATGTTTTCTTATCAATTCAGCTTTCGAAAGTTTTCCTCTGGAACACACCCTTAAAGGAACGTTTTTGAAAATCTATAATCGTCTTGGGTGTTTTTATCAAATGATTGTTCCATATACCAAATTTCGAGCCTCTATCAACTTTTAAAGGAGCCGTTTCTCATTTATTCGGCAAATCGAACATTTTGGTATGCAGGACCCCCATAATTAGAAAATATTTGAAATCTGAAATTGCACACTTTCTTCCTTTTGAACGATTTACCCATACACCAAATTTGAAGTCTCTACCTCATCGCAAAGCATTCTTTCCTATCATTTCACTTTTCGAAAGTTTTAGTGTGCGGCACCCCCTTAAGTAGAAAATATTGGAAATATGAAATTCCACACTTTCTTTGTTTCAAACGATTTACCCATACTCCAAACTTCAAGTCTCTATCTCATCGCAAAGCATGCTCTCCTATCATGTCACTTTTCGAACGTTTTGGTGTGCTGCACCCCCCCCCCCCCTTAAGTAGAAAATATTGGAAATCTGAAATTGCACACTTTCTTGCTTTCGAGTGATTTACCCATATACCAAATTTGAAGTCTCTATCTCATCGCAAAGCATGCTTTCCCGTCATTTCACTTTTCGAACGTTTTGGTGTGGGGCATCCCCTCTATAGAACGTTTTCGAAAAATTCGATTTTTTCAGCGGGTTTTATCGAACGACCGAGCCGTATACCAAATTGCAAGTCTCTATCTATTCGGGAAGTGCCTAAAAAACGCGTGACAGACAGACGGACAGACAGACAGACAGACGGACACTTGGCAATTAGTATATACTTGCCGCATACCCGTTGAAAATCAACGGCCTCACATTAAGCAACACCTGAATAATGTAAATTTTTTAATAATTCGCGTTTCTTATTTATTCGACAAATCGAACATTTAGTTTTGAGGCACCCCCAAAAGTTCAAAATATCGGAAAACTGAAATTACACATGTTCTTCCTTTCGAAATATCTACCTGTATACCAAATTTGAAGTCTGTATCTTATTTCGAAGCATGTTTTTTTTTTATCTATTCACATTTTGAACGTTTTCCTCTGGAGAACCTCCTTAAACGAACATTTTTGAAAAATTTTATTCGTTTTGGGTGTTTTCATCAAATGATTAGAATATATATAAAATTTTGAGCCTCTATCAAATTTTAATGGGGCCGTTTCTCATTTATTCGGAAAATCGAACATTTTTGTGTGCTGCACCCCCTTAAGTAGGAAATATTGGAAATCTGAAATTACACACTTTCATCCTTTCGAACGGTTTACCTATATACCATATTTGAAGTCCCTATCTTATCGCAAAGCAGGCTATCCTATCATTTCACTTTTTGAATATTTTTGGTGTGCGGCACCCCCTTGAGTAGAAAATATTGGAAATCTGAAAATGCACACTTTCTGCCTTTCGAACGATTTACCCATACACCAAATCTGAAGTCACTATCTCATCGCAAAGCATGCTTTCCTATCATTTCACTTTTAAAAAGTTTTGGTGTGGAGCACCCCCTGTAGATGGAAAATCGAACATTTTTGTGAGCGGCACACCCTTAAGTAGAAAATATTGGAAATCTGAAATTTCGCACTTTCTTTGGTTCAAACGATTTACCCATACTCCAAACTTGAAGTCTCTATCTCATCGCAAAGCATGCTCTCCTATCATATCACTTTTCGAACATTTTGGTGTGCTGCACACCCCCTTAAGTAGAAAATATTGGAAATCTGAAATTGCACACTTTCTTCCTTTCGAACGATTTACCCATACACCAAATTTGAAGCCTCTACCTCATTGCAAAACATTCTTTCCTATCATTTCACTTTTCGAACGTTTTGGTATGCTGCACCCCCCCCCCCCCCTTAAGCAGAAAATATTGGAAATCTGAAATTGCACACTTTCTTCCTTTCGAGTGATTTACCAATATACCAAATTTGAAGTCTCTATCTTATCACAACGCATGCTTTCCCGTCATTTCACTTATCGAACGTTTTGGTGTGGGGCACCCCCTCTAACGAACGTTTTCGAAAAATTTGATTTTTTCAGGGAGTTTTATCGAACGACCGAGCCGGGTACCAAATTTCAAGTCTCTATCAATACGGGAAGTGCCTAAAAAAGGCGTGACAGACAGACGGACAGACAGACAGACAGACGGACACTTGGCAATTAGTATATATAATAATAATAGATTCTTCATTCATGATGTCACGTTCAGGAGTAAATTTGAAAGGAGTTGCCAAACCACACGCATTATTACAGTAAAAAATATATTCTTAATATTGAAGTGGCAATATCCAGGTGTAAACAACTTATCCCTCAATCTGGGCTACTCTTAGTCATTCTTCTAGTCGTTAATTTATTGTTTTAGAGGCGTTTTTATCAATTTGGAGATATTTTCGTTAATTGGGGAACATTTAAACAAGTCGTCAAGTTGACGACGTTCCACCAAATTTGTCGTCAAAATTTATAGCAGATAAATGACTATTGACGTCCAAATACAAAAATATTACCCAAAGTATCTCTCCTCATGAATGAGACGAGCTAAATCCATCAGAAAGTTGTCACTAAATTTATTGCATGATATTACATATGAAAAGTGAACGTATTTCACAATACGTAATATTTTTCTTTATTTTATGTGATTTTTTGACATATTTATTTGAAAAATATGCAATATCTCGTGAACGGTTCATGCAAGCGGTCTACAGTTTTTGTCAATCAATTTTTATTGAAAATTTACATAAAAAATGACTATTTGCCTAACTTTAGTAAAGGTTTTAATATTTTGCTCATTTTTTTCAAAATTTTACTTCAAAATTTAGGGAGTTCTGAACATTCGATTTTGTTTAAAAACAACTCCCAGTATTCACGGATTGTAATTTTTGTACAAGTTTCGTTCGAAATGCTCTATTTGTTATTAAGATATCGCCTTCACAGACTCACTGACATAGATAAACACACACGCATATACACACACATACACAAATCACCTCAAAAACGTTTGATTTGCGTTCAAGGATACTTTCGCTCTTATACATTATACTATGTATATAAGGTTAGTAACAATCACAGGGCTAGATTCTTATTTCAAACTCTCAAAGCAGGCAAAATTATTATAGGCATCGTCATTTAAAAATGTGATATGGGCAACACAGGACTTTCCTTATATAATCAATGAATTTACTACTTTTACAGTTAAAAAAATGTTATTCTTATAGTAAGTACTTATATTCTTTCCAAGATATTGAATTTTCTTTAATTTGCAGTCATTTTCATTGATTTAGAGTCATTTTTATCCATTTGGCGAGATTTTAGTTAATTTGGCAACATTTAAAAATGTCGCCAAGTTGGCGAAATTCCGCTAAATTCGTCGCCAAAATCTCGTCAAGCGTTATGGACGGAGAAATAAGTTATTCTTAAAGCAGATAAATGATTATTGGCGTTCAAATACGAATGAATCACTCAAAGTAACTTTTCTCGTGAATTAAAGATTTGCGTTCAAGGATACTTTCGCTCTTATACATTATACTATGTATATAAGGTTAGTAACAATCACAGGGCTAGATTCTTACTTCAAACTTCCAAAGCAGGCAAAATTATTATAGGCATCGTCATTTCGAAATGTGATATGGGCAATACATGGCTTTCCTTATATAATCAATGAATTTACTACTTTTACAGTTAAAAATATGTTATTCTTATAGTAGGTACTTATATTCTTTCCAAGATATTGAATTTTCTTTAATTTGCAGTCATTTTCATTGATTTAGCGTCATTTTTATCCATTTGGCGAGATTTTAGTTAATTTGGCAACATTTAAAAATTTCGCCAAGTTGGCGATATTCCGCTAAATTCGTCGCCAAAATCTCGTCAAGCGTTATGGAAGGAGAAATAAGGTATTCTTACAGCTGATAAATGATTACTGGCGTTTAAATACGAAAGTATCACTCAAAGTAACTTTTCTCATGAATTAAAGATTTAGATCCATGAAAAGATGTCACCAAATTTATCGCATGTTATTACATATAGAAAGAAAACATGTTTCTCAAAAGTTTTTTTTTTTAATTTATGGGATTTTTTTGATCAATTTATTTAAAAAATGTGCAATATCTTGAGAACGGTTCATACTAGCGTTCTAAAGTTTATGACAATCGTTGTCTAAAAAAATTGCATAAGAAATGTCTATTTTCGTAACTATATTAAAGGTTTTCATTTTTTGATGATTTTTTCAAAATTTCATTCGAAATTTAGGGGGATTCTGGGCTTTCGATTGTGATCTAAAACAGTAGGCTTCCAGTATTCATGGATTATGATTTTTGTACCAAATTTCATTCGAATCGCTCCATTAATTCGTGCGATATCGTCTCCACAGACTCACTGACACACACACACAAGCACACATACACAGACATCACCTCAAAAATGTTCGATTCGTGATCAGGGTTGTTTGAAACGTACTCTCCCGTCGAAAAATCGAATTTGAACTTTCGACCCCGTCACAATACTTTCCTTATACATTATGCATATAAGGAAAGTAAAAACAATACGCAGTTATGACAGAGGTGAATGCGTGTTTAATAGGTATTTGTAATCTGTATGTATGTGTTCATTGATTAAAAAAACTATTTATGAATTTCGAGTATTACTAGTAGAGTTCGTGGGCTGCATCTAAATGCTGCAGAAGCTGTTCATGGCCTGCAGGCCATATCTTTGACATGTCTGTTCTAGACCCTCCTGAAGCTGCTTAGGTGAATGAAAAGTCTGCAGCTGGCACACTTTTAATACTCTCCACTGCAGAGTACCAAGAATGTGCCAGGTGCTGCAGAGTATTAATAGTGCGTCCACAATACCGAGTACCTAACAAAGCAGGATTTTCGATTTCTGCTCTAGGGAATAATAAGCTTAAATACTAGTTTAATGTACATTTACAAACCTATGTCGACAGCACATGACTTCCCCTAAAGACTAAAATTATTTTTTTAAATTTCTTTAATAAATTGCTAAATTAAGTTTAATTACGCAAAATAACCAACATAATTATTTGAAATGACACAAAAATTGCACTTTTATTTCAACTTTCGTTTTAATTTGGTAACTAGAGGTATTTTCAAAACGACGTACCAGGAATGTAAAAACTAAAATGTCTCGAGAACGGATAGTCTCAGAGTAATGAGGTTGGTCTTATTATGTTTATCGTCAAAAATTATGTATAAAACAATCACATAATTGATGCATTTGAGCATACGTAGTCTTCTATTTTAAATTTCAAAAATTTTTGTTGGCAACTCAATTATCATTCGAAGGATTTTGTCAAGCCATTTGAAGTGAAATATAACACGCCATAATTGTAATCATTTGAAACCACAATACCGAATTTTCAATATTTTTCTTGTAAAAATTGAAATATATCTGATATGGGCAACAGGTGACTTTCACTGAAAACTCATATTTACACTCTTTTATGTCACATTTCTTCGATAATTCTCTAAATTGAGTTAAATTGCATAAAATTACACCCATAATTATTACATTCTTTATATACATAATGTATAAGGAACGTATTTTGACGGGGTCGAAAATTCGAATTCCAGTTTTGGACTGGAGAGCACGTTTCAAGCATCCCCGATCAAGAATCGAACATTTTTGACGTGATGTCTGTGTGTGTGCGTGTCAGATTTGCATTCACGAAAGATACAAATCTTGTATCGAACATCCCGAAGAGAGGCAAGTGTGTGGTTCTCCAGAGCACTCTTCACCATGACAATAAAATAGTAGACACAGATACAAAGAAACCTCAAATCATTTTGGACTATAACATCACCAAAGGAGGGGTAGTCACGTTAGATAAACTGGTCTCCTACTATTCCTGTCAGAGGAAGACAAACAGATGACCCATTGTAGTTTTCTCCAACATCCTGGACATTTCCGAATATAATGCATTCCTATTATTTATCAAGAGTAATCCAGCATGGAAGAAGAGGTCACTTCGCAAAAGGAGAATCTTCATTGAGAAGCTTAGTATGACTTTAGTAACCCGCCACATTGACGGAAGAAAACATCTGCCAAGGGCAAGGGTAGCCCGAAAAATTGGTGGTGATTATTCTAAACTGAGGACAACCTGAATCACGACCTGAAGCATCCGTAAGTGCAGCAACTGCTGGCAAAAGGGGAAGATGTCACTTGTACCCACAGACTGACAACAGAAGTTATGTAAAATGTTTCAAATGTGGACAGTTCACTTGTCAGAAACATTTCATTCAAGTGTGTAACAATTGTATATAAACGGACAACTTCCAGAATTATATTGTTGGCGGTAAGCTAAATATTTCACAAATATTTAGTCCGTGCTGTGTAATTTTGCTTTCATCAAACGAGCGTTCTGAAATATAAAAATATCTACTGTATAAAAATAAATATATGTAATAAATACAGAAAAATACTTCATTGTATTGTATTTGAAAGTTTACAGTGATTTGCAGGAATGAATGATTGAATTACATTATATATTTATATATTGCATTACATTTATATATATTATATATTTACATTATATATATTATATATTTACATTACATATATTATATATTTACATTACTAATATTAAAAAATGTGACTTCAATTCAATAATATTGAAAATTACACCATGGGTCATTTTTGACCCGAACAACTTAGGTGTATACTAAACTTGAACAACGTATGAAGGTTAATAGAAGTTGAGGCCAAAGAGGCTACTTTAAGCCAATAACGGGGTGTTATAAAAACAGAAAGTATTGTGAAGGGGATCATGCATCACCACCCATAAACAATTACCAACCAATTAAGATTCGATCAAATACCTAAGAGTATTACTAAGTATAAAATACCTAAGAGTAAAATTTTCAGAATTAGGAATATGTAACAAAATATTAATGAGGTAAATAGTTTCGAAATTTATATTACTTAACTACATCAATTAAATTCAAATACATACGATTAACACATTTTGATTTTTTTTTTTGGAAATTTTATAAGAAAATATTTGAATTATTTAATACGTAATATTGATCTAAATAATCACAATTATAGCCTGCTACCGTTCATTTTAAAAGGCTTAAAAATATTTTGATTAATGCCAAGTTTGACAATGTACACCTTCTGGATAAAGCTGTCCTCCCCCCCCCGAGGGACCTAATGACGTCACGAACTCAAAAATTGCGAAGTGGAGATGTTAAGTGACACACAAGTTAGAATATTTTAGTAGATTAAATTATTAATTTCTATAAATTATTTTGACTGTGAAATTTTGGAGGGTCTAATGAAATGTATTGAACGCCCTGCATATACTCACCTGAACTACAGACCTGACTGCAGTCCGGGTGTTGTAGTGCAGATAAGTACTAGATGCGAATTTTCCATAATCACCATTATCGTTCTCTGATTTTACCTTTATTTATGCCTTTTTTCTAGTGAACACTATGGGATTCCAAATTGTTTATGTAACACTTTTATTTAGTCTAAAATGCATGCATTTTTATACATATTTGTGATTTGTAAGTTTGGGGGAAATGGCACAGAGTTAGTTTGCATTTTTATACATATTTGTTTTATACATATTTGTGATTTGTAAGTTTTAGGGTATTGGCACAGAGTTAGTTTGCAGAAAGTATTTTATTCACATCTCGATTATGAACAAGAGTTAAAAATAAAAAGGTTCATGATTTTGCACGTGTCGTTTCAGGTCACATCAGATAAATTTCATTGGCTAGAACAGGTGGGGACCATACCCTCTAGGGTGTCTACCTGGAACAGGCCTATCCTGAGTTACGCTGCCAGTCAACCACTGGTATTGTGATTGACAATAGTACGAACAAATGATAAAACAGGTTTTCTCTCATTTCTTCTGAAATTTGGATTTTCTGAGATCAGCGTGCATACTAGTACTACTAGATAATTGAAAATTTGCCACGGGCATGCAAGGCGTTTTCAGCATACGTGTTATACATATATTATCTTGACGAAGAATTGTAAAAAAGTAAACTATCTGGAACTACAGGAGGTAATGTTGTTTTTCTGTGTTTAAAATGTGTTATTATGTGCATTATTCAGTTTATAAGAAAGTATTATTTTGCGTCAAATACTAAGCGATGTTTCTATTTGAACTAAACACTGGACTGAGATTATGAATATACTGCTAAGACTATAAGAAGTACTGCTATCGCTGAAGATACTGCCATAGCTATTGTGATCTAAATATATTTCACTTAAAGTATCTAATGCTTTTAAAAAAATTGGTTTTGTTTTGCTAGTTTTCCACTTTGAGACCATACATGCTACAAAGTATTGACGAAACGTTGTTTCGGTTCTATCAAATTTTCTCCTTATTCAAATCGCAAATAAATAGTGCATATGCAAGGAGCTTCTATATAAATGCTGAATCTTTTGGTAGAAATGCATTATTTTATTCCAAAGTAGGGATTCAATTATAATGCTCTTGAGTTCTGAAGAATATATATTACTTACCCTATGTGTATAGTACAATGAATAGTGAATGTATTGTGATGGGGTCAAAAATTCGAATTTGAGATTCTGATGGATCGTTTTTACTTTCCTTATATACAAAATGTATAAGGAAAGTATTATGATATTGTCGAAAATTCGAATTCGTGTTTTTGACGGGATAGCACGTTTCAAGCATCGCTGATCACGAACCAAAAATTTTTGAGGTGATGTCTGTGTGTGTGTGTCAGTGAGCCTTTGGAGGCGATATTTCACAAACGAACGGAGTGATTGGAATGAAATTTGGTACAATAAACACAATCCGTGAATACTGGGAGCATGTTGTTTTTAAACGTAAACGAATATTCAGAAACCCCTAAATTTTCGAGAGAAATTTTGAAAAAATCAAAACCTTAAAAAAAGTTGCGAAAATAGACATTTCTTATGTAATTATTTCTTAGACAACGATTGACATAAACTTTAGAACATGAACCGTTGAAATATTGCAAATTTTCCAAATAAATTTATCAAAAATCCCATAAATTAAAAATTATATACATTAACAGTTGAGAAATATGTTCACTTTTCATACGTAATATCATGCGATAAATTTGGTCACTTCATTCTCGTGGATATAGGTTGTTCCATTCATGAGAAAAGGTACTTTGAGTAATACTTTTGTATTTGAACACTAAAAGTTATATATCTGTTCTAAGAATATCTTATTTCTCCCTCCATAAAGCTTGGCGAGATTTTGGCCACGAATTTGACGGAATGTAGCCAACTTGAAACATTTTGAAATGTTGCCAAGTTAAAGAAAATCTCGCCAAATTGATAAAAATGACGCTAAATTAATGAAAATGATGATTAATTATCGAAAATTCAATATCTTGGAAAGAATATAAGTATCTACTATAAGAAAAACCTATTTTTGTTTTACGGTAAATGTAGTAAATTCATTGAATTATATAAGGAAAGACATGTGTTGCCCACATCAGAGTTTTTGTTTATGTGTATGTGTGTGTCCTTAAGTTTGTGGACATTTCATGAAAGGATTGTTTCAAATGAAATTTGATAGAGAAATTCCAATAAGTGAATATTAGGAGCCTATTGATTTTGAATTAATCAGACGTTCGGAAGAACCCCCACAACAAAATGTGTATTAAATATTGTGAAAGTCAGAACTTTCAATACTATTATGTAAAAATCCTTTTTTTATGTAATTTTTTACTAGAAAACGATTGACCAAAATTTTAAAACACTAGCGTGAACCATTCTTGAGAAATTCCACTTTTACACATAAAGTTATCAAATGTATTACATAAAATTGAAAAAAAAATTACTATTGCGAAATATGTTCATTTATAATACGTAATAGTATAAGGTAAATTTGTTAACATCCTTCTCTTGGATGTAGTTCGCTCTATTCACTGTAGAAGATAATTTGTGCAATAGTTTTGTGTTTCGAAAACTATCAATTTGTCAGCAGTCATTTATAAGTAAGAGATTTATATGTAAGAAATTCTCTTCTCCTTGTTTGTCCGTAACGTTTGGAGATACAGTTGACAAACTTTCGCCGCATATAGCGAAATATCGCCAGATTACTTATATGGACTATATTGTTTATTGAGGAAGCTATCAATAATGAGAATTTTCAATTTAAATTTGCATAAAATGTAGGGCAGTTGGGTATTTCGAAATGGTTTTACTTGCTGACATCTGGAAAAATTGTTAAATGTACAAATCAATGTTATAAACATTGCGCCGTTGATCATATAAATACTTTATCCACTGTGAAATAAGTAAATTCATTGCATTATATACTGTTCAGATCAGACTTTTATTTTAGATGCGATTTTTTTAAAAATTATTATTAAGGATTCTTGCATCAAAAGAATCTGCAATCATCAATCCGATATTCCAATTCTGTATTTTCTCAATTTGAACTTATTTCCTCATCTGTAAAAAATATTGAAATATTAAAAATACGTTATAATTGTAACGTATTAGTGATAATTTAATGTGGGCAGTACACTTACACTATTCTATGACATTATTTCTTTCACAGCGAAATAATGCCGTTCGAGACCCTCCTCACATTGCATTTGGCATTGAACTAAAACCAGTTAAATTGATGTGGGAAATACATGACTTTTTTTATATGCAATGAATTTATATATTTCCCAGTAAAAACATATATGTATAAAATCTATGGACCATTGGTTGTAATGTTGAATTGCACATTTGGCCCTTATTCGTAAGACAACATGTAAAAGTATTTCGAAGTCCACGACTAACTTGTAATCCGTGCCACATTACATTTTGTATTATCAATATTGATATCATACACAATAGGCAATATAGCCATATATTGAAATATTTTCATAATTAGGTCATTAATTTAGAGTCATTTTTTAAATTTTGACGATATTTTCATCAATCTTGGGCGAAATATCACCAAGTGGGCAATATTTCGCTCGCTGTTCTGTATTATATATTACAAGCTTTCAAAATTATTTTTATTGACATTCTTGTATATATATATATATATATAATAAATAAGATAAAATTAAAAATAAAATTAAATAGTTATACTAATTTAAAACATGATCAGTGTCATACCCTGGTACAAAAACAATACGGAGGAAAATTAATTATATGTGATATGATAGGAAATATCAGACAAAAGGAAAACAATGCTACCATAAAAGACAAAATGATCTTAATTTTAAATATGAATAATACACATGAATTTATCAACATTCAAGAGCGAAGCATACTAATCAAGTTCAAGCAACAAAGGATTATCAAAATCTGGAGGCTCAAAATATTAAAATGACAAAATAAGAGAAAAGATACAATCCGAAAATATGAAATAGGATAGAAGCTCTGTGAATCCAGCTTATCAAGGATATGTATATATATATATATATATATATATATATATATATATATATATATATATATATATATATATATATATATATATATATATGCATATATATTTCTATATATATTTTGTATAAATAGCATTTGGAAACTAGATACGGGGATTTGTATATATAAATAAAAGTAGCAGCTAGATTGGTGGTGAAGGGGAGGGTCGTCCGAAAATTTGATTAAGTTTAAAATTAATAGGGTTCCATTATTCATCGATTGTGATATTTGTACCAAATTTCTATCGACATGATTCGTTCGTGAGATATGGTGTCCAGTCTCACATACATACACTAACATCACCTCATACCATTCGAGTTCAAGTATACCCGAAACTTGCTTTTCCTTTGAGAATTCGAATTCTCGACTGCTTCCCAAAACTTTTCCTATACATTATACTAGGGAAAGTAAAAATAACTATTATAGTGCACGGAAGCAAATGATTAATAGACGTTGTAGTGCATAAATTTTAGCCGAATAGCACATAATGATAGTTGTCTCCAACTAGAGTTTTTATTTATATTTAATAAAACTATTTCTTTGAAGACCCCCCCAAACGGCTTAACTAAGGTTTTAAAGTAAAATGTACGGCTGAAATAAAAACTATTTCTTAAACAGAGAAGTTTATTTTAAAACATAAATTTTATATTTTAGTGCGTTCTTCTCCCCGCCCCCCCCCCCAAAAAAAATAAATAATATTATAAGATTACTAAGACTGATAAATTCTCCTGTATTTCATTCCAACTTTACTTCCAGTTAATTTCCAACTACGTTCCAGCTTAATAAACAAGAATAAGGGTTAGACGTACAGCTCCTTCCTTCATATAAAAAATAAAGTATAATAAATACAGGTCATCGATACAATTAAGGACTCAATTAGAGCGGATATTTATCTACTGATGTTGTGAATAGGGTGTCTCTCTAAACGGGGTTCAATACCAGTACCCTTAATTTAAGAAAGAACTGAAACTCTCAGTTTTAACTATATTCAATATTTAAGTGTGTGGGGGGGGGATATTTAAATTCTTTAAAAATTCAATTTTATCAAATTGTTATTTGTTTTAAGTATATGTTAATACTAACATTTATTAATATCTAAAAGAGAGACATAATAAGTAATTCAAGTGTATTTCTCATTATGGTTTTACTTGCTTTAAAATCCAATTTTAAAAAATTTTAAATTGTTTTCAGTATTTGTTAATACTGAGCACATATATTTAGCTATATTCGGTCTAAAATATTAAAATATCTTATTTAAAAGTATTTACGAATATTAATATTGCATATAAGCTTTTAAGGATATATTATATTTCGTATAACTATTTTGTGACTTATGGTTGAAAATAATTCTGTAGTAAATTTAACACTTTAACATTTTTATAGACTTATATAAATATTTGCTAATTAAATTGTAAATTAAAAATGCTAGTCTAAATCTAATGTTTCATAAAATAACATTGAGATGGCAAAAAATTAATACACTTGGTCCTCTGTGCTGAAAACGCCTGTTTTCGTTAGATCACCCAAGGCAAGCAGCATCGGGCGCGGTTAGATCTTGGGTGGGTGAACGCATGGAAACACCGCGTGCTGTTGGCTCATTTCGGGAGCGGTAGCCCGGTGGTTTGCGCGCAGGATTTGCACACGCTGTCACAACTGCCGCCGTGTTCGGTGGATGCCTCCCCCACTGGGTTCCGATCTAAATTGGATGACACTTCCCGGCCGTCCAAAGAGTTTCCTTACAACTTTCTGGTAGGTAGGATGGTCTGAGTCTCAATAACAACAGCAAAAACAACTTGATCAATATAATTACAATAAAAAATATAAACAGGAATACTTTTGAAAATGAACAGATATAAATGAATATATATATATTTCTTATTTTATCGTAAAAATAGTTTATTAAATTATCCTATTCTGTCAAAGGAAATTTGAAATTATCTTGAAAATATGATACATATTTTTCCAACTAAAATAAATGTCTTAAGATTTATAAATTGTTTTAAGAATCTTATTTCTTAAGAAAATTCCCTGAACCGTAGATTTAGGCTTGATTAAACCAGAAATATTCTCAAAAGAAATATATTTTTTCTCTATTTCTTTTGTTTGCCTATTCCAGTTCTTAGAATTATTCAGACTTCTAGTTCAAGCATGCATATTGTTCTCTAGATTAAATTTATCAATGAATGAAACTGACCATAATAGGCAAACCAGGAAGATTTCGTTCCTGAGGCAGTGATGTACAATGCTTCTTTCTCTACCACAAATGCTGAACAATTGTTTCTTATCAATATAATTACAATCTCAGTGAATAAGATAAGAAGCTTGTGACATAGGCACGTGCACAACAGGGATGGTCAGAGATCAAAAGACGAAAATGCCGCTGTTGACAGAATTCCAGGGGGTGGAGGTTATTGCCGTTCGTAACGTCACTCGTTTAGAAGAAGTGCCAGTTTAGCCGAGTAGTATTCAATTCTATGGGAAAACATAGACTGTGTCAGTCGTTGTTTTAATATAATTTGTGATTCAATCGTAAAAAAGAAGTTTAAGTGTAAATTTGTGTATTATAGATGTATATATATTAGTATTTTCACATACATAAAGTAAAATTTTGATTAATTGGTGTATATAAATTGTGTTTTGTGAGTGCAAAAGTGCCTGGTTGCTGCGCGGTTGCTTTGTGTTCAAATTAGTATAAGAAGTCAACGGGATCTATCAGTTTTCATAGATTTCCAAGATATCCCACACTCTAAAAATTATGGATCATGAAGTGCCAAAGAGGGGATAAAATAACCATAGCTAACGCAACTGTCTGTTCAAGTCACTTTTCTGATGAAGATTTTCGGCCTAAATTTTTGAAATTGGAGCCTGTTAAACGATTAAAAAAAAGGAGACAATGGCATAAAAGTCTCACGTACCATTAATACCGCAGCAAAAAATAATGTTTTTAATATAGCAGTATAAAAAATACTTATGATTAACATCTGTCATTGATATGTAAAATAGGTGGGTACTCTAAGTAATCCAAAAAACAAAATTAATAAAATAAAATCGACTTCTTATGCAGTATCTAAAATATAAAAAATAATTTATATTTCTGATAAGAGCAATTATGGAGTTTTCTTTCTTTTTTTGGAGGAGGGGTGGGGGAGATATTAGTATTTTGTAAGCTAATTTACACAGTTTAGTTTATTGCAAAATGTATGTAAAGAAAGATAATTTTAAATGCCTTAAGCATTTTGCTTTGTTATTAATATACATAATCATAAACGCAATTCTTTACTAATCATAATATTGTCATTATATTTACATCATCCCAAGTTATGGGACATTTCGTTTTGCTATGCAAAAAGCCTAGAATACAAAACTAAAATCATCAAAGTTGAAATATAATGCATAAAAATTTTATTTACAATAAGACTAAAAGCCAACGGCATATTTTTCAAAAGAAATAAAGAAGTGGGAGGATGCTTTCTTAGAAATACATGGCGCATATATATCAAATGAGAAATGCATCATTAAGGACATGCCGTCAAAGTTAGCAAACATTTCACTTTCTATATCACTAAAAACCATAACTTTGTTTTCACGAACCAGAACATTCATTCGCATTAAACACTTAAATAAGACTTTCATGCAACACTTAGTAATGAGAAAAAAGCAAAGAAAAACCTCTAAATAGTGTAAAAGCAGTATCATGGCATAAAAATGGCATATATTGATTTATTATTTATGATCCATGTGAACACTGCTTTAAAATTTTAAAACTGTACATAGTTTATAAATTTAAAACGCTATAAAGTTTAATAACATCAATTTTGCATGCTTAAAATATCTTTGTGAAAACTGACATATCCAGTGGCTTATCCAAGAGTCATAATATTCTACTAGCTCACAAAACGCATTGTCTTTTTGTTGGGTAAATAAAATAAATCTACTGCCATTGACCATCCATTCGACCGTCAACTCCCCCCTTTTCTCAAGATCCGATCTACGCTATTTAATAAAATATATAGTTATGTAACTACTACATTGATGATATTTCATAGTCATCAATATATGTTATATGTATGTGGGATATTTTACGCAATTAGATTTTTTTTAAATACATATTTATATTACATGCAGAAAGTATTATCAATGTTTAAGATAATGGATACTATATTTTTAAAAATCCGAAGATTAAATATTTATTCATATATGTATTAAAATATTTGAAATGTAATTTTTATATTTATTACACTTTTCATGATATATTTCAGCTTTTATTATAAATAATATAAGAATTATAATATTTTAATGATAGCCCTATGCATGTATAAGTAGAATCATTTAATTTCATTCTTCTAAAATTTTATTACGAATAATCTTATCGCCTTTTCGAATTATAAACGCGAACTTTCTAAACTTTGTACACGTATCTCTATGTCCCCTATTCTTGACTTGTAAGTCAGTGACGTTACGCTTCAAGTTGCTCTCCCGGTCGAAAAGCAACCCCCTTTCTCTATCCTACCTTATGTTAAGTGCCTTGGGTGCACAATGTTTCCATCTCTTCCACTAGCAAAAATTTGGGCCTTGACTGGATTAGGTTATATCAATTATGCGAACTGTGACAGATGCTATAATAAGACCTAATTTTGCATATGCAGTGAAACCTGGTTAAAGTGACCACCCTTGGGACCGTGAAAACTGGTCACTTTATGAAAATGACAGTAGTAACTATATGAAAATGGTATGTCCAGTTTGAGAAAAGTGGTCACTTTAGTCAGGTGGTCAGTGTACCAGGTTTCACTGTAATTATGAAAATTGATAAAAAATTAATTTCAATATTTGAGAATCCTAATAAAGGACATCATATAAGTTTTTGGAATTTGAATATTAAATTAAGCAATTTAGAATACAGAAGTACAATGAAATCAAAGTATCATATTTAAATCGCGTATTTTTACTTTTTGAGACGTCCTATTGTCCTCTGGATTAAATTTATCCATGAATGAAACTGACCATAATAGACTAATCAGGAGGAATTCGTTAATGAGCCAGTGATGTACAATGGTTCTTTCTGTGCCACGAATGTTGAAGGATAGTTTCTTTTTTCGGTGAATATGACAAGAAGCTAATGACATAGGCAGATGCACAATGATTCCATCTCTTCCACAAGAAAAAATTTGAGCCTTGAATGGATTAGGTTATAACAATTATGTGAGATGTGAAAGATGTTATTATAAGACCTAACTTTGAAAATAATTAGGAAAATTGAAGTATAAAAAATTAATTTCAATATTTGAGAATCCTAATACAAAAGAACAAATAAGTTTTGGAATTTGAATATTAAATTAAGCAATTTAGCATACAGAAGAACAATGAATTCAAAGTATCATATTTAAATCGCAAGAACGTATTTTTACTTTCTGAGACATAGTAATAAGAAAGTATTATTTTCACGAAAATTTCCGATTTCGAGACTTTGACACCAATATAAGTTTTAAGACCTCCTGAATACGTTTTGCATATCTTTGGAGTGATGTTCATTTGTCTGTCTGTGGTCGATTTCATGTCTACAAGTTAGAAGCCCTAAATATTAATATAATTTCAAATTTATATCTGGCTTTGTTATCAAAAACTGTACAACTACAGAGATTTATTTTAATTCGAGCGAAAACGTCGAAATTTTATAATTTTTTTAACATGGTAGCATAGGGCAAAATTTAACAAAATCATGTATAAAGGGATTTATTTAATACTCAATGATCACGAGACGTAATAGTTTCAATCATTGTTGCGAAATCCAGCAGCAATACAACTCTTTTGTTTGTGACACCTTTAGCTCCTTTTAAAGGGAATGCTACCCCCCGGTGTACATTGTCAAGTATGGTATCAATCTAAATATTACACGCTATAATTGTAATCATTTGGATCCACAATACCGATTTTTAAGATTTCTTCTTGTAAAATTCGAAAAAAGAAATTCCGATACGAAAAAATTGGATTGAGCCACACTTTTGTTACTTTAATGTATAGCAGGACATAAATCACTCTGCCTACAGCTGCAGACGCTTTGGTCGGGCATTTAAAAGTTGTTTATTTTTTCTGTTATTTGTACGAGGCGTGGTGAATATGTGCAGCTTGAAAATGGGCGTTCCGCCCTGTTATAGCTAGTTTTTATAATTGACATTTATTAGTTGAGATTAATCCCTAACAAAAATTTCAATCACAGACTAATATATACAGAATTGTCACTCTCGATTTCGCAGTGCCCTCAGAGATAACCCAAACTTGGATGGAACTAAGGGTTGGCGCGCTCTTGGCGATGGTCTGGTGTGGGCTGAGCGTTTGGCGATGATCTGGTTTGGGTTCAAGTTGATTTTCAATGTTATAACCCTATTTTTCTCCACGGAAACTTAGAACCACAGACTAGCGAGGCTTGAGTAACGTGCAATATGATTATTTGTTATGTGATTAGATCATTTCAAGAAAAGGATTGCCAAAAGAAAACTGTTTGTGTTACAGGGTATGTAATTTATTTTTATTCAAATTGAAATTATATTATTTATCATCATCCTATATGCGTGTTCATTATAAGTATACACGTATTCATAAGTATACACGTGTTCATATAAGTATACTCGTGTTCATCATACGAAATTAGTGCTGTGCCATTACTGCCAAATAAACTAAATTCTAAGAGGTAGTGGTACAATTAGACAAAAAATATTTTACGTATTTTTATAAAATGTATAATAATTGATATTTGGAGAGCTTTTTCTTAGTTCAAAGTGATATCGTATGTGTATATATTTATGTGTATATATTTTCATTAACTGCCTTATGGTGGAAAATTCACCCCACCCCGGATAATTAATGATTGAGTTCACAAATTTGATAGCGCATTTATGTAAATTTGATATTTACTATAAGAATATTTCTATATTTAAATAAAAGTCTATTATCAGTATCCCAGAACAAATTGAGGATCAAGTAATTTAACGATCACTACTGTAGTATACATTTTAGACTGAAAATATTATATAATATTTCCGTCTTTTGAGTATATATTAGCTTGTAATTTTTCGTGCATTATGTTTTACAGAGAGACCAAGCAATGCGTCTATTTTTTAATCTATTTTATGATTTTTTGAATTAAATATGTTTATTTAAATTTACTTAAACTAAGGTGACTTAAATTTACTTAAGCTAAGGTGACTTAAATTTACTTAAACTAATGAATATATTTATGTTGCAGATTAATGTATTTTTAATTCCTCATCATTTCTATAGTTTCAAAAATTATAAATGTACTGTCCTGTACATTTTTTCTCTGCCCGCTTTTGAAGAAAGAAATCCCCAATCGAGCGATAACGCGCCAAATCTGGCAGAGTACTTTGTTTACATTGTAGTTCAGTTGGTCCAACTCACGAGCGCTAGTGTCTATGCGACATCCCATTTTAAAAATGTTACCATAGGATCCTATGGGAGTGATCTTTCTGAATATAGTTTTCTGTGAATTCAATAATTTAGTTCTACACCTCAGATTACATTGATTAGTTCGTATTGATGATAGTCAACTTATAACTGGATTATATGAGGGGCAGGTTTATATACTATACTGCCTCTAACTATATGGCAATATTTCACAGGATTTCTGCCAGCTAAATTTTTCAGACTTCATATAATTCCTCTTGTGAGGTATATACTATACTGATAATACACAGTTTACATATATAAAATATATTATATTTTAGGAGGTGCTCATATTCACCTAAATGTTCGAATGGTCGATAGACAAGATTTCTTGTTTATTGGGATAAGGAATTGACACTTGGTTTAAAAGTATGCCGTAAGAAAACGACATGTATAATTGCTGTTTTCAAACATCCATTATTTTTTTTCAAACATATTTTATTTCACCCTATATAGTATCTACCCGGACTTTATTCCGGTTTTTCACTATGTATCGATACATCGCCCAAACCTAATACATATATATATGGTTCACTGGATGAAAATTTACTGAACGTTGCAGGAATGAAGTTGAAAGTTTCATTAACATGTGTATTTGCGGTTTTTCTGATATTTTACCGAAATAACCAACTAAGAAGTTGAAAAAATGAGAAAAAGTTGTAAAGTGATTTACAATTAAATTGCTATTATTTTTATGTAGCTTTCATTAAAATTTTGATTACAAATGTTATCATAATAATGTATCTTTTCCTTTTCGCTTGAAGTTTAAAGGGTTGAAATTTTTCCCCTCCTGGGCACTTCGAAAATCCCAGTCCTTGAGACCGATGTATCGCCCACTTGTACATTACGAAACAGGTATGGCGATGTCGACTTTATACAGGTTTTTCACGATGTATCGATACAGGGCCCAAGCCTAATACATATATATATGTGTGTGTGTGTGTATAAAAATAACTCTTCACTAGACGAAAATTAACTGAACGTTGCAGGAACGAAGCTGAAAGTTTCATTAATATGTGTATTTGCGGCTTTTCTGATATTTTACCGAAATTACCAAAACAGTAGCTGAAAAAAATGAGAAACGGTTGTAAAGTGATTTACAATGTAATAGCTATTATTTTTATGTACCTTTTATTAAAATTTGATTACAAATGTTATCATAACAAATTTGACTACGCTGCGTTTGCCACAACTTTCCTGCACTAAGCCGAAATGTGGGAACTTTAAGTTGCATATGTGTGTTTGTGTGTATTTGGGGAGGGGGGGGGGGCATCATGCCTGAATAAATTCTCAGCAAAGTAGAAACCTCAATTTTGCGAGAATGTACTAAACAAATAAAATATTTCACCTTTTTAACAATCAGTAATTAGTCTTAATTTTCGTTGCTCCTTATTTAAAAATGTTAAAAAAAAAACTTTTTCTCTTTATGGAAAGTCTAGATCTCAATTATATAAAACTTTATAAGATATTTAATTTTGATTTCTTTTGTTATTATTTACTCAAGCATTTGCGAGGAAACAGCTCAGAAATATCACAGATGGTTATTTTTTGGGACACATTTGCTTGAATTTTTTAACATTTTATATGTTATTTGACAGGTTTAAGTTTCACCATGAGTTTGAATCATCTTCGTCATGTACTGGGTGTGAGTTATGCGATGCATAATCGCCAAGCTTTTGGTTCCCAATGTCCAGACCCTGAAGTCTTGAAATATATTATACCATTAGCAGTGTAACCGTTCTTCGCATGAAATGTATAATATAAAGAAATGAAAATTTCATTTATGTGTATATTCCAGTAATACTTTAAATGACATTGTTATTCTAAACATTTTATTAAAATATTTAATTTTATTTTCCAAAAAAGATATATAAGAATCTATGCTCAAAATTATCGTCTCAGGCAGATCTGAAGAAAAAAAAAGTCCTGGTCCCGTTTCCAAACACATTTACAGAAACTATTTTTTAAATCCCACAAAACGATTGGGATTATCAAGAAAATTGAGCTTAAAATAGCATAATATTGAATTTCCATGAATTAGGAGTCATTTCCATAAATTTAGTGCCATTATATCGATTCAGCCGCATTTTCATTAATATGATGGCATTTTAAGAAGTCCATAAATTTGTTTGAATGTGGGACAGTTGATTAAAAGACAAACTCTACCGAAAAATCATTCCAATACCAACATCTTTCAAAACGCAATTAATTTCATAGATTTTATGTCACTTTTATTGATTTGACAACAGTTTTATCGATTAGGAAATATTTTCATTATTTTGGCGATATTTGAGCAATTTAGCTACATTTTAAAAGGTCGCCAAATTTGTTTTCAAGTAGGATGCACTGACAGTCAAAAACTACCGAAACATCATTTCAATACTATCCCCTTTCGACACAGAATAAATCTCATTAATTATGCATCATTTTTATCAATTTGGGGACATTTTTTTTCAATTTGGCAACATTTTTATCTGTTCGACAACATTTTCATCAATTTTGCAATTTTGAGGAAAAGCTCACCAAACCTAACGCCAAGTTTTATAGGGACGGAAGGATGCAATCATTTATATTTTCTTAGATTAGAAGATTATACTCATGTATTAGAAGATATACCCGTACTACAATATATATGTATTTTGGAATGTTTCCCTAAAATAAAAGAGAATTTGAAAATAGTAATAATATAAACTCGTTAAACCTACAGGCCGTAATGATATGATCCAATCAAAAATGCAATTCCAATAAAAATGTGTATATATATATATATTAATAATTTAAATCGAACAATATTTACTATTGTAAAAACTCATCGGCTTTAATACTGTCGCTTAGCAACATTACATCATTTTTTTTTTCAAATAAATTTGCGGAACAAATATCGTTTGAATAACGCTAACTCAATAAAAGGGTTAATAGTGGGTTCTTTTATTGATATCTCGATAATCTCTGGCCTTAAAAACTCGAAATATAGACGAAAATTTAAGGGCGCTATTCCAAGTCTATCCTGAATATTTCATGCAATTCTGTGCAGTCATTCTCCCGTGGTGATAGGATAAATAAGCACATATATATAGTTTCGATTTTATATATATATATATATTATAAGCAGTATGCGCAATATTTGTACGAAAAATATAATATATAGAAACATAACATTCACAATTATGTGTAAATTCCTATTGTATTCTAAATAACTTTGTTACTTTAAATAATATATTAAAATATTTAAATTAATATTTAAATTCTTCAAAAAAATGTATAAGAATCTCTGGGCTCGATATACAAATTTATCTTCACAGGCAGATTTGAAGAATGAAGCATGATGGTTCAGTTTGCAAGTTGTTTATAAATAATCTTTAATTAATACAAAACGACCGAGATTATCTAGAATATCGTACTTAATTATGAAAATTATTGAATTTTCATCGATTCGATGCTATTTTGATAAATTTAGCATTATTTTATCAATTTGTCGACATTTTCTTCAATTTAGCGACATTTTAAAAATCGCCGAATGGGACCATAGAACTGACAGTCCCACTTGGCGACAGATGGACGAAACAACATCACAGTACTGTCCGCTAACGAAACACAGTTCATTTTATATATTTCGCCCAATTTTATCAATTTCAAGATATTTTTATGGATTTACAAAATTTTTTATCAATTTGTTGACATTTTAAAAATTCTCTAAATGTGCTACTAACAATAAGTAGGACAGTTGAACTACCAGACACATGCTAAGGAAACAATATTTCAGTACATCTTAAATAATAAAAGGCAATGTCTGCCTGTGTGTCTTATACGCTATACGTTCAGCGACCACGCTTGGGAGAGCTACGAAATTTGGCAATCGGAGACCCGGGGGGGTGGGAAGGGGACACGTGAAAACCGATTTTTAAAATTTTAATTTTTTTTTTTTAGTTATTTAATGTTTTATGCGATTTCGACCGTTTTTGCCCTTTTTTCTCTACGATCAAGACGACGTAGAAAACAACATCAATTACCATAAAATTACATCAATTTCAAATCTCAATTACGATTTCTAATATTTTTTAAATATTTTAAAACAAAAGTCACATTTGGCTCAAAAAAACGATTTTGGGTTTTTAAATTCTAGCATAGTATAAAGTACTCATAATATCGACTAATAACTTACAGTTTTAGAAAGATCAGACATCGGGCTTTCTTACAAGCCCTATCAGATCAAGAAATTATTATAAATATCCAGAGAATCGTGATTTCAGTGAACAAAGGATTTTAAATTTCTCGGCGATCGGCATTTTCCCCCTTCCCAGTAGTTTTTCCAAGTCTCCATGGAGACCGACCGCGCTTCCGGTTTTAAATGGATTAAGAGCTTAGAAGAGGTATTAGATACATCGTGTGAAATTATTATATGAGATTTTAAATAGATATTTTAATTTATAGTCATTTTAAATAATTTAAATGATTGAAATATGGTGGATTGAATTGTGGTGATGTATTTGAAATTATTATATTTATGGATTGGTTGAACGATATGGATTTTTTAATTGGATATTTTAATTTATGGATATTTTAAATGGATATTTTAATTTTATGGATATTTTAAATATTGGAACGAGGATGATGGAATTATGAGCTTAGCATATGGTCATTATAAAATTTAAATTAGCGCGCTGGAATTGCACTCGGTAGGCCCGGGTTCGATTCCCGCCACTGACGCGGAGTACGATCACGTTAAACATATGGTTACGTAAGTCCTTCCGAGAGGTTGTTGGTAGGGGAAGGAGGTTACGGTATCTGTGTATGATTCCTCCACTGGGTTCCGGTCTAAATTGGGTGAATTAAAATAAAATTATGGAGATTGAGGCGGAAGGCGAGGTATCACAGTGCTCAGCGATTCCCGCCACTGCCTAAACTGCCGACGTGTTCAGGTGGAGTACGATCACGTTAAGCATGTGGGTCCGTAAGTCCTTCCGAGAAGTTGGTGGTAGGGGAAGGAGGGTACGATCCCTGCGGATGCCACTGGTTTCCGGTCTAAATTGGGTAAATAAAAAGAAAGTTAAGGGGATTGTCGCAGAGGGCGCGGCAGGCTAGAGATTAGCGCGCGGGAATTGCACTCGGTAGGCCAGGGTTCGATTCCCGCCACTGCCGAAACTACTGCCGTGTTCAGGCGGAGTACGATCACGTTAAACCTGTGGTCCCGTAAGTCCTTCCAAAAGGTTGGTGGTAGAGGCAGGAGGGTACGGTTCCTGTGTATGCCTCTCCCACTGGGTTCCGGTCTAAATTGGGTGAATAAAATGAAAGTTATGAAGATTGTCTTGAGGGCGTGGTTGCCCACTGGTTAGCGCGCGGGAATTGCACACGGATGATCCGGGTTCGATTCCTGCCACTGCCGAAACTGCCGCCGTGTTCACGCGAAGTACGATCACGTTAAACATGTGGGACCTTATAGCCTTCCCAGAGGTTGGTGGTAAGGGAAGGAGGGTACGGTCCTGTGGATGACTCCCCCAGTGAGTTCCGTTCTAAATTGTATGGCAATTCCTGGCCGCCCAAACAGTTACCTTACACCTTTCTGGTAGATCGCGCCAGAGAGAGTTTGCAAGATTCAGAATTTGCCACGGTCAGAATTTTCAAGGGTAGCGAAAAGTGGTCGCCAAAAGCGGCTTGTTTTTCTAATAAACGAAAATTAATTTCATTGATTTAGCATCGTTTTAATCAACTTTGTGATATTTCCTTCAATAAGGCAACGTTTAAGAATATTTGTCAAGTTATTCTAACTAATAATACTACTGCTTAATGGAATTTAGTCTAATCGGCAGTGATAATACAGCACTAATTTCTTATGATGAACACGTAGGCATGGCGGTAACACGTGGCTGTATGTCTGTGTTAGTGTTTCATTCACGGTCAAATAGGGTTATCTTAACAGATTGTCTTGGCGAAAACGCCACTGACCATTTCTGACCATCGCCAAGCCTGCCAGCTTTGATATTTAATTTGGAATTGATCGATGATGGAGGGCGCTGCGGTAGCGACTGTAACGTATGTCTATATTAGTCTGTGACTCAACCACTGGTTTGAGATTAACAATAAGACGAGAAGGTGAAAAACAGGTTTTCTTCCATTTGTTCTGAGGATTGTATTCCCTGAATACAAGCGGCTAGGGACAGGAAGGCTCCTAATGTTAAAACTTAGAAATTTTTTTGACCACTGAAAATAGGGAATTTTTGAAAATCTGTAGGGGAGATATAGGGATTTTCTAGACAGAACGGGTTTTCGGCTGTACGATTGGACTTGGCATTTTTTTTCACAATTGGGACAGAACGGCTCACGTATGTATTTCGACAGAGGACGGGACTTGTAAAATTTCCATACTTTCAGACAGAACGGCTCCAATTGGAACTAGTTTTTTTTTCACAATTGGGACAGAACGGCTCCCTTATATATTTTGGTAGAAGACGGGACTTGAAAAATTTTCATACCAATTGGACTTGGTTTTTTTTTCCATAATTTGGACAGAACGGCTCCAATTGGACTTCGTTTTTTTTTTTCAAATTTTCAGACAGAAAGGCTCCAATTGGGACATAGCTTTTTTTCCACAATTGGGACAGAACGGCTCCCGTATATAGTTTGGTAGAAGACGGGACTTGTAAAATTTCCATACTTTCAGACAGAACGGCTCCAATTGGACTTAGCTTTTTTTTCACAATTTGTACAGAAAGACTTCCATGCTTTATATATATTTCAGTAGAGGGCGATACTTGCAATTTTATCAAATTTTCGAATAAAATGGCTCTTGAACGTAAAATATAGAATATTTTTGGTAGAAAGACTGGAATTAGATTTTTTTTTTTTTGAAAAAATTGGGCAGGATATTTTTCTGGAGCGATTTGACAGTATTTTTCTTTTTTATTATTTGGAAGAGAATGGCTCCCTAACATAAAATGATAAACACTTAAGATTTACTTAGTGATAATGCCATTATATATTTAGGCCTATTTTTTAATATAATCTTTAATTTGATATTTTTAGGATTTTTGAAAATATTGATTAAACTTAAAAAATGATACTTTTGCATTGGAATATAGGCAAAGGCATTTGATATGCAGTTAATAATATTGTAAATAATTATTTCAACATTATGTAATAAAAGAATCAACAGTTTTGTTAAATTTATATAAAATATTGACTTTAAATTTCACAAGTATATAAAATTTACAATGTCTATTACTTCTTAAATATTTTTAATTATTGATGCTTATCAATTTGTATTTGTTTTGTCATTACACTATAACCGAGTCTAAAATTATTGATCAGCTTGGAATTGGGGGGTAATTCTAATCGGTTTCTGGTTTCATTAAAAAAATCTGATGTGGGCAACACATGACTTTCCTTATATAACGTAATGAATTTACCACCTTTACAGTAAAATAAATAGGTTTTTCTTATAGTAGATAATAATATTCTTTCCAAGATATTGAATTTTCGACAATTAGTCGTCATTTCATTGATTTAGCGTCATTTTTATCCATTTGGCGAGATTTTCGTTAATTTGTCAACATTTCAAAAAGTTGCCAAGTTGGCGACATTCCGCCAAAATTCGTCGCCAATATCTCGCCAAGCGTTATGGACGAAGAAATATGTTATTCTTACAGCAGATAAATGTATATTGGCGTTCAAATGCAAAAGTATTACTTAAAGTATCTTTTTTCATGAATGGAACGAGCTAGATCCACGAGAATTATGTCATCCAATATATCGCATGGTATTACTGAAAAGTGAACATGTCTCTCAAGAGGAAATATTTTTTTTTTATTTTATATGACTTTCTGATAATTTTTTTGAAAAATGTGCAATATCTCGAGAACGGTTCATGTTAGCGTTCTAAAATTTATGTCAATCGTTTTCTAATGAAAAATTACATAAGATATGTCTATATGCGTAACTTTATTAGTGGTTTTGATTTTTTGACTATTTTTTCCAAATTCCATTTGAAAATTTAGGGGTGTTCTTAACATTCGAATGTGTATAAAAACAATAGGCTTCCAGTGTTTACGGATTGTGACTTTTGTACCAAATTTGGATCGAATCGGTCCTTTCGTTTGTCAGTTATCGTCTTCACAGACTCTCTCACACACACACACACATACTTTCACACACACACACACAGACATCACTTCAAAAATGTTTGAAACGTGCTCTTCCGCCGAAAACTCGATTTCGAATTTTCGACCCCTTCACAATACTTTCCTTATACATTATGTATATAAGGAAAGTAATAGGATTTTCTTATAGTAGATACTAATATTCTTTCCAAGATATTGAATTTTCGACAATTAGTCGTCATTTTCATTGATTTAGCATCATTTTTATCCATTTGGCGAGATTTTCATTAATTGGCAGCATTTAAAAAAAGTCGCCAAGTTGGCGATATTCCGCCAAATTCGTCGCCAAAATCTCGCCAAGAGTTATGGACTAAGAAAAAAGTTATTCTTACAGCAGATAAATGACTATTGGCGTTCTAATACAAAAGTATTATTCAAAGTATATTTTTTCATGAATGGAACGAGCTAGATCCACGAGAATGATGTCACTCAATTTATCGCATGGTATTACATATGAAAAGTGAACATGTTTCTCAATAGGAATTTTTTTTTTATGTGACTTTTTCATAATTTTTTTGAAAAATGTACAATATCTCGAGAACGGTTCATGTTAGCGTTCTAAAATTTATGCCAATCGTTTTCCAATGAAAAATTACATAAGAAATGTCTAACTTTAATGTTGCGTAAATTTATTAGCGGTTTTGATTTTCTAACGATTTTTTCAAAATTTCATTCGATAATTTAGGGGGGTTCTGAACATTCGATCACGTATAAAAACAATAGGCTTCCAGTGTTTACGGATTGTGATTTTTGTACCAAATTTGGTTCGAATCGGTAAATTCGTTCGTCAGTTATCGTCTCCACAGACTCACTGACACACACACACACTTTCTCACACACAGACATCACTTCAAAAATGTTTGATTCGTGATCAGGGATGCTTGAAACGTGCTCTCCCGTCGAAAACTCGAATTCGAATTTTCGACCCCGTCACAATACTTTCCTTATACATTATGTATATAAGGAAAGTAAAAATCAGGATAATCTTTTATTAGGCATAGGGCATGTATAGTCACCTATATATCCAAGGAAAAAGTTTTTTGATGGAGGACTTTCAGAGGGAAGCTCTTTGAAATGAAGTGACTTTCATTTGAAAAGGGTTCCCATGTCATCCAAATTTCCTTGATGATATAAATTTGTTTCGAAGGCCTTTGCAATATAATAATTAAATTTATTAGAAGCTATTTCTCATAGTGTTATGTTATTATAAAAATTACGTACCAGAATCACAAGGTACACCTGTATGTAACATGTGATACATCTGTACAAGCATACATCTTTATACACTATACGGTACCACAGGACCGGTTTTGCTCCTAAAGAAAGAGCTCCTGTAGACAACTGTTAACAACATTAGTAGAGTATCTAAAATTAGAAAAGTGTAACTCCAGTCATGTCACTAATGCTGTTAACAGAGATACAGGATCGGTTTCGCTATCATTTGAGCTCATCAGCTGTGGATAACTGAAGTAGACATTGTCTAAAATCTGTCAGTCAAGCTGATTAATTAAATAAAAAATTATAATACTTCCAGTATAGCAATCAGCATTCAAGTAAGAGGTAGTTTAAATAGCATTCTTTAGCCTCTAGAATAATCTGTTGCACTATAAATTTATTAGAAGCAATTTCTCATAGCGTTATATTAAGAAATAGATACGCGAATCACAAGATACACCTGTATGTAATATGTGATACATCTGTACAAGCATACATCTTTATACACTATACGGTACCACAGTACCAATTTTGCTCCTAAAGAAAGAGCTCCTGTAGACAACTGTTAACAACATTAGTAGAGTATCTGAAATTAGAAAAGTGTAACTCCAGTCATGTCACTAATGCTGTTAGCAGAGATACAGGACCGGTTTCGCTCTCATTTGAGCTCATCAGCTGTGGATAACTGAAGTAGACAATTTCTAAAAACTGTCAGTCAAGCTGATTAATTAAGGAAAAAAGTATTATACTTCATACATATGTTCTGCTACATCCATTATTTTCAGCTAGAAAGAGAGCTAAACCTAAACTAAATAAGAAGTATCATTAATAAATCCAAATACTGAGTGAAAATGTTAAGCATAATGTATTAACAATATTACATAAAATTAAACACTCATTAAATGCATATAACAACAACAAAAAAATAATATAGTTAAATGTACATCACCCAATCTTGCTCAGTTTAAGCCATGTCATCCAATTTCAGAGAACACGCCTTTTAAATTACTAGAAATATTAATTTGTCAGTTAATTATCTAATAGTAAGTTATGATATCATAAATGTTCCTTAGATATTTGCAATACAGTAGCTGTCGCTTTTAAGAATTAGTGGTTATAAGAATCAAAATAACTGCCATCTTGGATCATGCCGATTAGATTTCGTTACGATTCGCAAAGGAACAACCTGCCTTTTTTTACGAAATGGCCCCAAAACATTGCCAAAATAAAAAGAAAAAGACTACGTATGCTCAAATGTATCAATTAAAATCGTGTTTTATACGTAATTTTTAACGAGTAAAAGAATATAACAGACTCCATTATACTTTAGGCCTAACCATTCTCAAGATATTTCAGATTTATTGCATTTTTGTTACGCCACTTTAGGAAAAATGTCCAATTATCAAATAAAAACAAAAATTGAATTAAAAAGACAGATTTATACTTTGTGCAATTACACTCAATTAAATAAATTATTAAAGAAATAAAGAAAATATGAATTTTAGTTTGCAGGGAAAGTCATGTGCTGTCCACATCAGATTTTTATTGTTAGTTGCTCAACCATGCAACTTAGTGCTGTAAGAAGGTGAATAACATAGTAGATTCTGTTTTTATTATAATTAAGTTTGTTTAAATAAGTGTTTGTTTTCTTTTAATGAGATGTGAAAGTCATCAACCACAGGTTCGTATTCAGCTATCGACCAATATAACTATCCATGCACAAATCGAATGGTCGTATAAAATTAAAATGAGAAATTTCAGTGTTCATTTATATGTTACTAAGTGTTCTGAGAACATTTAATACAGCTTTAGTGTAAAGAATTTACATTTGGTACAATTAATGGCACAATGTAGCAATCCCGTGTCTAGCTAGCTGCGGTGCATGGTAAGAGCAAGGAATATGCATGTGAAAGTACATATTTGATTTTTATTTGAAACAGTTCATTTCAATTGCACAAATTAAATTTACTAGTTTACGAATCAAATGCAAATAGAAAGGAATAGTTATGCAGTGGTAAATATAACGCTTGTAACAAGGTGAACACCACATGTTCGTATTCAGCTACAGACCATTATAAACCCATGCATGCACAAATCTAATGGTCGGGTAAAATTAAAATCTGAAATTTTAGTGTTAATTTAAACATTAGTAATCATAGCAATCTAATGGTCGGGTCAAATTTACATTACAAAGGAACGTTTAAATATCAGTAAGCATAGAAACACTAGGCTGAATTGAATTTATTAAATTTTACTAGTCATGATTCAAATTTACTAGTTTTTTACGAATCAAATGCAAATAGAAAGGAATAGTTATGCAGTGGTAAATATAACGCTTGTAACAAGATGAACACACCACACGTTCGTATTCAGCTACAGATCAATATATATCCACGCATACACAAATGTAATGGCCGGGTAAAATTAAAATCAGAAATGTTTGTGTTAATTTAAACGTAATCATAGAAATCTAATGGTCAGGTCAAATTTACATTACAAAAGAACGTCTAAATGTCAGTAAGCATAGCAACACTAGGCTGAATTCAATTTATTAAATTTTACTAGTCATGAATCAAATTTACTAATTTAAGAATAAAATGCAAATAGAAAGGAATAGTTATGCAGTGGAAAATATAATGCTTGTAACAAGATGAACACCACACGTTCGTATTCAGCTACAGAACAATATATATCCACGCATACACAAATGTAATGGCCGGGTAAAATTAAAATCAGAAATGTTTGTGTTAATTTAAACGTAATCATAGAAATCTAATGGTCAGGTCAAATTTACATTACAAAAGAACGTTTAAATATCAGTAAGCATAGAAACACTAGGCTGAATTGAATTTATTAAAATTTCACTACTCATGAATCAAATTTACTAGTTTACGAATCGAATTCACTAGTTCATGAATCAACTGCAAATAGAAAGGAATAGTTATGCAGTGGAAAATATAATGCTTGTAACAAGATGAACACCACACGTACGTATTTAGCTACAGATCATTATATATCCACGCATCCACAAATGCAATGGTCGGGTAAAATTAAAATCAGAAATTTTTGTGTTAATTTAAAAGTAATCAGAGAAATGTAATGGTCAGGTCAAATTTACATTACAAAAGAACGTTTAAATATCAGTAAGCATAGAAACACTAGGCTGAATTCAATTTATTAAATTTTACTAGTCATGAATCAAATTTACTAGTTATATATCCACGCAAACACAAATTTCACCAGAAGAACATCATTAATCAAATGCAAATAGAAAGGATTAGTTATGCACGTGCGAAAAATATACGAATCCTCAGATAACAATCGATCGAATCATATATATAATAATCAACAAGAACTTCAAATTAAAGGAAATAAAGCTCATTAAAACTTACCACGTGATAAATATAGGAGGAAATAGTTATGCATATGCTAAATATACGAATCAAATGCAAATAAAAGATATGCACCTGCTAAATATCGGAATCAAACGAAAATAGACATGAATAGTTATGCACGTGCTAAATATACGAATCAAATGCAAATAAAAGATATACGAATAAAATGCAAATAAAAGATATACGAATCCTCAGACAACGAAAGATTAAAGGAAACTTAAAGGATTAAACGAAATTAAAGGAAATAATGATCATTAAAACTTACCACGTGCTCAGATTTTCTGTAACACACCAACACTACACAAGCAAAACACAATACTGAATATTTTCCCTCAGGATGTCCCTATTCCTCAAATTCCCTACAGCATCAGCGCCACCTAGTGGTTTCGGAATTTAACATTATGGAGCCTTCCTGTCCATAGCTGCTTTATGACTTCAGTGTGTTGAAGCCCCAGACAGTCTCGCTCATCCTTAGGATAGAGCTGCTATTTGGACAGCCCGTGTGATATTAGCGTGTGTAGTAAATATTCTACATCATTTAAAAGTTTTGTGGTGTACTGAAGAGGTCAGCTGCACTCAGTTAAAGTTTGCTATATCGGATTTTAGAAAGATATCAAGACGAAAACCACCTGGAATTATAAAAGGTAATCTTGTTTCTGTGTGCTTAAAATGTGTTCATATGTGTATTGTTCAGTTTTCAAAACAATTATTATTTTGCGTCAAATATTAAACGACGGGCTAAATTTTGAAATGAGATTGTTTATTCTAAGATTTAAATTATGAAAATACTGCTACGGATATAACCACATAAAAATGTGATACAAATATATTTCACTTAAAGTAACTTGGGCTTTTTAATAATATTGAATTTGAAAATTTTTCGATCTTTTTTTTTATTATATATTTTTTTGTGTGTGTGTTCGTGTGAATCTGTGGATAACACACGAATGTAAAGTTTTGAACTAAATTTTGTACAAAAATTGCATTTAATGAATATCAGACGGCTATTGATGTTGACACACTCAAATGTGCCGACGTACGCCACATTTTCTAATTAAAGCTTGTTACACTTTCCATAATGTTACGTAAAAAGGCATTTTTATGTATTGCTTCTTTAGAAAACGATTGACCTACATTTGAAAAAAGCTAGCATGAACCGTTTTTGAGAAAAATCTCCAATTTTGAAAGAATCATAAAATTAAAACCGTCAATAAAATTACGTAAATAAGGATTTCTTATGGGATGTTTCAATAGAAAACGATTAATATAAACTTTAGAACTCTAGTATGAACCATTCTCGTGAAATTGCCCATTCTTCTAATAAAATTATCAAAAAAACTACATAAAATTAAAAAAATATTAATTTTTGCGAAATATGTACACTTTTCACATGTAATACGAGTATTCTGCGATATATTTGTTTTCACTATTATTGTAGATTTAGTTCGTTCCACTCATAACAAAAGATACTTTGGGTGATAATTTTGTATTTGGACGAAATTAGTCTTTTATCTACTATAAGAATAACCTATTCCTGCATCCATGAGACTTAGCCAAATTTTGACGACAAATTTAGCGAAATATTGCCAACACTGCAACTTTTCTAAATGACACCAAATTGACGAAATATGGCTAAATTTGCGATATTTGACTGCAGATTGATATATCGTCAAAATTACAAAAATGACGCCAAGATATGAAAATAACGCCTAATTGATGAATTTATTATTGAAATATCTTAATATATGGGAAATATGGCTTACTAAGGATGCTAATTATATTGATAATTGCTAATTTCGAGTTGAGTGAATTTTTTTGAAATTTTACATTATACTGTTAGTTGTTACACAGTTTATTGTTGCCATTTCAATAGAAACAAATATATTTAAGTAATTCAATTTAAACAATTAAATGAAAATTTCTAATACAGAGCCCTAATCATGGAGTTAGAAAGAAGGATATAAAATTACCGGAATGCTTTGAGAATTACATCTAATTTCGCTAATGTTAGTAAAATAGCTGCCATTGTTAGTTGACACAGAAGAAAGATGTAGTATTGATTATGTGTTTTTTACATTATTTTTAAATTAAGGATTTCCCAATTATGAGGATAATTAAGCAGTATTTTTCATAGTTGTAGGATAGGGTATAGAATATATAGAGATAAATATAAATTGAAAGTTAAAATAATTTTGAATGAATAGGAATATTTTTTTTGTTTCAGCTCTATTTTGCATTGGAGAATAGTTTATTATTTACAAAATATACAGTTTAAATAAGTATTTTAGACCTTCTTTCATAGAAATGCATGCAATGCAAGACTACTTATGTTTTCCCAGTGCCATCTGAATTATTGTTTCAAACGATATTTCAGTTTTCTAAATATGAAATGTTAACTCATTTATTTTACCTTCATGGTTCTAATACTGAAGCTCTCGTTTCGTCTTTCGTTACTGTTGGCACATTAAGTCATGATAAACACTGGATTAAGTTAAAAAAATTTGCATATCATATTCGGCGATCGGTTTAGAAGAATATTGGAAATTAAAATAAAGGGAGCGTATATATAAGTATCAGCAGAGAAAGTCATGTGCTGCCCACATCAGATTTTTCCTGTTGTATTTGAAATAATGTTAATGTAATATCTCCAAAATCTCGAAAAATCCCCCGAAGACATTTAACCTCAGAACTTGGAGAAAATTTAAGCAAGGCTAATTCAAGGCAACCCACAAAATTTCAATAAATTTTGTTTGGCTGTTCTCCCGTGATGATGAGACAAATGCAAATTTCGTTTTTTACTAATATCTCGAGAACCACTGACGGTAGAAAATTGAAACATAGACTAAATTTTATGTGGGTTGATTTCAAGGCTACTCACAAAATTTCATCAAATTCGGTTAAGACGCTCTCCCGTGATGATGGGACAAACAGACAGATAGACATACTTTCAATTTTATTTATATAGATTAGTTTAATGATCCACAATTTAATAAAAAGGAATGAGATTTTAATGGGCATAAAAAATAACAGATTAAGTTTATATAACTATAAAGACAAATAAACCATGTTCATAAAATTTAATTACAAAATTAGAAAACAAACTATTTAAAGATCTGTAAGAATTGGGAAGGATTATGGATAGCATCAAATTTTTAAAAAAGTTTTATAGACTGGGATTAATACAAGTTAAGGACAGATTTGGATCTCTTCATATTGCTAAGAACAAAATTGTTGTAGTTAGGTAAAGCTAATCTTTCAAATAATGTAGAAACGACTTTTAAAAGAAACTATGATTTCATTGCATCTAGGTGTCGCTAAAGTTAGTAAAATAGATGCTATTGCTAGTTAAAACTGCTTTAGCTATCTGCTGTTGTTCAGTGAAACAACAGAATGGTGTAGTATTGAGGAGTACATTTATTTTTGTTTACTTTTAAATTAAGGATTCCCTAATTATGAGTATAATTAATCAGTATTTTCTTATAGTTTTAAGATGGAGTGTAGAATATATGAAGATAAAAATTAATTGTAAGGTAAAATAATTTAGAATGTGTAGGAATATTCTTTATTTTTTTAGTTCTATTTCGCATTGCGCTAATAATTTATTTTTACAAAATGGACAGCTTAAATAAATATTTTAATCCTTCCGTCATAAAAATGCATGCAATGCAAGACTACTTATCCAAACCAGCGCCATCTGAATTGTTGTCTCAAACGATATTGCCATTTTCCTTATATGAAATTTTGACTCCATTCTTTTACCTATATGGATCTAATATTGAAGCTTTCGTTGAGACTTTGTTTATTGTTGGCGCGTTAATTTATGAGAAACACTGGATGAAGTCAAAAAAAAAATTGCGTATTATATTCGGTAATCGGTTCAGAAGAATATTGGTTATATAAAATTATACTGTTTGCTATATTAATTTTCCGTTATTTCTCCATTACTAATCGTCAGAAACCGAGGAAAATTCAATCGATTTTACGAATATGGCTACATCGTTCTAAGAGAGTTGTTTTGTATGCTGATTCTTCACTTATTCTGTTTTGATCAATCTTTGGCCAGTAAAGTTGAATTCTTACTAAAATTAAAACTGTGACGATATAAAAACAACAATCTCACTATATTACACGGGAATTTTAATTCATTTCTGTCAATGTGAAATGTAAAATCAATAAAGTATTCCCCGAATTCCAAGTAATCTTTTGGTTTGGTGTGTATCTTTTTCTCTTGTAATGTGAGGGAAACAACTACATCTGTTTTGATTCTGTGCAAATGTTAAGGATTATTACTATAGCGGAATTAACTAATTTATCCTTATTTTTATAGGTCGATAACACCAAGAAAATCCAATTTGATTTTATGAATTATTTAAATCGCTAATATTCTGCTACAGGGTAGATGAACTAAAAATGAGTGTAATCAAGATGGATATCTCTGAGAATTTGATAGAAGGCTACATAAAAGCTCCGCCTTCATTTCATGAGCAGGCTGTTACGACTTTAGCCATCCAGTTATGTCAAAATATGGAACTACAAAAAGGTATTATATATGAGACGGAATCTCTACGATACAAAGACATTTCTTGGTTTGAATGGGAGAAGTTTATCGAAGAACTCTCGGTTAACATATGCCAGAAACTCCCACTTCCTCCTGTATTAAGGAATAAAGTGATTTCTCGCATTCGGATAATAGCTCTGCAACTATACAAATGGAACAGGAAACAAGACATGTTTAATTTTTCTCCCCTTAATTTAAACATCTGTTTGAACACTTCCGATTGGACAGTATTAGAAATGAGATTGGATGAAAATAAGATTGCAAAGCGTTTAGTCCAAGACGAAAGTATTCCTGTTTGTCAACGTTATAGAATGGCCTGTTTCTATTATATAGAAGATATGATTCACATTTTATGGGGTCAAATTTCCTCTGAAAAACGTATTGATTTAATTTTTCACGAAGAACTTAGAATAGTAAAACTATGGTGTTTTCATTTAGTAGGTTTTTTCCAGGAATTGATTCCGGGGGATAATCAATTAAGCTATGATTTATTGAGAGCCGGAGTATTGGACAGTTCATTGTCAACCGTGCTTGAAAGTTGGGGTAAATTGGATATAAATGAAAGACAAGGAGTACTTAAAGATACTATTATGACAATATTGCATCGATTCAATTTAAGATCATGGAAGTCTGACACCGATATTTTCTGTTTTCTCTTGATGCAGATGTCTAAAGAACAAAGGAGTGAATTCTTTCAAGAAATCTTTTCAAACTACGAAATTAATCCACTTGCATTCTTTATACAATGGCCTTACCTGGATCTTTTAATTCCAATTATTAAAGAACTGTGGAACATTTTGCCTCAACAAAAGTATAGAGAACTTTTACTCACTCTCGCAGACCACCACTGCAATGATATTTTTTATTTTGTTGGAAGTAAGGATTATATGGATTACGAATACGGAAACGTAATAAAAGAGCTATTGGAAGAAACTCCCGATCACTTCAAGCGATATGTATTTGGCAATAATTATCAGCAAAATACAAATATATTTCTGGAAGTGGAATTATTTTATGTCATAATGAATGAGGGAGATCATAAGATTCATTATAGACAAATCTTTAAACAAATTTGGAAGCATGTTACACCTGAAGAGAAGAGTTTATTTTTAAGATCATATTATAGTGATAAATTTTGTCACAATTTGGCTACACAAGATAGTTGGGAACTGTTTAACTCAATATTAAGAGAATGTTTGCCTGAAGGCGAAATCTCCATATTTAGAAAGGCAATTTTGGATGTGATCAAGTAAAATGTCTTCGGTGAAGGTAAATGAAGGGATAACGAATTTATGTTTAAATTCCTATTAATAACTGAAATATTTAAGCATTCAATAAAGTATATTTATTATTAGTCACATTCATTTTTTTATCATATATTCAATTCATACTCATACATATATCTTTAAGGTCTCGATCTGGACTGTATATTTTTGTGTTCCAGGTTTTAAAAGTCTCCATTATCATGTAATTGTCTTAAAATTTCTTGGTACCTTTTAAATGGACAAATCAAATTTTCCATCAAGAGACAGATACATGAAGGAGTTGAACACAAAAAATCTGATTTGTGTAACACATGGCTTTCGCTTTAGATTCATTTTCAGATTTAAAACGTGTTGATCCGTCGATGACTCGACTTGCGATTTTCAACATAATTACAATACTTTCCCAATATATTACAATACATTTCAAGGAAAGTAAAAATCTAAAGTAAACAGCTCAAGTCTTTTAGCGCAGACTCAAATTCACATTCTATTTATTTCTTCAATAATGGAATAAATTGAGTTTAATTGTATAATATAACTGCCATATTTAATTTAAATTACTCTGAAATTGCACATTTAAGTTTTCAGCATCAGGTTAACCTATAAGTCATTTACATATCACATTTTGTGAAATTTGGTGGTTTAGTTTTTCTGCTAGAGTGGAGACAATCAATTTTTGTGGGACATTTCGCAACGAAAAGGCAGATATTTTTATCTAGAAATGTACCAACATCTAATCAGCACCAGGGTTACCCACAAGGGTTTTACCTACAAAATTTTATGAGATTCGGTAAATTAGTTTTTCAGTTAGAGTGGACAAAAATATGCATAGACAGACATACATACACAGACGTGACGCTGAAAAATTTTCGTATCCTAGACATCCAAAAACGTGTAGATCCGTTGAAATCTCGTGTTGAGATTTTCGTCAGGATTCCAATATTTTCCCAGACATTACCATGTACTGTAGGGAAAGTAAAACAATAAACAGCTATTTTAAAAATACGTCACTGGATCTCTTTCATCAGTGCTAATTCATCAAAACGAATTGAGCTGAGCCATATCCTCAAAACTATTGTTTGTATTATTTTATTAATGTGTGTTTGATTGCATCTGCATTTCGTTATTTTTAGCACAATATTTTTTTCTAAATATTATTGTAAGAATATAATTCAATATCTGAATTCTCTATCCGTTCGTAAAGCTTGACGACGAATTTGGAAGGGTCTTGTCAACATGACGATTTTTTTTAAATATTGGCAAATTCATAAAAATGTCTCCATGTTTTATAAAATTGACATCTGATAGATGAAAATTCAGAATCTTGTTAATAATTTATGAATAACCCATTCCTCCATCATACCTTCTGTAACGATTTACGGCAAATTCGCCAATTTGGCGACTTTTTCTCGGATGCTTTCAATTTAACGAAAATGTAGCCATATTAATATAAAGGAGATTTAACGTGTGAAACTTCAGCTTGTTCAGAAGCTAAGCTGAAATTCTTTGATAATTCCTGTCAGATTGCGCTTGATTAGGAAATAATATTTATCATGTTTGATTCGATAGGTAGTCGTATAGGAAATACTAATATTCATTATGAGAGATGCACAGTTCGCATATGTCTGTGGATAGTAGGAACTCAAGGGCTTCCGGATGGAGGTGGGAGCTAATACTTTGCAACATTTTGCATTCCGTCATTTCCCGGGCATACTTTCTAGTTATTAACACATATTAATAAAAAACCATACAAATTATATGATAATTTGTAATAATCATATAAACGTCAAAAAAACTGCATTTTAAAAAATTATAATAATTATCAAAACCCGTATAATGGCTTGTGTAGGTTCCTATAAATGATATATGCTTTAAGTTAAACATTTTAGAATGTGAGTATTACTTTATTATTACAAATACTAGAAGGTATGCCAGTTATATAATATAGATATAAACGAACAAAATGTGAACTAGAAAATTTATTTTTGTTATAGTTATAATAAGCTGTTATAGCATTCGATTAATCGTCTTGTCATTTTCAAAAAGAAATATAGATTTACATTTCTCAGTTTGTGATGCTTATATCTTAATCTTTTACTTACGGGAGGTACAGCGTCAATCCCAAACAAAGAACCTCTCTAAAAGACAGGTATTTGACATATCTTATTCCAAACAGTTCGATACCCCTTTGCAGATATTGGAGTCCATGGACGCCAATGCCGTTAGAGATTGACACTGTCCCACCCGTAAGCAAAAGGTTAAAATCTAAAAGAGGTAGCTATAAACATGAGTTTGTAGCAAGATATTATTATAGTATTTTGTCGTTAGCGATTTTATAATAAATTTTTGATCATATACCATTTTATAGCGGTTCTTCATATAAAATCAATCCTTTGGCCCTCCCCTTATTTCGTGCGATCCCAGGGTCTGTTATATATGTGGTAAAGGGGATCAACTAAAATTTTATGAAATATTATATTATTAACTCAAATACGCATGTGTGTAAATCTCAAGAAAGTCGACTCACATGTGGATCAAAACATCGTTCTTTTATACAAGGTTGGGCACTCAGCCTGGAAACCAATGAAAAAGTTGTCTGCGTGACGAAATATGAATTAAGACTAGCCGAATACCCGTTGAAAATCAACGGTCTTGCAATAAGCAACCCCTGAATATTGTCATTTTTTAATAATTGGCGTTTCACATTTATTCGGCAAATCGAATAATTTAGTGTGCGGAACTCTCTAAAGAAGAAAATATTGTAAATTTTAAATTGCGCATGTCTTCCTTTCGAACTATCTACCAGTATATCAAAGTAAAGTGTCTATCTCATCCCAAAGAATACAATTTTATCATCTCCCCTTTCGAACGTTTTTCTGTGGAGCGCACCCATAAATGAACATATTTGCAAAACTCTGTTCGCCTTGGGTTTCTTATCAGATGATTGGCCCATATACCAAATATCAAGCTCAATCACATTTAAAAGGAAGCGTGTCTCATTTATTCCGAAAATCGAACATATTGGTGTTCGGCACCCCCAAAAGTTGCAAATATTGGAAATCTGAAAATGCACACTTTCTTCCTTTCAAAGTATCAACCAGTACACCAAATTTGATGTCTTAAGCAGCGTTAAGCATGTTTTTCTATCACTCATATTCGAAAGTTTTTCTGTAAAATCCGTAATAATCGTATTGTTTTTTTATCAAATGATTACCACATATACTAAATTTGAAGCCTCTATCACATTGTAAAGTAGGCGTTTTTCATTTGTTCGTTAAATCGAAAATTTTAGTGTGGGCAACCCCCTACAATAGCAATTGTTGGAAAACTGAAATTGAACACTTTCTTCCTTTCCAACTTTTTACCCGTGCACCGAATTTGAAGTCTCTACCTCATAGCGAAGCATGATTTTGTAGCATTTCACCTTTCGAGTACTTTAGTGCGGAGTGTCCACCCCCTTAAGTATTCATTTTGAAAAATTCTATTATTTTTGTGATTTCTAACTATTCTCTATCTATACGTATACCAAATTTGAAGTCTCTATTTCATCGCGAAGCATGTTTTTTTTTATTATTTAATATTTCGAATGTTTTTCTGTGCAGTATCCACCGCCCTTAAATAAACATTTTTGAAAAACTCCATTCTTCTTGGGTTTTCCATTAAATGATTCGCCCATATACCAAATATCAAGCCTCTATCACGTTGTAGAAGGTGTGTTTCTATTTCATTCCGAAAATCAAACATTCTTGTGTACGACACACAATAAAGTAGAAAATATTGGAAATCTGAAACTGTACACTTTCTTCCTTCCAAACTATCTACCCGTACACCAAATTTCAAATCTCTATCTCATTCCGAAGTATGTTTTCTTATCAATTCAGCTTTCGAAAGTTTTCCTCTGGAACACACCCTTAAAGGAACGTTTTTGAAAATCTATAATCGTCTTGGGTGTTTTTATCAAATGATTGTTCCATATACCAAATTTCGAGCCTCTATCAACTTTTAAAGGAGCCGTTTCTCATTTATTCGGCAAATCGAACATTTTGGTATGCAGGACCCCCATAATTAGAAAATATTTGAAATCTGAAATTGCACACTTTCTTCCTTTTGAACGATTTACCCATACACCAAATTTGAAGTCTCTACCTCATCGCAAAGCATTCTTTCCTATCATTTCACTTTTCGAAAGTTTTAGTGTGCGGCACCCCCTTAAGTAGAAAATATTGGAAATATGAAATTCCACACTTTCTTTGTTTCAAACGATTTACCCATACTCCAAACTTCAAGTCTCTATCTCATCGCAAAGCATGCTCTCCTATCATGTCACTTTTCGAACGTTTTGGTGTGCTGCACCCCCCCCCCCCTTAAGTAGAAAATATTGGAAATCTGAAATTGCACACTTTCTTGCTTTCGAGTGATTTACCCATATACCAAATTTGAAGTCTCTATCTCATCGCAAAGCATGCTTTCCCGTCATTTCACTTTTCGAACGTTTTGGTGTGGGGCATCCCCTCTATAGAACGTTTTCGAAAAATTCGATTTTTTCAGCGGGTTTTATCGAACGACCGAGCCGTATACCAAATTGCAAGTCTCTATCTATTCGGGAAGTGCCTAAAAAACGCGTGACAGACAGACGGACAGACAGACAGACAGACGGACACTTGGCAATTAGTATATACTTGCCGCATACCCGTTGAAAATCAACGGCCTCACATTAAGCAACACCTGAATAATGTAAATTTTTTAATAATTCGCGTTTCTTATTTATTCGACAAATCGAACATTTAGTTTTGAGGCACCCCCAAAAGTTCAAAATATCGGAAAACTGAAATTACACATGTTCTTCCTTTCGAAATATCTACCTGTATACCAAATTTGAAGTCTGTATCTTATTTCGAAGCATGTTTTTTTTTTATCTATTCACATTTTGAACGTTTTCCTCTGGAGAACCTCCTTAAACGAACATTTTTGAAAAATTTTATTCGTTTTGGGTGTTTTCATCAAATGATTAGAATATATATAAAATTTTGAGCCTCTATCAAATTTTAATGGGGCCGTTTCTCATTTATTCGGAAAATCGAACATTTTTGTGTGCTGCACCCCCTTAAGTAGGAAATATTGGAAATCTGAAATTACACACTTTCATCCTTTCGAACGGTTTACCTATATACCATATTTGAAGTCCCTATCTTATCGCAAAGCAGGCTATCCTATCATTTCACTTTTTGAATATTTTTGGTGTGCGGCACCCCCTTGAGTAGAAAATATTGGAAATCTGAAAATGCACACTTTCTGCCTTTCGAACGATTTACCCATACACCAAATCTGAAGTCACTATCTCATCGCAAAGCATGCTTTCCTATCATTTCACTTTTAAAAAGTTTTGGTGTGGAGCACCCCCTGTAGATGGAAAATCGAACATTTTTGTGAGCGGCACACCCTTAAGTAGAAAATATTGGAAATCTGAAATTTCGCACTTTCTTTGGTTCAAACGATTTACCCATACTCCAAACTTGAAGTCTCTATCTCATCGCAAAGCATGCTCTCCTATCATATCACTTTTCGAACATTTTGGTGTGCTGCACACCCCCTTAAGTAGAAAATATTGGAAATCTGAAATTGCACACTTTCTTCCTTTCGAACGATTTACCCATACACCAAATTTGAAGCCTCTACCTCATTGCAAAACATTCTTTCCTATCATTTCACTTTTCGAACGTTTTGGTATGCTGCACCCCCCCCCCCCCCTTAAGCAGAAAATATTGGAAATCTGAAATTGCACACTTTCTTCCTTTCGAGTGATTTACCAATATACCAAATTTGAAGTCTCTATCTTATCACAACGCATGCTTTCCCGTCATTTCACTTATCGAACGTTTTGGTGTGGGGCACCCCCTCTAACGAACGTTTTCGAAAAATTTGATTTTTTCAGGGAGTTTTATCGAACGACCGAGCCGGGTACCAAATTTCAAGTCTCTATCAATACGGGAAGTGCCTAAAAAAGGCGTGACAGACAGACGGACAGACAGACAGACAGACGGACACTTGGCAATTAGTATATATAATAATAATAGATTCTTCATTCATGATGTCACGTTCAGGAGTAAATTTGAAAGGAGTTGCCAAACCACACGCATTATTACAGTAAAAAATATATTCTTAATATTGAAGTGGCAATATCCAGGTGTAAACAACTTATCCCTCAATCTGGGCTACTCTTAGTCATTCTTCTAGTCGTTAATTTATTGTTTTAGAGGCGTTTTTATCAATTTGGAGATATTTTCGTTAATTGGGGAACATTTAAACAAGTCGTCAAGTTGACGACGTTCCACCAAATTTGTCGTCAAAATTTATAGCAGATAAATGACTATTGACGTCCAAATACAAAAATATTACCCAAAGTATCTCTCCTCATGAATGAGACGAGCTAAATCCATCAGAAAGTTGTCACTAAATTTATTGCATGATATTACATATGAAAAGTGAACGTATTTCACAATACGTAATATTTTTCTTTATTTTATGTGATTTTTTGACATATTTATTTGAAAAATATGCAATATCTCGTGAACGGTTCATGCAAGCGGTCTACAGTTTTTGTCAATCAATTTTTATTGAAAATTTACATAAAAAATGACTATTTGCCTAACTTTAGTAAAGGTTTTAATATTTTGCTCATTTTTTTCAAAATTTTACTTCAAAATTTAGGGAGTTCTGAACATTCGATTTTGTTTAAAAACAACTCCCAGTATTCACGGATTGTAATTTTTGTACAAGTTTCGTTCGAAATGCTCTATTTGTTATTAAGATATCGCCTTCACAGACTCACTGACATAGATAAACACACACGCATATACACACACATACACAAATCACCTCAAAAACGTTTGATTTGCGTTCAAGGATACTTTCGCTCTTATACATTATACTATGTATATAAGGTTAGTAACAATCACAGGGCTAGATTCTTATTTCAAACTCTCAAAGCAGGCAAAATTATTATAGGCATCGTCATTTAAAAATGTGATATGGGCAACACAGGACTTTCCTTATATAATCAATGAATTTACTACTTTTACAGTTAAAAAAATGTTATTCTTATAGTAAGTACTTATATTCTTTCCAAGATATTGAATTTTCTTTAATTTGCAGTCATTTTCATTGATTTAGAGTCATTTTTATCCATTTGGCGAGATTTTAGTTAATTTGGCAACATTTAAAAATGTCGCCAAGTTGGCGAAATTCCGCTAAATTCGTCGCCAAAATCTCGTCAAGCGTTATGGACGGAGAAATAAGTTATTCTTAAAGCAGATAAATGATTATTGGCGTTCAAATACGAATGAATCACTCAAAGTAACTTTTCTCGTGAATTAAAGATTTGCGTTCAAGGATACTTTCGCTCTTATACATTATACTATGTATATAAGGTTAGTAACAATCACAGGGCTAGATTCTTACTTCAAACTTCCAAAGCAGGCAAAATTATTATAGGCATCGTCATTTCGAAATGTGATATGGGCAATACATGGCTTTCCTTATATAATCAATGAATTTACTACTTTTACAGTTAAAAATATGTTATTCTTATAGTAGGTACTTATATTCTTTCCAAGATATTGAATTTTCTTTAATTTGCAGTCATTTTCATTGATTTAGCGTCATTTTTATCCATTTGGCGAGATTTTAGTTAATTTGGCAACATTTAAAAATTTCGCCAAGTTGGCGATATTCCGCTAAATTCGTCGCCAAAATCTCGTCAAGCGTTATGGAAGGAGAAATAAGGTATTCTTACAGCTGATAAATGATTACTGGCGTTTAAATACGAAAGTATCACTCAAAGTAACTTTTCTCATGAATTAAAGATTTAGATCCATGAAAAGATGTCACCAAATTTATCGCATGTTATTACATATAGAAAGAAAACATGTTTCTCAAAAGTTTTTTTTTTTAATTTATGGGATTTTTTTGATCAATTTATTTAAAAAATGTGCAATATCTTGAGAACGGTTCATACTAGCGTTCTAAAGTTTATGACAATCGTTGTCTAAAAAAATTGCATAAGAAATGTCTATTTTCGTAACTATATTAAAGGTTTTCATTTTTTGATGATTTTTTCAAAATTTCATTCGAAATTTAGGGGGATTCTGGGCTTTCGATTGTGATCTAAAACAGTAGGCTTCCAGTATTCATGGATTATGATTTTTGTACCAAATTTCATTCGAATCGCTCCATTAATTCGTGCGATATCGTCTCCACAGACTCACTGACACACACACACAAGCACACATACACAGACATCACCTCAAAAATGTTCGATTCGTGATCAGGGTTGTTTGAAACGTACTCTCCCGTCGAAAAATCGAATTTGAACTTTCGACCCCGTCACAATACTTTCCTTATACATTATGCATATAAGGAAAGTAAAAACAATACGCAGTTATGACAGAGGTGAATGCGTGTTTAATAGGTATTTGTAATCTGTATGTATGTGTTCATTGATTAAAAAAACTATTTATGAATTTCGAGTATTACTAGTAGAGTTCGTGGGCTGCATCTAAATGCTGCAGAAGCTGTTCATGGCCTGCAGGCCATATCTTTGACATGTCTGTTCTAGACCCTCCTGAAGCTGCTTAGGTGAATGAAAAGTCTGCAGCTGGCACACTTTTAATACTCTCCACTGCAGAGTACCAAGAATGTGCCAGGTGCTGCAGAGTATTAATAGTGCGTCCACAATACCGAGTACCTAACAAAGCAGGATTTTCGATTTCTGCTCTAGGGAATAATAAGCTTAAATACTAGTTTAATGTACATTTACAAACCTATGTCGACAGCACATGACTTCCCCTAAAGACTAAAATTATTTTTTTAAATTTCTTTAATAAATTGCTAAATTAAGTTTAATTACGCAAAATAACCAACATAATTATTTGAAATGACACAAAAATTGCACTTTTATTTCAACTTTCGTTTTAATTTGGTAACTAGAGGTATTTTCAAAACGACGTACCAGGAATGTAAAAACTAAAATGTCTCGAGAACGGATAGTCTCAGAGTAATGAGGTTGGTCTTATTATGTTTATCGTCAAAAATTATGTATAAAACAATCACATAATTGATGCATTTGAGCATACGTAGTCTTCTATTTTAAATTTCAAAAATTTTTGTTGGCAACTCAATTATCATTCGAAGGATTTTGTCAAGCCATTTGAAGTGAAATATAACACGCCATAATTGTAATCATTTGAAACCACAATACCGAATTTTCAATATTTTTCTTGTAAAAATTGAAATATATCTGATATGGGCAACAGGTGACTTTCACTGAAAACTCATATTTACACTCTTTTATGTCACATTTCTTCGATAATTCTCTAAATTGAGTTAAATTGCATAAAATTACACCCATAATTATTACATTCTTTATATACATAATGTATAAGGAACGTATTTTGACGGGGTCGAAAATTCGAATTCCAGTTTTGGACTGGAGAGCACGTTTCAAGCATCCCCGATCAAGAATCGAACATTTTTGACGTGATGTCTGTGTGTGTGCGTGTCAGATTTGCATTCACGAAAGATACAAATCTTGTATCGAACATCCCGAAGAGAGGCAAGTGTGTGGTTCTCCAGAGCACTCTTCACCATGACAATAAAATAGTAGACACAGATACAAAGAAACCTCAAATCATTTTGGACTATAACATCACCAAAGGAGGGGTAGTCACGTTAGATAAACTGGTCTCCTACTATTCCTGTCAGAGGAAGACAAACAGATGACCCATTGTAGTTTTCTCCAACATCCTGGACATTTCCGAATATAATGCATTCCTATTATTTATCAAGAGTAATCCAGCATGGAAGAAGAGGTCACTTCGCAAAAGGAGAATCTTCATTGAGAAGCTTAGTATGACTTTAGTAACCCGCCACATTGACGGAAGAAAACATCTGCCAAGGGCAAGGGTAGCCCGAAAAATTGGTGGTGATTATTCTAAACTGAGGACAACCTGAATCACGACCTGAAGCATCCGTAAGTGCAGCAACTGCTGGCAAAAGGGGAAGATGTCACTTGTACCCACAGACTGACAACAGAAGTTATGTAAAATGTTTCAAATGTGGACAGTTCACTTGTCAGAAACATTTCATTCAAGTGTGTAACAATTGTATATAAACGGACAACTTCCAGAATTATATTGTTGGCGGTAAGCTAAATATTTCACAAATATTTAGTCCGTGCTGTGTAATTTTGCTTTCATCAAACGAGCGTTCTGAAATATAAAAATATCTACTGTATAAAAATAAATATATGTAATAAATACAGAAAAATACTTCATTGTATTGTATTTGAAAGTTTACAGTGATTTGCAGGAATGAATGATTGAATTACATTATATATTTATATATTGCATTACATTTATATATATTATATATTTACATTATATATATTATATATTTACATTACATATATTATATATTTACATTACTAATATTAAAAAATGTGACTTCAATTCAATAATATTGAAAATTACACCATGGGTCATTTTTGACCCGAACAACTTAGGTGTATACTAAACTTGAACAACGTATGAAGGTTAATAGAAGTTGAGGCCAAAGAGGCTACTTTAAGCCAATAACGGGGTGTTATAAAAACAGAAAGTATTGTGAAGGTGATCATGCATCACCACCCATAAACAATTACCAACCAATTAAGATTCGATCAAATACCTAAGAGTATTACTAAGTATAAAATACCTAAGAGTAAAATTTTCAGAATTAGGAATATGTAACAAAATATTAATGAGGTAAATAGTTTCGAAATTTATATTACTTAACTACATCAATTAAATTCAAATACATACGATTAACACATTTTGATTTTTTTTTTTGGAAATTTTATAAGAAAATATTTGAATTATTTAATACGTAATATTGATCTAAATAATCACAATTATAGCCTGCTACCGTTCATTTTAAAAGGCTTAAAAATATTTTGATTAATGCCAAGTTTGACAATGTACACCTTCTGGATAAAGCTGTCCTCCCCCCCCCGAGGGACCTAATGACGTCACGAACTCAAAAATTGCGAAGTGGAGATGTTAAGTGACACACAAGTTAGAATATTTTAGTAGATTAAATTATTAATTTCTATAAATTATTTTGACTGTGAAATTTTGGAGGGTCTAATGAAATGTATTGAACGCCCTGCATATACTCACCTGAACTACAGACCTGACTGCAGTCCGGGTGTTGTAGTGCAGATAAGTACTAGATGCGAATTTTCCATAATCACCATTATCGTTCTCTGATTTTACCTTTATTTATGCCTTTTTTCTAGTGAACACTATGGGATTCCAAATTGTTTATGTAACACTTTTATTTAGTCTAAAATGCATGCATTTTTATACATATTTGTGATTTGTAAGTTTGGGGGAAATGGCACAGAGTTAGTTTGCATTTTTATACATATTTGTTTTATACATATTTGTGATTTGTAAGTTTTAGGGTATTGGCACAGAGTTAGTTTGCAGAAAGTATTTTATTCACATCTCGATTATGAACAAGAGTTAAAAATAAAAAGGTTCATGATTTTGCACGTGTCGTTTCAGGTCACATCAGATAAATTTCATTGGCTAGAACAGGTGGGGACCATACCCTCTAGGGTGTCTACCTGGAACAGGCCTATCCTGAGTTACGCTGCCAGTCAACCACTGGTATTGTGATTGACAATAGTACGAACAAATGATAAAACAGGTTTTCTCTCATTTCTTCTGAAATTTGGATTTTCTGAGATCAGCGTGCATACTAGTACTACTAGATAATTGAAAATTTGCCACGGGCATGCAAGGCGTTTTCAGCATACGTGTTATACATATATTATCTTGACGAAGAATTGTAAAAAAGTAAACTATCTGGAACTACAGGAGGTAATGTTGTTTTTCTGTGTTTAAAATGTGTTATTATGTGCATTATTCAGTTTATAAGAAAGTATTACTTTGCGTCAAATACTAAGCGATGTTTCTATTTGAACTAAACACTGGACTGAGATTATGAATATACTGCTAAGACTATAAGAAGTACTGCTATCGCTGAAGATACTGCCATAGCTATTGTGATCTAAATATATTTCACTTAAAGTATCTAATGCTTTTAAAAAAATTGGTTTTGTTTTGCTAGTTTTCCACTTTGAGACCATACATGCTACAAAGTATTGACGAAACGTTGTTTCGGTTCTATCAAATTTTCTCCTTATTCAAATCGCAAATAAATAGTGCATATGCAAGGAGCTTCTATATAAATGCTGAATCTTTTGGTAGAAATGCATTATTTTATTCCAAAGTAGGGATTCAATTATAATGCTCTTGAGTTCTGAAGAATATATATTACTTACCCTATGTGTATAGTACAATGAATAGTGAATGTATTGTGATGGGGTCAAAAATTCGAATTTGAGATTCTGATGGATCGTTTTTACTTTCCTTATATACAAAATGTATAAGGAAAGTATTATGATATTGTCGAAAATTCGAATTCGTGTTTTTGACGGGATAGCACGTTTCAAGCATCGCTGATCACGAACCAAAAATTTTTGAGGTGATGTCTGTGTGTGTGTGTCAGTGAGCCTTTGGAGGCGATATTTCACAAACGAACGGAGTGATTGGAATGAAATTTGGTACAATAAACACAATCCGTGAATACTGGGAGCATGTTGTTTTTAAACGTAAACGAATATTCAGAAACCCCTAAATTTTCGAGAGAAATTTTGAAAAAATCAAAACCTTAAAAAAAGTTGCGAAAATAGACATTTCTTATGTAATTATTTCTTAGACAACGATTGACATAAACTTTAGAACATGAACCGTTGAAATATTGCAAATTTTCCAAATAAATTTATCAAAAATCCCATAAATTAAAAATTATATACATTAACAGTTGAGAAATATGTTCACTTTTCATACGTAATATCATGCGATAAATTTGGTCACTTCATTCTCGTGGATATAGGTTGTTCCATTCATGAGAAAAGGTACTTTGAGTAATACTTTTGTATTTGAACACTAAAAGTTATATATCTGTTCTAAGAATATCTTATTTCTCCCTCCATAAAGCTTGGCGAGATTTTGGCCACGAATTTGACGGAATGTAGCCAACTTGAAACATTTTGAAATGTTGCCAAGTTAAAGAAAATCTCGCCAAATTGATAAAAATGACGCTAAATTAATGAAAATGATGATTAATTATCGAAAATTCAATATCTTGGAAAGAATATAAGTATCTACTATAAGAAAAACCTATTTTTGTTTTACGGTAAATGTAGTAAATTCATTGAATTATATAAGGAAAGACATGTGTTGCCCACATCAGAGTTTTTGTTTATGTGTATGTGTGTGTCCTTAAGTTTGTGGACATTTCATGAAAGGATTGTTTCAAATGAAATTTGATAGAGAAATTCCAATAAGTGAATATTAGGAGCCTATTGATTTTGAATTAATCAGACGTTCGGAAGAACCCCCACAACAAAATGTGTATTAAATATTGTGAAAGTCAGAACTTTCAATACTATTATGTAAAAATCCTTTTTTTATGTAATTTTTTACTAGAAAACGATTGACCAAAATTTTAAAACACTAGCGTGAACCATTCTTGAGAAATTCCACTTTTACACATAAAGTTATCAAATGTATTACATAAAATTGAAAAAAAAATTACTATTGCGAAATATGTTCATTTATAATACGTAATAGTATAAGGTAAATTTGTTAACATCCTTCTCTTGGATGTAGTTCGCTCTATTCACTGTAGAAGATAATTTGTGCAATAGTTTTGTGTTTCGAAAACTATCAATTTGTCAGCAGTCATTTATAAGTAAGAGATTTATATGTAAGAAATTCTCTTCTCCTTGTTTGTCCGTAACGTTTGGAGATACAGTTGACAAACTTTCGCCGCATATAGCGAAATATCGCCAGATTACTTATATGGACTATATTGTTTATTGAGGAAGCTATCAATAATGAGAATTTTCAATTTAAATTTGCATAAAATGTAGGGCAGTTGGGTATTTCGAAATGGTTTTACTTGCTGACATCTGGAAAAATTGTTAAATGTACAAATCAATGTTATAAACATTGCGCCGTTGATCATATAAATACTTTATCCACTGTGAAATAAGTAAATTCATTGCATTATATACTGTTCAGATCAGACTTTTATTTTAGATGCGATTTTTTTAAAAATTATTATTAAGGATTCTTGCATCAAAAGAATCTGCAATCATCAATCCGATATTCCAATTCTGTATTTTCTCAATTTGAACTTATTTCCTCATCTGTAAAAAATATTGAAATATTAAAAATACGTTATAATTGTAACGTATTAGTGATAATTTAATGTGGGCAGTACACTTACACTATTCTATGACATTATTTCTTTCACAGCGAAATAATGCCGTTCGAGACCCTCCTCACATTGCATTTGGCATTGAACTAAAACCAGTTAAATTGATGTGGGAAATACATGACTTTTTTTATATGCAATGAATTTATATATTTCCCAGTAAAAACATATATGTATAAAATCTATGGACCATTGGTTGTAATGTTGAATTGCACATTTGGCCCTTATTCGTAAGACAACATGTAAAAGTATTTCGAAGTCCACGACTAACTTGTAATCCGTGCCACATTACATTTTGTATTATCAATATTGATATCATACACAATAGGCAATATAGCCATATATTGAAATATTTTCATAATTAGGTCATTAATTTAGAGTCATTTTTTAAATTTTGACGATATTTTCATCAATCTTGGGCGAAATATCACCAAGTGGGCAATATTTCGCTCGCTGTTCTGTATTATATATTACAAGCTTTCAAAATTATTTTTATTGACATTCTTGTATATATATATATATATATAATAAATAAGATAAAATTAAAAATAAAATTAAATAGTTATACTAATTTAAAACATGATCAGTGTCATACCCTGGTACAAAAACAATACGGAGGAAAATTAATTATATGTGATATGATAGGAAATATCAGACAAAAGGAAAACAATGCTACCATAAAAGACAAAATGATCTTAATTTTAAATATGAATAATACACATGAATTTATCAACATTCAAGAGCGAAGCATACTAATCAAGTTCAAGCAACAAAGGATTATCAAAATCTGGAGGCTCAAAATATTAAAATGACAAAATAAGAGAAAAGATACAATCCGAAAATATGAAATAGGATAGAAGCTCTGTGAATCCAGCTTATCAAGGATATGTATATATATATATATATATATATATATATATATATATATATATATATATATATATATATATATATATATATATATGCATATATATTTCTATATATATTTTGTATAAATAGCATTTGGAAACTAGATACGGGGATTTGTATATATAAATAAAAGTAGCAGCTAGATTGGTGGTGAAGGGGAGGGTCGTCCGAAAATTTGATTAAGTTTAAAATTAATAGGGTTCCATTATTCATCGATTGTGATATTTGTACCAAATTTCTATCGACATGATTCGTTCGTGAGATATGGTGTCCAGTCTCACATACATACACTAACATCACCTCATACCATTCGAGTTCAAGTATACCCGAAACTTGCTTTTCCTTTGAGAATTCGAATTCTCGACTGCTTCCCAAAACTTTTCCTATACATTATACTAGGGAAAGTAAAAATAACTATTATAGTGCACGGAAGCAAATGATTAATAGACGTTGTAGTGCATAAATTTTAGCCGAATAGCACATAATGATAGTTGTCTCCAACTAGAGTTTTTATTTATATTTAATAAAACTATTTCTTTGAAGACCCCCCCAAACGGCTTAACTAAGGTTTTAAAGTAAAATGTACGGCTGAAATAAAAACTATTTCTTAAACAGAGAAGTTTATTTTAAAACATAAATTTTATATTTTAGTGCGTTCTTCTCCCCGCCCCCCCCCCCAAAAAAAATAAATAATATTATAAGATTACTAAGACTGATAAATTCTCCTGTATTTCATTCCAACTTTACTTCCAGTTAATTTCCAACTACGTTCCAGCTTAAGAAACAAGAATAAGGGTTAGACGTACAGCTCCTTCCTTCATATAAAAAATAAAGTATAATAAATACAGGTCATCGATACAATTAAGGACTCAATTAGAGCGGATATTTATCTACTGATGTTGTGAATAGGGTGTCTCTCTAAACGGGGTTCAATACCAGTACCCTTAATTTAAGAAAGAACTGAAACTCTCAGTTTTAACTATATTCAATATTTAAGTGTGGGGGGGGGGGGATATTTAAATTCTTTAAAAATTCAATTTTATCAAATTGTTATTTGTTTTAAGTATATGTTAATACTAACATTTATTAATATCTAAAAGAGAGACATAATAAGTAATTCAAGTGTATTTCTCATTATGGTTTTACTTGCTTTAAAATCCAATTTTAAAAAATTTTAAATTGTTTTCAGTATTTGTTAATACTGAGCACATATATTTAGCTATATTCGGTCTAAAATATTAAAATATCTTATTTAAAAGTATTTACGAATATTAATATTGCATATAAGCTTTTAAGGATATATTATATTTCGTATAACTATTTTGTGACTTATGGTTGAAAATAATTCTGTAGTAAATTTAACACTTTAACATTTTTATAGACTTATATAAATATTTGCTAATTAAATTGTAAATTAAAAATGCTAGTCTAAATCTAATGTTTCATAAAATAACATTGAGATGGCAAAAAATTAATACACTTGGTCCTCTGTGCTGAAAACGCCTGTTTTCGTTAGATCACCCAAGGCAAGCAGCATCGGGCGCGGTTAGATCTTGGGTGGGTGAACGCATGGGAACACCGCGTGCTGTTGGCTCATTTCGGGAGCGGTAGCCCGGTGGTTTGCGCGCAGGATTTGCACACGCTGTCACAACTGCCGCCGTGTTCGGTGGATGCCTCCCCCACTGGGTTCCGATCTAAATTGGGTGACACTTCCCGGCCGTCCAAAGAGTTTCCTTACAACTTTCTGGTAGGTAGGATGGTCTGAGTCTCAATAACAACAGCAAAAACAACTTGATCAATATAATTACAATAAAAAATATAAACAGGAATACTTTTGAAAATGAACAGATATAAATGAATATATATATATTTCTTATTTTATCGTAAAAATAGTTTATTAAATTATCCTATTCTGTCAAAGGAAATTTGAAATTATCTTGAAAATATGATACATATTTTTCCAACTAAAATAAATGTCTTAAGATTTATAAATTGTTTTAAGAATCTTATTTCTTAAGAAAATTCCCTGAACCGTAGATTTAGGCTTGATTAAACCAGAAATATTCTCAAAAGAAATATATTTTTTCTCTATTTCTTTTGTTTGCCTATTCCAGTTCTTAGAATTATTCAGACTTCTAGTTCAAGCATGCATATTGTTCTCTAGATTAAATTTATCAATGAATGAAACTGACCATAATAGGCAAACCAGGAAGATTTCGTTCCTGAGGCAGTGATGTACAATGCTTCTTTCTCTACCACAAATGCTGAACAATTGTTTCTTATCAATATAATTACAATCTCAGTGAATAAGATAAGAAGCTTGTGACATAGGCACGTGCACAACAGGGATGGTCAGAGATCAAAAGACGAAAATGCCGCTGTTGACAGAATTCCAGGGGGTGGAGGTTATTGCCGTTCGTAACGTCACTCGTTTAGAAGAAGTGCCAGTTTAGCCGAGTAGTATTCAATTCTATGGGAAAACATAGACTGTGTCAGTCGTTGTTTTAATATAATTTGTGATTCAATCGTAAAAAAGAAGTTTAAGTGTAAATTTGTGTATTATAGATGTATATATATTAGTATTTTCACATACATAAAGTAAAATTTTGATTAATTGGTCTATATAAATTGTGTTTTGTGAGTGCAAAAGTGCCTGGTTGCTGCGCGGTTGCTTTGTGTTCAAATTAGTATAAGAAGTCAACGGGATCTATCAGTTTTCATAGATTTCCAAGATATCCCACACTCTAAAAATTATGGATCATGAAGTGCCAAAGAGGGGATAAAATAACCATAGCTAACGCAACTGTCTGTTCAAGTCACTTTTCTGATGAAGATTTTCGGCCTAAATTTTTGAAATTGGAGCCTGTTAAACGATTAAAAAAAAGGAGACAATGGCATAAAAGTCTCACGTACCAATAATACCGCAGCAAAAAATAATGTTTTTAATATAGCAGTATAAAAAATACTTATGATTAACATCTGTCATTGATATGTAAAATAGGTGGGTACTCTAAGTAATCCAAAAAACAAAATTAATAAAATAAAATCGACTTCTTATGCAGTATCTAAAATATAAAAAATAATTTATATTTCTGATAAGAGCAATTATGGAGTTTTCTTTCTTTTTTTGGAGGAGGGGTGGGGGAGATATTAGTATTTTGTAAGCTAATTTACACAGTTTAGTTTATTCCAAAATGTATGTAAAGAAAGATAATTTTAAATGCCTTAAGCATTTTGCTTTGTTATTAATATACATAATCATAAACGCAATTCTTTACTAATCATAATATTGTCATTATATTTACATCATCCCAAGTTATGGGACATTTCGTTTTGCTATGCAAAAAGCCTAGAATACAAAACTAAAATCATCAAAGTTGAAATATAATGCATAAAAATTTTATTTACAATAAGACTAAAAGCCAACGGCATATTTTTCAAAAGAAATAAAGAAGTGGGAGGATGCTTTCTTAGAAATACATGGCGCATATATATCAAATGAGAAATGCATCATTAAGGACATGCCGTCAAAGTTAGCAAACATTTCACTTTCTATATCACTAAAAACCATAACTTTGTTTTCACGAACCAGAACATTCATTCGCATTAAACACTTAAATAAGACTTTCATGCAACACTTAGTAATGAGAAAAAAGCAAAGAAAAACCTCTAAATAGTGTAAAAGCAGTATCATGGCATAAAAATGGCATATATTGATTTATTATTTATGATCCATGTGAACACTGCTTTAAAATTTTAAAACTGTACATAGTTTATAAATTTAAAACGCTATAAAGTTTAATAACATCAATTTTGCATGCTTAAAATATCTTTGTGAAAACTGACATATCCAGTGGCTTATCCAAGAGTCATAATATTCTACTAGCTCACAAAACGCATTGTCTTTTTGTTGGGTAAATAAAATAAATCTACTGCCATTGACCATCCATTCGACCGTCAACTCCCCCCTTTTCTCAAGATCCGATCTACGCTATTTAATAAAATATATAGTTATGTAACTACTACATTGATGATATTTCATAGTCATCAATATATGTTATATGTATGTGGGATATTTTACGCAATTAGATTTTTTTTAAATACATATTTATATTACATGCAGAAAGTATTATCAATGTTTAAGATAATGGATACTATATTTTTAAAAATCCGAAGATTAAATATTTATTCATATATGTATTAAAATATTTGAAATGTAATTTTTATATTTATTACACTTTTCATGATATATTTCAGCTTTTATTATAAATAATATAAGAATTATAATATTTTAATGATAGCCCTATGCATGTATAAGTAGAATCATTTAATTTCATTCTTCTAAAATTTTATTACGAATAATCTTATCGCCTTTTCGAATTATAAACGCGAACTTTCTAAACTTTGTACACGTATCTCTATGTCCCCTATTCTTGACTTGTAAGTCAGTGACGTTACGCTTCAAGTTGCTCTCCCGGTCGAAAAGCAACCCCCTTTCTCTATCCTACCTTATGTTAAGTGCCTTGGGTGCACAATGTTTCCATCTCTTCCACTAGCAAAAATTTGGGCCTTGACTGGATTAGGTTATATCAATTATGCGAACTGTGACAGATGCTATAATAAGACCTAATTTTGCATATGCAGTGAAACCTGGTTAAAGTGACCACCCTTGGGACCGTGAAAACTGGTCACTTTATGAAAATGACAGTAGTAACTATATGAAAATGGTATGTCCAGTTTGAGAAAAGTGGTCACTTTAGTCAGGTGGTCAGTGTACCAGGTTTCACTGTAATTATGAAAATTGATAAAAAATTAATTTCAATATTTGAGAATCCTAATAAAGGACATCATATAAGTTTTTGGAATTTGAATATTAAATTAAGCAATTTAGAATACAGAAGTACAATGAAATCAAAGTATCATATTTAAATCGCGTATTTTTACTTTTTGAGACGTCCTATTGTCCTCTGGATTAAATTTATCCATGAATGAAACTGACCATAATAGACTAATCAGGAGGAATTCGTTAATGAGCCAGTGATGTACAATGGTTCTTTCTGTGCCACGAATGTTGAAGGATAGTTTCTTTTTTCGGTGAATATGACAAGAAGCTAATGACATAGGCAGATGCACAATGATTCCATCTCTTCCACAAGAAAAAATTTGAGCCTTGAATGGATTAGGTTATAACAATTATGTGAGATGTGAAAGATGTTATTATAAGACCTAACTTTGAAAATAATTAGGAAAATTGAAGTATAAAAAATTAATTTCAATATTTGAGAATCCTAATACAAAAGAACAAATAAGTTTTGGAATTTGAATATTAAATTAAGCAATTTAGCATACAGAAGAACAATGAATTCAAAGTATCATATTTAAATCGCAAGAACGTATTTTTACTTTCTGAGACATAGTAATAAGAAAGTATTATTTTCACGAAAATTTCCGATTTCGAGACTTTGACACCAATATAAGTTTTAAGACCTCCTGAATACGTTTTGCATATTTTTGGAGTGATGTTCATTTGTCTGTCTGTGGTCGATTTCATGTCTACAAGTTAGAAGCCCTAAATATTAATATAATTTCAAATTTATATCTGGCTTTGTTATCAAAAACTGTACAACTACAGAGATTTATTTTAATTCGAGCGAAAACGTCGAAATTTTATAATTTTTTTAACATGGTAGCATAGGGCAAAATTTAACAAAATCATGTATAAAGGGATTTATTTAATACTCAATGATCACGAGACGTAATAGTTTCAATCATTGTTGCGAAATCCAGCAGCAATACAACTCTTTTGTTTGTGACACCTTTAGCTCCTTTTAAAGGGAATGCTACCCCCCGGTGTACATTGTCAAGTATGGTATCAATCTAAATATTACACGCTATAATTGTAATCATTTGGATCCACAATACCGATTTTTAAGATTTCTTCTTGTAAAATTCGAAAAAAGAAATTCCGATACGAAAAAATTGGATTGAGCCACACTTTTGTTACTTTAATGTATAGCAGGACATAAATCACTCTGCCTACAGCTGCAGACGCTTTGGTCGGGTATTTAAAAGTTGTTTATTTTTTCTGTTATTTGTACGAGGCGTGGTGAATATGTGCAGCTTGAAAATGGGCGTTCCGCCCTGTTATAGCTAGTTTTTATAATTGACATTTATTAGTTGAGATTAATCCCTAACAAAAATTTCAATCACAGACTAATATATACAGAATTGTCACTCTCGATTTCGCAGTGCCCTCAGAGATAACCCAAACTTGGATGGAACTAAGGGTTGGCGCGCTCTTGGCGATGGTCTGGTGTGGGCTGAGCGTTTGGCGATGATCTGGTTTGGGTTCAAGTTGATTTTCAATGTTATAACCCTATTTTTCTCCACGGAAACATAGAACCACAGACTAGCGAGGCTTGAGTAACGTGCAATATGATTATTTGTTATGTGATTAGATCATTTCAAGAAAAGGATTGCCAAAAGAAAACTGTTTGTGTTACAGGGTATGTAATTTATTTTTATTCAAATTGAAATTATATTATTTATCATCATCCTATATGCGTGTTCATTATAAGTATACACGTATTCATAAGTATACACGTGTTCATATAAGTATACTCGTGTTCATCATACGAAATTAGTGCTGTGCCATTACTGCCAAATAAACTAAATTCTAAGAGGTAGTGGTACAATTAGACAAAAAATATTTTACGTATTTTTATAAAATGTATAATAATTGATATTTGGAGAGCTTTTTCTTAGTTCAAAGTGATATCGTATGTGTATATATTTATGTGTATATATTTTCATTAACTGCCTTATGGTGGAAAATTCACCCCACCCCGGATAATTAATGATTGAGTTCACAAATTTGATAGCGCATTTATGTAAATTTGATATTTACTATAAGAATATTTCTATATTTAAATAAAAGTCTATTATCAGTATCCCAGAACAAATTGAGGATCAAGTAATTTAACGATCACTACTGTAGTATACATTTTAGACTGAAAATATTATATAATATTTCCGTCTTTTGAGTATATATTAGCTTGTAATTTTTCGTGCATTATGTTTTACAGAGAGACCAAGCAATGCGTCTATTTTTTAATCTATTTTATGATTTTTTGAATTAAATATGTTTATTTAAATTTACTTAAACTAAGGTGACTTAAATTTACTTAAGCTAAGGTGACTTAAATTTACTTAAACTAATGAATATATTTATGTTGCAGATTAATGTATTTTTAATTCCTCATCATTTCTATAGTTTCAAAAATTATAAATGTACTGTCCTGTACATTTTTTCTCTGCCCGCTTTTGAAGAAAGAAATCCCCAATCGAGCGATAACGCGCCAAATCTGGCAGAGTACTTTGTTTACATTGTAGTTCAGTTGGTCCAACTCACGAGCGCTAGTGTCTATGCGACATCCCATTTTAAAAATGTTACCATAGGATCCTATGGGAGTGATCTTTCTGAATATAGTTTTCTGTGAATTCAATAATTTAGTTCTACACCTCAGATTACATTGATTAGTTCGTATTGATGATAGTCAACTTATAACTGGATTATATGAGGGGCAGGTTTATATACTATACTGCCTCTAACTATATGGCAATATTTCACAGGATTTCTGCCAGCTAAATTTTTCAGACTTCATATAATTCCTCTTGTGAGGTATATACTATACTGATAATACACAGTTTACATATATAAAATATATTATATTTTAGGAGGTGCTCATATTCACCTAAATGTTCGAATGGTCGATAGACAAGATTTCTTGTTTATTGGGATAAGGAATTGACACTTGGTTTAAAAGTATGCCGTAAGAAAACGACATGTATAATTGCTGTTTTCAAACATCCATTATTTTTTTTCAAACATATTTTATTTCACCCTATATAGTATCTACCCGGACTTTATTCTGGTTTTTCACTATGTATCGATACATCGCCCAAACCTAATACATATATATATGGTTCACTGGATGAAAATTTACTGAACGTTGCAGGAATGAAGTTGAAAGTTTCATTAACATGTGTATTTGCGGTTTTTCTGATATTTTACCGAAATAACCAACTAAGAAGTTGAAAAAATGAGAAAAAGTTGTAAAGTGATTTACAATTAAATTGCTATTATTTTTATGTAGCTTTCATTAAAATTTTGATTACAAATGTTCGAATTCTAGCTATCTACAAAACTTCGAATTCTAGCTATCTCCGTGCTCATCCCTGGAATTTGGAAATTCGCGACTTTACGACGAACCTTTTTAATTTAATTTATATAGTGAACTTTACCTACCCCCCTGTTCTAAAGCTCAAGGCCCTGCGCCCCTAGGGGCGGTCCTCTACCCCTCTTAACTTTTTCTTCTCACTAGGTGCCTACTTGGGTCCTAGTTCTTTCTCCTTTCTGTAAGACTTGGAGAAGGGCCCGACTTCGGTCGTCGCCCCCCCTCCAAGCAAACTAGAGTTGTAAATTCTCTAATACATGTTAATCTCTTTCTTGTGTCTCTTTTCCTTTTCGCTTGAAGTTTAAATGTTTGAAATTTTTCCCTTCCTGGGCACTTCGAAAATCCCCGTCCTTGAAACCGGTATATCGCCCACTTGTACATTACAAAACCGGTATGGCGATGTCGACTTTATTCCGGTTTTTCACTATGTATCGATACATCGCACAAGCCTAATACATATATATATGGTTCACTGGATGAAAATTTACTGAACGTTGCAGGAATGAAGTTGAAAGTTTCATTAACATGTGTATTTGCGGTTTTTCTGATATTTTACCGAAATAACCAACTAAGTAGTTGAAAAAATGAGAAACAGTTGTAAAGTGATTTACAATTAAATTGCTATTATTTTTATGTAGCTTTCATTAAAATTTTGATTACAAATGTTATCATAATAATGTATCTTTTCCTTTTCGCTTGAAGTTTAAAGGGTTGAAATTTTTCCAATCCTGGGCACTTCGAAAATCCCAGTCCTTGAGACCGGTGTATCGCCCACTTGTACATTACGAAACAGGTATGGCGATGTCGACTTTATACAGGTTTTTCACGATGTATCGATACAGGGCCCAAGCCCAATACATATATATACGTGTGTGTGTGTATAAAAATAACTCTTCACTAGACGAAAATTAACTGAACGTTGCAGGAATGAAGCTGAAAGTTTCATTAATATGTGTATTTGCGGCTTTTCTGATATTTTACCGAAATTACCAAAACAGTAGCTGAAAAAAATGAGAAACGGTTGTAAAGTGATTTACAATGTAATAGCTATTATTTTTATGTACCTTTTATTAAAATTTGATTACAAATGTTATCATAACAAATTTGACTACGCTGCGTTTGCCACAACTTTCCTGCACTAAGCCGAAATGTGGGAACTTTAAGTTGCATATGTGTGTTTGTGTGTATTTGGGGAGGGGGGGGGGCATCATGCCTGAATAAATTCTCAGCAAAGTAGAAACCTCAATTTTGCGAGAATGTACTAAACAAATAAAATATTTCACCTTTTTAACAATCAGTAATTAGTCTTAATTTTCGTTGCTCCTTATTTAAAAATGTTAAAAAAAAAACTTTTTCTCTTTATGGAAAGTCTAGATCTCAATTATATAAAACTTTATAAGATATTTAATTTTGATTTCTTTTGTTATTATTTACTCAAGCATTTGCGAGGAAACAGCTCAGAAATATCACAGATGGTTATTTTTTGGGACACATTTGCTTGAATTTTTTAACATTTTATATGTTATTTGACAGGTTTAAGTTTCACCATGAGTTTGAATCATCTTCGTCATGTACTGGGTGTGAGTTATGCGATGCATAATCGCCAAGCTTTTGGTTCCCAATGTCCAGACCCTGAAGTCTTGAAATATATTATACCATTAGCAGTGTAACCGTTCTTCGCATGAAATGTATAATATAAAGAAATGAAAATTTCATTTATGTGTATATTCCAGTAATACTTTAAATGACATTGTTATTCTAAAAATTTTATTAAAATATTTAATTTTATTTTCCAAAAAAGATATATAAGAATCTATGCTCAAAATTATCGTCTCAGGCAGATCTGAAGAAAAAAAAAGTCCTGGTCCCGTTTGCAAACACATTTACAGAAACTATTTTTTAAATCCCACAAAACGATTGGGATTATCAAGAAAATTGAGCTTAAAATAGCATAATATTGAATTTCCATGAATTAGGAGTCATTTCCATAAATTTAGTGCCATTATATCGATTCAGCCGCATTTTCATTAATATGATGGCATTTTAAGAAGTCCATAAATTTGTTTGAATGTGGGACAGTTGATTAAAAGACAAACTCTACCGAAAAATCATTCCAATACCAACATCTTTCAAAACGCAATTAATTTCATAGATTTTATGTCACTTTTATTGATTTGACAACAGTTTTATCGATTAGGAAATATTTTCATTATTTTGGCGATATTTGAGCAATTTAGCTACATTTTAAAAGGTCGCCAAATTTGTTTTCAAGTAGGATGCACTGACAGTCAAAAACTACCGAAACATCATTTCAATACTATCCCCTTTCGACACAGAATAAATCTCATTAATTATGCATCATTTTTATCAATTTGGGGACATTTTTTTTTCAATTTGGCAACATTTTTATCTGTTCGACAACATTTTCATCAATTTTGCAATTTTGAGGAAAAGCTCACCAAACCTAACGCCAAGTTTTATAGGGACGGAAGGATGCAATCATTTATATTTTCTTAGATTAGAAGATTATACTCATGTATTAGAAGATATACCCGTACTACAATATATATGTATTTTGGAATGTTTCCCTAAAATAAAAGAGAATTTGAAAATAGTAATAATATAAACTCGTTAAACCTACAGGCCGTAATGATATGATCCAATCAAAAATGCAATTCCAATAAAAATGTGTATATATATATATATTAATAATTTAAATCGAACAATATTTACTATTGTAAAAACTCATCGGCTTTAATACTGTCGCTTAGCAACATTACATCATTTTTTTTTTCAAATAAATTTGCGGAACAAATATCGTTTGCATAACGCTAACTCAATAAAAGGGTTAATAGTGGGTTCTTTTATTGATATCTCGATAATCTCTGGCCTTAAAAACTCGAAATATAGACAAAAATTTAAGGGCGCTATTCCAAGTCTATCCTGAATATTTCATGCAATTCTGTGCAGTCATTCTCCCGTGGTGATAGGATAAATAAGCACATATATATAGTTTCGATTTTATATATATATATATATTATAAGCAGTATGCGCAATATTTGTACGAAAAATATAATATATAGAAACATAACATTCACAATTATGTGTAAATTCCTATTGTATTCTAAATAACTTTGTTACTTTAAATAATATATTAAAATATTTAAATTAATATTTAAATTCTTCAAAAAAATGTATAAGAATCTCTGGGCTCGATATACAAATTTATCTTCACAGGCAGATTTGAAGAATGAAGCATGATGGTTCAGTTTGCAAGTTGTTTATAAATAATCTTTAATTAATACAAAACGACCGAGATTATCTAGAATATCGTACTTAATTATGAAAATTATTGAATTTTCATCGATTCGATGCTATTTTGATAAATTTAGCATTATTTTATCAATTTGTCGACATTTTCTTCAATTTAGCGACATTTTAAAAATCGCCGAATGGGACCATAGAACTGACAGTCCCACTTGGCGACAGATGGACGAAACAACATCACAGTACAGTCCGCTAACGAAACACAGTTCATTTTATATATTTAGCCCAATTTTATCAATTTCAAGATATTTTTATGGATTTACAAAATTTTTTATCAATTTGTTGACATTTTAAAAATTCTCTAAATGTGCTACTAACAATAAGTAGGACAGTTGAACTACCAGACACATGCTAAGGAAACAATATTTCAGTACATCTTAAATAATAAAAGGCAATGTCTGCCTGTGTGTCTTATACGCTATACGTTCAGCGACCACGCTTGGGAGAGCTACGAAATTTGGCAATCGGAGACCCGGGGGGTGGGAAGGGGACACGTGAAAACCGATTTTTAAAATTTTAATTTTTTTTTTTTAGTTATTTAATGTTTTATGCGATTTCGACCGTTTTTGCCCTTTTTTCTCTACGATCAAGACGACGTAGAAAACAACATCAATTACCATAAAATTACATCAATTTCAAATCTCAATTACGATTTCTAATATTTTTTAAATATTTTAAAACAAAAGTCACATTTGGCTCAAAAAAACGATTTTGGGTTTTTAAATTCTAGCATAGTATAAAGTACTCATAATATCGACTAATAACTTACAGTTTTAGAAAGATCAGACATCGGGCTTTCTTACAAGCCCTATCAGATCAAGAAATTATTATAAATATCCAGAGAATCGTGATTTCAGTGAACAAAGGATTTTAAATTTCTCGGCGATCGGCATTTTCCCCCTTCCCAGTAGTTTTTCCAAGTCTCCATGGAGACCGACCGCGCTTCCGGTTTTAAATGGATTAAGAGCTTAGAAGAGGTATTAGATACATCGTGTGAAATTATTATATGAGATTTTAAATAGATATTTTAATTTATAGTCATTTTAAATGATTGAAATATGGTGGATTGAATTGTGGTGATGTATTTGAAATTATTATATTTATGGATTGGTTGAACGATATGGATTTTTTAATTGGATATTTTAATTTATGGATATTTTAAATGGATATTTTAATTTTATGGATATTTTAAATATTGGAACGAGGATGATGGAATTATGAGCTTAGCATATGGTCATTATAAAATTTAAATTAGCGCGCTGGAATTGCACTCGGTAGGCCCGGGTTCGATTCCCGCCACTGACGCGGAGTACGATCACGTTAAACATATGGGTACGTAAGTCCTTCCGAGAGGTTGTTGGTAGGGGAAGGAGGTTACGGTATCTGTGTATGACTCCTCCACTGGGTTCCGGTCTAAATTGGGTGAATTAAAATAAAATTATGGAGATTGAGGCGGAAGGCGAGGTATCACAGTGCTCAGCGATTCCCGCCACTGCCTAAACTGCCGACGTGTTCAGGTGGAGTACGATCACGTTAAGCATGTGGGTCCGTAAGTCCTTCCGAGAAGTTGGTGGTAGGGGAAGGAGGGTACGATCCCTGCGGATGCCACTGGTTTCCGGTCTAAATTGGGTAAATAAAAAGAAAGTTAAGGGGATTGTCGCAGAGGGCGCGGCAGGCTAGAGATTAGCGCGCGGGAATTGCACTCGGTAGGCCAGGGTTCGATTCCCGCCACTGCCGAAACTACTGCCGTGTTCAGGCGGAGTACGATCACGTTAAACCTGTGGTTCCGTAAGTCCTTCCAAAAGGTTGGTGGTAGAGGCAGGAGGGTACGGTTCCTGTGGATGCCTCTCCCACTGGGTTCCGGTCTAAATTGGGTGAATAAAATGAAAGTTATGAAGATTGTCTTGAGGGCGTGGTTGCCCACTGGTTAGCGCGCGGGAATTGCACACGGATGATCCGGGTTCGATTCCTGCCACTGCCGAAACTGCCGCCGTGTTCACGCGAAGTACGATCACGTTAAACATGTGGGACCTTATAGCCTTCCCAGAGGTTGGTGGTAAGGGAAGGAGGGTACGGTCCTGTGGATGACTCCCCCAGTGAGTTCCGTTCTAAATTGTATGGCAATTCCTGGCCGCCCAAACAGTTACCTTACACCTTTCTGGTAGATCGCGCCAGAGAGAGTTTGCAAGATTCAGAATTTGCCACGGTCAGAATTTTCAAGGGTAGCGAAAAGTGGTCGCCAAAAGCGGCTTGTTTTTCTAATAAACGAAAATTAATTTCATTGATTTAGCATCGTTTTAATCAACTTTGTGATATTTCCTTCAATAAGGCAACGTTTAAGAATATTTGTCAAGTTATTCTAACTAATAATACTACTGCTTAATGGAATTTAGTCTAATCGGCAGTGATAATACAGCACTAATTTCTTATGATGAACACGTAGGCATGGCGGTAACACGTGGCTGTATGTCTGTGTTAGTGTTTCATTCACGGTCAAATAGGGTTATCTTAACAGATTGTCTTGGCGAAAACGCCACTGACCATTTCTGACCATCGCCAAGCCTGCCAGCTTTGATATTTAATTTGGAATTGATCGATGATGGAGGGCGCTGCGGTAGCGACTGTAACGTATGTCTATATTAGTCTGTGACTCAACCACTGGTTTGAGATTAACAATAGGACGAGAAGGTGAAAAACAGGTTTTCTTCCATTTGTTCTGAGGATTGTATTCCCTGAATACAAGCGGCTAGGGACAGGAAGGCTCCTAATGTTAAAACTTAGAAATTTTTTTGACCACTGAAAATAGGGAATTTTTGAAAATCTGTAGGGGAGATATAGGGATTTTCTAGACAGAACGGGTTTTCGGCTGTACGATTGGACTTGGCATTTTTTTTCACAATTGGGACAGAACGGCTCACGTATGTATTTCGACAGAGGACGGGACTTGTAAAATTTCCATACTTTCAGACAGAACGGCTCCAATTGGACTTAGCTTTTTTTTCACAATTGGGACAGAACGGCTCCCTTATATATTTTGGTAGAAGACGGGACTTGAAAAATTTTCATACCAATTGGACTTGGTTTTTTTTTCCATAATTTGGACAGAACGGCTCCAATTGGACTTCGTTTTTTTTTTTCAAATTTTCAGACAGAAAGGCTCCAATTGGGACATAGCTTTTTTTTCCACAATTGGGACAGAACGGCTCCCGTATATAGTTTGGTAGAAGACGGGACTTGTAAAATTTCCATACTTTCAGACAGAACGGCTCCAATTGGACTTAGCTTTTTTTTCACAATTTGTACAGAAAGACTTCCATGCTTTATATATATTTCAGTAGAGGGCGATACTTGCAATTTTATCAAATTTTCGAATAAAATGGCTCTTGAACGTAAAATATAGAATATTTTTGGTAGAAAGACTGGAATTAGATTTTTTTTTTTTGAAAAAATTGGGCAGGATATTTTTCTGGAGCGATTTGACAGTATTTTTCTTTTTTATTATTTGGAAGAGAATGGCTCCCTAACATAAAATGATAAACACTTAAGATTTACTTAGTGATAATGCCATTATATATTTAGGCCTATTTTTTAATATAATCTTTAATTTGATATTTTTAGGATTTTTGAAAATATTGATTAAACTTAAAAAATGATACTTTTGCATTGGAATATAGGCAAAGGCATTTGATATGCAGTTAATAATATTGTAAATAATTATTTCAACATTATGTAATAAAAGAATCAACAGTTTTGTTAAATTTATATAAAATATTGACTTTAAATTTCACAAGTATATAAAATTTACAATGTCTATTACTTCTTAAATATTTTTAATTATTGATGCTTATCAATTTGTATTTGTTTTGTCATTACACTATAACCGAGTCTAAAATTATTGATCAGCTTGGAATTGGGGGGTAATTCTAATCGGTTTCTGGTTTCATTAAAAAAATCTGATGTGGGCAACACATGACTTTCCTTATATAACGTAATGAATTTACCACCTTTACAGTAAAATAAATAGGTTTTTCTTATAGTAGATAATAATATTCTTTCCAAGATATTGAATTTTCGACAATTAGTCGTCATTTCATTGATTTAGCGTCATTTTTATCCATTTGGCGAGATTTTCGTTAATTTGTCAACATTTCAAAAAGTTGCCAAGTTGGCGACATTCCGCCAAAATTCGTCGCCAATATCTCGCCAAGCGTTATGGACGAAGAAATATGTTATTCTTACAGCAGATAAATGTATATTGGCGTTCAAATGCAAAAGTATTACTTAAAGTATCTTTTTTCATGAATGGAACGAGCTAGATCCACGAGAATTATGTCATCCAATATATCGCATGGTATTACTGAAAAGTGAACATGTCTCTCAAGAGGAAATATTTTTTTTTTATTTTATATGACTTTCTGATAATTTTTTTGAAAAATGTGCAATATCTCGAGAACGGTTCATGTTAGCGTTCTAAAATTTATGTCAATCGTTTTCTAATGAAAAATTACATAAGATATGTCTATATGCGTAACTTTATTAGTGGTTTTGATTTTTTGACTGTTTTTTCCAAATTCCATTTGAAAATTTAGGGGTGTTCTTAACATTCGAATGTGTATAAAAACAATAGGCTTCCAGTGTTTACGGATTGTGACTTTTGTACCAAATTTGGATCGAATCGGTCTTTTCGTTTGTCAGTTATCGTCTTCACAGACTCTCTCACACACACACACACATACTTTCACACACACACACACAGACATCACTTCAAAAATGTTTGAAACGTGCTCTTCCGTCGAAAACTCGATTTCGAATTTTCGACCCCTTCACAATACTTTCCTTATACATTATGTATATAAGGAAAGTAATAGGATTTTCTTATAGTAGATACTAATATTCTTTCCAAGATATTGAATTTTCGACAATTAGTCGTCATTTTCATTGATTTAGCATCATTTTTATCCATTTGGCGAGATTTTCATTAATTGGCAGCATTTAAAAAAAGTCGCCAAGTTGGCGATATTCCGCCAAATTCGTCGCCAAAATCTCGCCAAGAGTTATGGACTAAGAAAAAAGTTATTCTTACAGCAGATAAATGACTATTGGCGTTCTAATACAAAAGTATTATTCAAAGTATATTTTTTCATGAATGGAACGAGCTAGATCCACGAGAATGATGTCACTCAATTTATCGCATGGTATTACATATGAAAAGTGAACATGTTTCTCAATAGGAATTTTTTTTTTATGTGACTTTTTCATAATTTTTTTGAAAAATGTACAATATCTCGAGAACGGTTCATGTTAGCGTTCTAAAATTTATGCCAATCGTTTTCCAATGAAAAATTACATAAGAAATGTCTAACTTTAATGTTGCGTAAATTTATTAGCGGTTTTGATTTTCTAACGATTTTTTCAAAATTTCATTCGATAATTTAGGGGGGTTCTGAACATTCGATCACGTATAAAAACAATAGGCTTCCAGTGTTTACGGATTGTGATTTTTGTACCAAATTTGGTTCGAATCGGTCCATTCGTTCGTCAGTTATCGTCTCCACAGACTCACTGACACACACACACACTTTCTCACACACAGACATCACTTCAAAAATGTTTGATTCGTGATCAGGGATGCTTGAAACGTGCTCTCCCGTCGAAAACTCGAATTCGAATTTTCGACCCCGTCACAATACTTTCCTTATACATTATGTATATAAGGAAAGTAAAAATCAGGATAATCTTTTATTAGGCATAGGGCATGTATAGTCAGCTATATATCCAAGGAAAAAGTTTTTTGATGGAGGACTTTCAGAGGGAAGCTCTTTGAAATGAAGTGACTTTCATTTGAAAAGGGTTCCCATGTCATCCAAATTTCCTTGATGATATAAATTTGTTTCGAAGGCCTTTGCAATATAATAATTAAATTTATTAGAAGCTATTTCTCATAGTGTTATGTTATTGTAAAAATTACGTACCAGAATCACAAGGTACACCTGTATGTAACATGTGATACATCTGTACAAGCATACATCTTTATACACTATACGGTACCACAGGACCGGTTTTGCTCCTAAAGAAAGAGCTCCTGTAGACAACTGTTAACAACATTAGTAGAGTATCTAAAATTAGAAAAGTGTAACTCCAGTCATGTCACTAATGCTGTTAACAGAGATACAGGATCGGTTTCGCTATCATTTGAGCTCATCAGCTGTGGATAACTGAAGTAGACATTGTCTAAAATCTGTCAGTCAAGCTGATTAATTAAGTAAAAAATTATAATACTTCCAGTATAGCAATCAGCATTCAAGTAAGAGGTAGTTTAAATAGCATTCTTTAGCCTCTAGAATAATCTGTTGCACTATAAATTTATTAGAAGCAATTTCTCATAGCGTTATATTAAGAAATAGATACCCGAATCACAAGATACACCTGTATGTAATATGTGATACATCTGCACAAGCATACATCTTTATACACTATACGGTACCACAGTACCAATTTTGCTCCTAAAGAAAGAGCTCCTGTAGACAACTGTTAACAACATTAGTAGAGTATCTGAAATTAGAAAAGTGTAACTCCAGTCATGTCACTAATGCTGTTAGCAGAGATACAGGACCGGTTTCGCTCTCATTTGAGCTCATCAGCTGTGGATAACTGAAGTAGACAATTTCTAAAAACTGTCAGTCAAGCTGATTAATTAAGGAAAAAAGTATTATACTTCATACATATGTTCTGCTACATCCATTATTTTCAGCTAGAAAGAGAGCTAAACCTATACTAAATAAGAAGTATCATTAATAAATCCAAATACTGAGTGAAAATGTTAAGCATAATGTATTAACAATATTACATAAAATTAAACACTCATTAAATGCATATAACAACAACAAAAAAATAATATAGTTAAATGTACATCACCCAATCTTGCTCAGTTTAAGCCATGTCATCCAATTTCAGAGAACACGCCTTTTAAATTACTAGAAATATTAATTTGTCAGTTAATTATCTAATAGTAAGTTATGATATCATAAATGTTCCTTAGATATTTGCAATACAGTAGCTGTCGCTTTTAAGAATTAGTGGTTATAAGAATCAAAATAACTGCCATCTTGGATCATGCCGATTAGATTTCGTTACGATTCGCAAAGGAACAACCTGCCTTTTTTTACGAAATGGCCCCAAAACATTGCCAAAATAAAAAGAAAAAGACTACGTATGCTCAAATGTATCAATTAAAATCGTGTTTTATACGTAATTTTTAACGAGTAAAAGAATATAACAGACTCCATTATACTTTAGGCCTAACCATTCTCAAGATATTTCAGATTTATTGCATTTTTGTTACGCCACTTTAGGAAAAATGTCCAATTATCAAATAAAAACAAAAATTGAATTAAAAAGACAGATTTATATTTTGTGCAATTACACTCAATTAAATAAATTATTAAAGAAATAAAGAAAATATGAATTTTAGTTTGCAGGGAAAGTCATGTGCTGTCCACATCAGATTTTTATTGTTAGTTGCTCAACCATGCAAATTAGTGCTGTAAGAAGGTGAATAACATAGTAGATTCTGTTTTTATTATAATTAAGTTTGTTTAAATAGGTGTTTGTTTTCTTTTTTCATGAGATGTGAAAGTCATCAACCACAGGTTCGTATTCAGCTATCGACCAATATAACTATCCATGCACAAATCGAATGGTCGTATAAAATTAAAATGAGAAATTTCAGTGTTCATTTATATGTTACTAAGTGTTCTGAGAACATTTAATACAGCTTTAGTGTAAAGAATTTACATTTGGTACAATTAATGGCACAATGTAGCAATCCCGTGTCTAGCTAGCTGCGGTGCATGGTAAGAGCAAGGGATATGCATGTGAAAGTACATATTTGATTTTTATTTGAAACAGTTCATTTCAATTGCACAAATTAAATTTACTAGTTTACGAATCAAATGCAAATAGAAAGGAATAGTTATGCAGTGGTAAATATAACGCTTGTAACAAGGTGAACACCACATGTTCGTATTCAGCTACAGACCATTATAAACCCATGCATGCACAAATCTAATGGTCGGGTAAAATTAAAATCTGAAATTTTAGTGTTAATTTAAACATTAGTAATCATAGCAATCTAATGGTCGGGTCAAATTTACATTACAAAGGAACGTTTAAATATCAGTAAGCATAGAAACACTAGGCTGAATTGAATTTATTAAATTTTACTAGTCATGATTCAAATTTACTAGTTTTTTACGAATCAAATGCAAATAGAAAGGAATAGTTATGCAGTGGTAAATATAACGCTTGTAACAAGATGAACACACCACACGTTCGTATTCAGCTACAGATCAATATATATCCACGCATACACAAATGTAATGGCCGGGTAAAATTAAAATCAGAAATGTTTGTGTTAATTTAAACGTAATCATAGAAATCTAATGGTCAGGTCAAATTTACATTACAAAAGAACGTCTAAATGTCAGTAAGCATAGCAACACTAGGCTGAATTCAATTTATTAAATTTTACTAGTCATGAATCAAATTTACTAATTTAAGAATAAAATGCAAATAGAAAGGAATAGTAAAGCAGTGGTAAATATAACGCTTGTAACAAGATGAACACCACACGTTCGTATTCAGCTACAGAACAATATATATCCACGCATACACAAATGTAATGGCCGGGTAAAATTAAAATCAGAAATGTTTGTGTTAATTTAAACGTAATCATAGAAATCTAATGGTCAGGTCAAATTTACATTACAAAAGAACGTTTAAATATCAGTAAGCATAGAAACACTAGGCTGAATTGAATTTATTAAAATTTCACTAGTCATGAATCAAATTTACTAGTTTACGAATCAAATTCACTAGTTCATGAATCAATTGCAAATAGAAAGGAATAGTTATGCAGTGGAAAATATAATGCTTGTAACAAGATGAACACCACACGTTCGTATTCAGCTACAGAACAATATGTATCCACGCATACACAAATGTAATGGCCGGGTAAAATTAAAATCAGAAATGTTTGTGTTAATTTAAACGTAATCATAGAAATCTAATGGTCAGGTCAAATTTACATTACAAAAGAACGTTTAAATATCAGTAAGCATAGAAAAACTAGGCTGAATTGAATTTATTAAAATTTCACTACTCATGAATCAAATTTACTAGTTTACGAATCGAATTCACTAGTTCATGAATCAACTGCAAATAGAAAGGAATAGTTATGCAGTGGAAAATATAATGCTTGTAACAAGATGAACACCACACGTACGTATTTAGCTACAGATCATTATATATCCACGCATCCACAAATGCAATGGTCGGGTAAAATTAAAATCAGAAATTTTTGTGTTAATTTAAAAGTAATCAGAGAAATGTAATGGTCAGGTCAAATTTACATTACAAAAGAACGTTTAAATATCAGTAAGCATAGAAACACTAGGCTGAATTCAATTTATTAAATTTTACTAGTCATGAATCAAATTTACTAGTTATATATCCACGCAAACACAAATTTCACCAGAAAAACATCATTAATCAAATGCAAATAGAAAGGATTAGTTATGCACGTGCGAAAAATATACGAATCCTCAGATAACAATCGATCGAATCATATATATAATAATCATCAAGAACTTCAAATTATAGGAAATAAAGCTCATTAAAACTTACCACGTGCTAAATATAGGAGGAAATAGTTATGCATATGCTAAATATAGGAATCAAATGCAAATAAAAGATATGCACGTGCTAAATATCGGAATCAAACGAAAATAGACATGAATAGTTATGCACGTGCTAAATATACGAATCAAATGCAAATAAAAGATATACGAATCCTCAGACAACGATAGATTAAAGGAAACTTAAAGGATTAAACGAAAATAAAGGAAATAATGATCATTAAAACTTACCACGTGCTCAGATTTTCTGTAACACACCAACACTACACAAGCAAAACACAATACTGAATATTTTCCCTCAGGAGGTCCCTATTCCTCAAATTCCCTACAGCATCAGCGCCACCTAGTGGTTTCGGAATTTAACAGTATGGAGCCTTCCTGTCCATAGCTGCTTTAGCTGGACTCACTCTCCCTCTTGTCTCCATCCGCTTGCTACGACAATGGCCATATATGCTGGAATAGAAGAATTTCAAAAAGAACAGGAGCACGTGGATTACCAAGTTGAATGCATTCTTCGCGGAGAACAACACCCAAAACATAGGGAGGTAGATGATGACAGGGAGAAGAGAATTTTGACTGTTGTGAACGATCCTAATAATCGACCTGTGATGGAATATCTTCCTGGTATCGCTCACAATGTGTCACTGTAAATAAGCTATTTGAACGTATGCAGAAAGTGTAAGTGTTTTTTTATTTTTTAATAAAATGAATTTCCTAAATCTTATCCTGACTTGTTATATCATTTTAATATTTGACTGTCATTTCAATTTGTCAAAATTTATTCCAATAATGGTATAATTGTTATGATTTAGTGATTTAAACTATTAATTTGTAAAATGTAGAGATGTAAAAAAGCCGATAATTTTGATCAAGCTATACATATAGGCGCTGAGAGCCATGTGCGTGTGTCCAGCGTGTGTGTGTGGGGTGTTGATTAGTAAATTCTGACCCTAGTGACATCACTGCGATGACCGCCTTAGTGTTGTATTAGTCTGTGCAAGAGTGGGTTTCGGATGTCGGGATTTTGGCTTGTCGGGATTTCGTCCTTGTCGGGATTTTGACTTGTCGGGATTTCGACCCTGTCGGGATTTTGGCATGTCGGGATTTCGGCTGTCGGGATTATATCCGGAACCGGTGCCAGGGTGCTGCAGAGTATTAAAAATGCGTCCACAATACCAAGTACCTAGCCAAGCAGGATTTTCGATATCGGAAAGGGGATAACTAGCGTAAATACCAGTTTGATGTATACTTAAAAAACTATGTCGTCAGCACATGATTTCCCCTAAAGACTAAAATTATTTTTTTCTTTATTTCTTTTATAAATTAATAAATTAAATTTAATTACGCCAAATAACCAACTTAATTATTTGCAATGACACCGAGTTTGCACTTTTAATTCAGCTTTCATTTGGTAACTAGAGGTATATTTTCGAAAGTGGCGTAGCAGGAATGTAAATACTAAAATGTCTCGAGAACGGATAGACCCAGAGTAATGAGGTTGGCCTTATTCTGTTTATCTTCAAAAATTATGTATAAAACAAGCATTTAATTGATGCACTTGAGCATACGCAGTCTTTTATTTTAGATTTTAAAAATTTTTGTTGGCAACTCAATTGCCATTTGAAGAATTTTGTCAAACCATTTAAATTGAACAGTAACACGCTATAGTTATAATCATTTGAAATCACAATACCGAATTTTTAATATTTTTGCACAACAAATGTTATTAATTTCAATAATAAATAAATGGATATAAAAATATCTATCTATTTATATATATATATATAAATATATATAAAGATGAAAATTATGTATGTATGATCCAATGGATCTGATTGGCCAAAGAGCGGCCGTGCTTAGGCAATGCGTTAAATAAGTAGAAACAATGCAAAACAGAGTTTTACATCCTAAACTCCGAGCAAAGCCAGGTAATCGGTGCTAGTATTCTAATAAAAGAGCACTGCTTAATATAAGTTAAGGAAAATATTTATGCTTCCTTATGCATTTTGAATTTGTTTACATTTGTACATCAAAAAACATATATTAATAGAAGATGAGGCCAAAGAGGCTACTTTAGGACAATAACGGGGTGTTATAAAAACAGAAAGTATTGTGAAGGTGATCATGTGTCAAGGATATCTAGTCAATCATGAACTAGATATCCTTTTTTCAAAATACAATCGAACCTCCCTTAAACGGCATTTCAAGGAACCGGAAGAATTTTCCGTCTTGAAAACGTGTCCGTTTCTTACAGGTTAATGTCAGGAGATTCGAAGTTTGAGATTTAGCTGGAAATGCAGATGGTCCACATGAGAGACTTTAAAAATTTTAAAAAGTGTATTTAGATACACCTGATTATTACTATATTATATAATAATAGTTAATTTAATTATTTTAACTTTGTAAATACATGTACCCCATGACTACATCCATGTTCCTGTAAAGTGTAACCCATATCTTTGACTGTTAGTTGTTCTTTGACTGTTACCATACTCTAAATGATTGTCATACTGGCCAAATTCCACTGATTGCAAAAAAAAAACTGTTGAAATTTTCCCCCCTTCACTTGTGCATTAACATTTGGTGTATTTTTAGGTAGCAACAGGTAGAACTATTTCAAAATACCAAAATAACTTTTATTCTGCTTAACTGTAACTTGATAATTAGAAATCTGGTTAGCCCATTTATTGTGATTATAATTATTTGATACTATTTTATTAAATAAGAACATTGACTTGCGTTCCAATCAATAAATTCCTAATATTGAAAATTTATATTTTAATACTACTTGGAATATAGCTATAATGTTATTAACATTTCGTTATTTAATTGAAAAAGGTGAATCATGTTACTATGACAACCAAACATGGTGTTTTGAAAAAAATCAGGAGACATTTCTTGAGAACAAAGATATTTAGCCTTAATTTTTAATTCTGCTGACGCATATAGGAACACCTATGGTGCTGTACGACAAGACAACTTCGGAAGCTGAACCCCGTTCTTATTTGGGGCGGGGTCTATCTTGCTCTCTAAATAAAGAAATAATGTCAATTAAAAATTTGTAAAGAGTTGGCAAAATATAATAAAAATGAATTTATCAGACAAAAAAGGCTGCTAATAATTGTTTAAATGTATTTCTAAACGTCTGCGAGTCTTAAAATCGCCTGGTGACAATTGTTTAACAAACTATTTAATGAATTTAGTTTGAATGCTAACTGTTTAATTTGGCAGACGATTTGTCAGTAAACATCATCTTAATCGAAGTCTGAAAAATAAGTAAACTAATCTGAGGTAGAAAGAACATTTCATCTGCAGTATTATATCCATATGCTATGTGTTTGTGAATTTATTTCAATATTTTAGTCATGTTCAGTCATATCCTCTGATATAGATTTACTATGTGTAATCATCACTAAATGAGCATATAAATAGATTCTCTATCGATGCATAATTACTACGTCAAATCTTATAAATCTCTATTAATTTACACTTAACCCCTTAAAAAATTTAAAATGTTATTTAAAATATAGTGAGTTTCACTCTTTCTGAGGCACGAACGTTTTGTTAGGGAGCTAAATGTGGAAGACCCAGGCCGTCCGACTGATCCAGTCGCGCGGCCGGGGTAGTCGCGCGGCGGGGGCCAATCAGATCCATTGGATCATACATACATAATTTTCATCTTTATATATATTTATATATATATATATAAATAGATAGATATTTTTATATCCATTTATTTATTATTGAAATTAATAACATTTGTTGTGCAAAAATATTAAAAATTCGGAATTGTGATTTCAAATGATTATAATTATAGCGTGTTACTGTTCAATTTAAATGGTTTGACAAAATTCTTCAAATGGCAATTGAGTTGCCAACAAAAATTTTTAAAATCTAAAATAAAAGACTGCGTATGCTCAAGTGCATCAATTAAATGCTTGTTTTATACATAATTTTTGAAGATAAACAGAATAAGGCCAACCTCATTACTCTGGGTCTATCCGTTCTCGAGACATTTTAGTATTTACATTCCTGCTACGCCACTTTTGAAAATATACCTCTAGTTACCAAATGAAAGCTGAATTAAAAGTGCAAACTCGGTGTCATTGCAAATAATTAAGTTGGTTATTTGGCGTAATTAAATTTAATTTAATAATTTATAAAAGAAATAAAGAAAAAAATAATTTTAGTCTTTAGGGGAAATCATGTGCTGACGACATAGTTTTTTAAGTATACATCAAACTGGTATTTACGCTAGTTATCCCCTTTCCGATATCGAAAATCCTGCTTGGCTAGGTACTTGGTATTGTGGACGCACTTTTAATACTCTGCAGCACCCTGGCACCGGTTCTGGATATAATCCCGACAGCCGAAATCCCAACAAACCAGAATCCCGACATGCCAAAATCCCGACAGGGTCGAAATCCCGACAAGTCAAAATCCCGACAAGGACGAAATCCCGACAAGCCAAAATCCCGACATCCGAAACCCACTCTTGCACAGACTAATGCAACACTAAGGCGGTCATCGCAGTGATGTCACTAGGGTCAGAATTTACTAATCAACACCCCACACACACACGCTGGACACACGCACATGGCTCTCAGCGCCTATATGTATAGCTTGATCAAAATTATCGGCTTTTTTACATCTCTACATTTTACAAATTAATAGTTTAAATCACTAAATCATAACAATTATACCATTATTGAAATAAATTTTGACAAATTGAAATGACAGTCAAATATTAAAATGATATAACAAGTCAGGATAAGATTTAGGAAATTCATTTTATTAAAAAATAAAAAAACACTTACACTTTCTGCATACGTTCAAATAGCTTATTTACAGTGACACATTGTGAGCGATACCAGGAAGATATTCCATCACAGGTCGATTATTACGATCGTTCACAACAGTCAAAATTCTCTTCTCCCTGTCATCATCTACCTCCCTATGTTTTGGGTGTTGTTCTCCGCGAAGAATGCATTCAACTTGGTAATCTACGTGCTCCTGTTCTTTTTGAAATTCTTCTATTCCAGCATATATGGCCATTGTCGTAGCGAGCGGATGGAGACAAGAGGGAGAGGGAGTCCAGCGCATGTGCGTGGGGGGAGAGAGGGTGCTGATTAGTAAATTCTAACCCTAGTGACGTCACTGGGATGACCGCCTTAGTGTTGTATTAGTCTGTGAAAGAGTGGGTTTCGATTGTCGGGATTTTGACTCGTCGGGATTTCGACCTTGTTGGGATTTTGGAATGTCGGGATATCGGCTATCGGGATTCTGGCTTGTCGGGATTACGACCCAGACCCCCTGGCACATTGTTAATACTCTGCAGCGGAGAGTATTAAAAGTGTGCCAGCTGCAGACTTTTCATTCACCCAAGGAGCTTTAGGAGGGTCTGGAACAGACATGTCAAAGGTATGGCCCGCAGGCCATGAACAGCTCCTGTAGCATTTAGATGCAGCCCACGAACTCTACTAGTAATACTCGAAATTTATAAATAGTTTTTTTAAGCAATGAACATATAGATACAGATTACAAATACCTACATTTGACGAAAAATTTAGCAGATGTCACAAATGTCACCAAATTGATAAAAATGACGCAAAATAGAATATAATATCTTGTAAATTTTGAATTCCGTCATTTGACGGGCATACCTTCTAGTATTTATAATAATAATGTAATACTCACAATCTAAAATGTTTAACTAAAAGCATATATCATTTTTAGGCTTTTGATAATTATAATAATTTTTAAAAATGCGGTTTTTTTTTACCTTTATATGATTATTGCAAATTATCATATAATTTGTATGGTTTTTTATTAATATGTGTTAATAACTAGAAGGTATGCCCGTCAAATGACTGAATGCAAAATGTTGCAAAGTATTAGCTCCCACCCTTCATTCGGCAGCCCTTGAGTTCCTACTATCCACAGACACATGCGAACTGTGCATCTCTCATAATGAATATTAGTATTTCCTATACGACTACATATCTAATCAAATATGATAAAATTATTTCCTAATCAAGCGCAATCTGACAGGAATTATCAAAGAAATTCATCTTAACTTCTGAACATGCTGAAGTTTCACACGTTAAATCTCCTTTATATTAATATGGCTACATTTTCGTTAAATTAAAAGCATCCGAGAAAGAGTCGCCAAATTGGCGAATTTGTCGTTAATCGTTGCAGAAGGTATGATGGAGGAATGGGTTATTCATAAATTTTTTCCAAGATTCTGAATTTTCATCAATCAGATGTCAATTTTTTAAAACATGGAGACATTCCTTTGAATTTGCCAATATTTAAAAAAAATCGTCATGTTGACGAGACCCTTCCTAATTCGTCGTCAAGCTTTACGAACGGATAGAGAATACAGATATTGAATTACAGTGGCCGCCGCTTAATTGGATCACTTTCGTGCCATCGATGCTTGATCCAATAAAGCGGCGACGATGCAGTTTCGTTTCTTTTTACACAGCATAGTAATACATACACAGGAGCGTTGAGGGGGGGGGGAGGGCAGAGGTATGCCCAATTTCAAAGATGCTTCCCTCTGATTGCATTTCGGCAGAACATCAAATTTTTTAAGAAGTTCATGTTTTTCAGACAAGCTAAAATACTTACGTTTTGCCATCGAATTCACAAAGAAGGGGTTACTGTAACACGACACACTAATAATGAACTAGCAAAGTGACCATCTGTGCGTTTTAACCTCAACCCCAACATTCTTACCCCTTCCACTTTCACCCCCCTTTCCTTTCTCAATCCTTCTGCCACAGGTGTGTGGAAGTGGCTTCTTATCACAGGCACCCAGGGGATTCACATTTCTAAGAAATCTGGGTCTGACTTTGTTGTGCGCCGCATGGCGCCCTGTTTGTCAGGCTTGGAGAAAGAACTCCAGAAAAAGCTGACGTTGGGAAGAACACAATGGAGAGATTAAACAATGAAAAACTAGAATCGAATCGCGAAAATTTTTGATCCATTTATCCGACAGTTTTGATCCAAATAGCCGGCGGAGTTTCAATGTAAAAGAGTGATTCCGTTCCGTTTTCCGTGATTTGATTCGATAAAGCGGCTGATCCAATTAAGCTGCGGCCACTGTATATTCTTACATTAATATTTAGAAAAAAAATACTGTGCTAAAGATAACGAAATGCAGATGCAATCAAACACACATTAATATAATAATACAAACAATAGTTTTGAACATATGGCTCAGTTCATTTCGTTTTGATGAATTAGCACTGATGAAAGAGATCCAATGACGTGTTTTTAAAGAAGTTGTTTATTGTTTTTACTTTCTCTACAGTACATGGTAATGTCTGGGAAAGTATTGGAATCCAAACGAAAATCTCAACTCGAGATTTCAACGGATCTACACGTTTTGGAATGTCTAGGATACGAAAATTTTTTAGCGTGACGTCTATGTATGTATGTCTGTCTGTGCATATTTTTGTCCACTCTAACTGGAAAACTAATTAACCGAATTTCATAAAATTTTGTAGGTAAAACCCTTGTGGGTAACCCTGGTGCTGATTAGATATTGGTACATTTCTGGATAAAAAATATCTACCTTTTCGGTGCGAAGTATCCCACAAAAATTGATTGTCTCCACTCTAGCTGAAAAACAAATCCATCAAATTTCACAAGATGTGATATGTAAATGACTTGTAGGTTAATCTGGTGCTGATAAGAATTTGGTACGTTTAGATTAAAAATACCATCCTTTGTTTGCGAAGTATCCCACGAAAAGCGTTAAGTAAGAGGTTATGAATGCTCAAATATATCAATTAAATGCGTATGTAATAAATAATTTTTTACGATGAAAAGAATAAGATTAACACCATTAATCTATGAAGAGCCATTCTCTAGATACGTTATTTTTTTCGCCTGAAAGTTAGTCCAGTCTGAAAATAATCTTTGAAAAATGTCCAGTTACCAATTGAAAACTAAAATGTTTAAAATCAGAGTAATTTATATTAAATATGGCAGTTATATTATACAATTACAATCAATTTATTCCAATATTGAAGAAAAAAAAGAATGTGAATTTGAGTCTGCGCTGAAAATCTTGGGCTGTTTACATTAGATTTTTGCTTTCCTTGAAATATATTGTAATATATCTGGAAAGCATTATAATCATGTCGAAAATAGCAACTCGAGTTTTCGACGGATCTACAAGTTTAAAATCTGTAAATGAGTCTAACGGGAAAGTCATGGGTTACACAAATCAGATTTTTTGTGTTTAATTCCTTCATGTATCTGTCTCTTGATGGAAAATTTGATTTGTATATTTAATAGGTACCAAGATATGTTAAGACAATTACATGATAGAGGAGACTTTTAAAACAAGGAAAACAAAAAAATACTTTCCAGATCGAGACCTTGTAGATGTATGTATGAGTATGAATTGAGTATATAATAAGAAAATTGAATGTGACTAATAGTAAATATACTTTATTGAATACTTAAATATTTCAGTAATTGATAGGAATTTAACCATACATTCATTATCTCTTCATTTACCATCAGCGAAGACATTTTAAATGATCACATCTAAAATTGCATTTCTATACATGGAGATTTCGCCTTCAGACAAACATTCTCTTAATATTGAGTTAAACTGTTCCCAACTATATTGTGTAGCCAAATTGCGACAAAATGTTTCATTATAATATGATCTTAAAAATAAATTCTTCTCTTCAGGAGTAACATGCTTCCAAATTTGTTTAAAGACTTTTCTATAATGAATCTTATGATCTCCCTCATTCGTTATAATATAAAATAACTCCACTTCCAGAAAGGTATTTTGCTGAAAATTATTGCCAAATACATATCGCTTGAAGTGTTCGGGAGTTTCTTCCAATAGCTGTATTATTACGTTTCCGTATTCGTAATCCATATAATCCTTTCTTCCAATAAAAGAAAAAATATAATTGCAGTGGTGGTCTACGAGAGTGAGTAAAAGTTCTCTGTATTTTTCTTGAGACAAAATGTTCCACAGTTCTTTAATAATTGGAATTAAAAGCTCCAGGTAAGGCCATTGTATAAAGAAAGCAAGTGGATTAATTTCGTAGTTTTGAAAGATTTCTTGAAACAATTCTCTCCTTTGTTCTTTAGACATCTGCATCAAGAGAAAACAGAAAATATCGGTGTCAGACTTCCATGATCTTGAATTAAATCGATGTAATATTGTCATAATAGTATCTTTAAGTACTCCTTGTCTTTCATTTATATGCAATTTATCCCAACATTCAAGCACACCTGACATTGATCCGTCCAATACTCCGGCTCTTAATAAATCATGACTTAATCGATAATTCCTCGGAATCAATTCCTGGAAAAAACCTTCTAAATGTAAACACCATAATTGGGCTACTTTAAGTTCTTCGTGAAAAATTATGTCAATACGCCTTTCACGGGAAATTTGACTCCATAAAGGATGGATCATATCTTCTATACAATAGAAACAGGCCATTCTAAAACGTTGGCAAACAGGGATTCTTTCGTCTAGGACTAAACGCTTTGCAATCTGCTTTTCGTCCAATCTCATTTTAACTACTGTCCAATCGGAAGTGTTCAAACAGGTGCTTAAATTAAGGGAAGAAAGATTAAACATATCTTGTTTCCTGTTCCAGTTGTATAGTTGCAGAGCTATTATCCGAATGCCAGAAATCATTTTATTTTTTAATACAGGAGGAAGTGGGAGTTTCTGGCACATGTTAGACGATCGTTCTTCAATGAACTTCTCCCATTTAGACCAAGGTGTCTTTGTATCGTAGTGGTTCCTTCTCATATATAATACCTTTCTGTAGTTCGACATTTTGACATAACTGGATGGCTAAAGTCGTAATAGCCTGCTCTTGAAATGAAGGCGGAGCCTTTACGTAGCCTTCTATCAATTTATCAAAGATATCCATCTTGCTTACACTCATTTTTAGTTCATATACTTTTAGCTGAGTATTAGATATTTGAATATTTCATAAAATCGAAAAGTATTTTCTTGGTATTCACGACCAGTAACAGAAATTGGATTTTCTTGGTGTCAACGACCTATAAAAATAAGGATAAATTAGTTAATTTCGCTATAATAATAATCCGTAACATTTGAACAGAATCAAAGCAGATGTAGTTTTTTTTCTCACATTACAAGAGAAAAGAGATACACAACAAGCCAAAAGATTACTTGGAATTCGGGGAATACTTTATTGATTTTACATTTCACATTGACAGAAATGAATTAAAATTCCCGTGTAATTTAGTGAGATATCTGTTTTAATATCGTCACAGTTTTCTTTTCGATTGAATTAAAATCGTTTGAAATTTCCTCGGTCTCTGACGATTTGTAGTAAAAGTAATGTAGAAATAATTGAAAATTAATATAGCAAACTGTATAACTTTATATAACCAATATTTTTCTGAACCGATCGCCGAATATAATAAGCAAATTTTTTTTTACTTAATCCAGTGTTTCTCATAACGTAACGAGCCAAAAATAACCAAAGTATCAACAAAAGCTTCAATATTAGATCCACATAGGTAAAAAAATGGAGTCAAAATTTCATTTGAAGAAAATGGCAATATCATTTGAGACAACAATTCAGATGGCGCTGGAGTAGGATAAGTAGTCTTGCATTGCATGCATTTCTATGACGGAAGGATTAAAATATTTTTTTAAGCTGTCCATTTCATAAACATAAATTATTAGCGCAATGCAAAATAGAACTCAAACAATAAAGAATATTCCTACTCATTCAGAATTATTTTACCTTTCAATTCATTTTTATCTTCATATATTCTACACTCTATCTTACAACTATTAGAAAATACTGATTTATTATACTCATAATTAGGGAATCCTTAATTTAAAAGTAAGCAAAAATAAATGTACTCAATACTACGCCATTCTGTTGTTTCAATGAACAGCAGCTAGCTATAGCAGTTTTAACTAGAAATAGCATCTATTTTACTAACATTAGCGACACCTAGATACAATGAAATCACAGTTCCTTTTAAAAGTCGTTTCTATTTTATTTGAAAGATTAACTTTACCTAACTACAACAATTTTGTTCTGAGCAATATGAAGAGATCCAAATCTGTCCTTAACTTGTATTAATCACAGTCTATAAAACTTTTTTAAAAATTTGATGCTATCCATAACATAACCCTTCCCCATTCTTACAGATCTTTAAATAGTTTGTTTTCTAATTTTGTAATTAAATTTTTATGAACTTGGTTTATTTGTCTTCATAGTAATGTAAACTTAAACTGTTATTTTTTATGCCCATTAAAATATCCTTCCTTTTTATTAAATTGTGGATCATTAAACTTATCTATATAAATGAAATTGAAAATCTGTCTAAGTCTGTTTATCCCATCATCACGGGAAAGCGTGAGAAACGAATTTGATGAAATTTTGTGAGTGGCCTTGAAATCACCCCACTTAAAATTTAGTCTATGTTTCAATTTTCTACGATCAGTGGTTCTCGAGATATTACTAAAAAACGAAATTTGCATTTGTCTCATCATCACGGGAGAACAGCTAAACAAAATTTATTGAAATTTTGTGGGTTGCCTTGAAATAGCCTTCCTTAAATTTTCTCCAAGTTCCGAGGTTATAAGACTTCGGGTAATTTTTCGAGATTTTGGAGATATTAATGATAAACCAAACTTTTCCCTAGGGGTTCTACTCTCCACTCTTAACTCAATGTGTCCTCGAAACAAAAAAATTTTAAATCGTTTGTTTAAAGCATGTAAGGGAATTAAAACTTTATCTCAGAGTTTGTTGAAAGATTTTTGCGTTAATTAGTCACTTTCTGAAAACGTGAATTGTTTGAAACCATGAATGTTTGAAACATGAATTAAAAAGAAAAATCTCTCTATCAACATTGTTTATTTTTCACAAATTTTTTAACAACAATAAAAATATTAAGAAATAAAAATGGTTATTTAATTATTAGAATTTTAGAAGGAAGATTATATTTTACATCATGTTGGTCGGCCAAGTAAATTAAATTGAATGTGTTTAATATGGATAATAATTTCATTTGCAGATATATTAAATTGTCACGCATTTTGATAAAATTTCCGAAAAGTCGCTAAATTAAAGATATGGCGACAAAATTGATCACAAAAGACAGTCATAGATAAGATCTTTTCAAACATAATATACAGGATATAATCAATAAAACCAAATAAAGTTAAGAAATCCTAAAACAGAATGGTTATTTCAGAATGGTTCATCAAAAAGAGAAATTGTGATAAGTGAGAAACAAAAACCAACCACTTGTAATAAATATATTTAAACACTTTTCTTCCACAGAATTTTTTTAATTTCGGTCCTCGTTCTGATGGAATATAAATACTTTTATTACATCAACATTATTTCAAATACAACAGGAACAATCTGATGTGGGCAGCACATGATTTTCCCTGCAGATACTTATATTCACGCTCCCTTTATTTTAATTCAATTTAATTCACTTTTAATTCAATTTTCGTTCTCATTTGATAACGGGACCTATTTTCAAAGTGGCTTAGAGCAAATACGAAAAAACTAAAATATCTCGATAACGGCTAGTCCTAGTGTTATGGGGTTGGTGTTATTCTTCCCTTCGTTAAAGTGGATGCAAACTTTTGCGGGCCATTTTGAAAAAAGAGGTGGGTTCTTTTATCCCGAATCGTACCCAAAACTAATCAGCACCGGATTCGCTCACAACTGACTTTTCTACCAAATATTTTTATGAAATTCGGTCCATTAGTTTTTTAGTTAGAGTAGTTTCAAAATTTGCGCAGACAGACAGACACACAAACAGACGTCATGCTAAAAAATGTTTTTTTGTATTCTAGAGGTTTCGAAACGTGTAGATCCTTCGAAAACTCGAGTTGCGATTTTCGGCATGATTCCCTTACTTTTCCTATAAATTACCATGTATTGCAATAAAAGTAAAAAATAAAACAGAAGAAAAATGATAAAAAATGTTGCTTTTAATATAAAAAAAAACATTTAAATATTTGGTAATTTTTTAAAATATTTAACATATTTCAAGCATTTGAAAACAAGGATAAGCACGTTTCAAATAGTCCTGAACTCGAATCGTTCATAAGAGGATATCAGTGTCCGTTTTTGGACAGAGGATTTCTCTCGAACGAATGCAGAATTTCTATCGAAATTTGGTACAAATTTCACAATCGGTGAATACTGGAACCCTGTTAGTTTGAACCCTGTTAAATGATTACTTTTTTATGTATTTTGATATTAAAAAAATCTGATGTGGGCAGCACATGACATTCCCTGCAGACTCAAATACATATTTTCTTTATTTCTTTAATAATTCGTTAGATAGAGTTTAATTGCACCAAATAACACTAAATTTGCTTTTGTAATTCAATTTTTGTTCTTATTTAGTAATTAAACATTTTTCCGAAATCGGCGAAATTAAAATGCAAGAAATCTCAAATATCTTAAGAACGGTTAGTCCAAAAGCATAATGAAGTGTGTAATATTATTTTCCACGTCAAAAATTGCTTATAAAACAAGAATTTAAATGACACATTTGAGAATACGTAGTCCCTTTTTCTTACATTTTAGCGATTTTTGAAGACTATTCCGTAAAGAAAGGCAGGTTGTTCTTTACCAAATTGAACCAAAATCTATTCAGCAACAGAGTCTCCCAAAAGACAGTTATCTATAGAATTTTGTAAAATTTAGTCTCTTAGATTTTCAATTAGATTGGATACAGGTAAATTTTGAGGGCCATTTCGCAATAAAAAGGGGGGGGGGATCTTTTATCCGGAATCGTACCAAAAACTAATCAGCACCAGAGTCTCACCCAAGTGACTTACATACCAAATTTTATGAAATTCGATCCTTTAGTGTGAATACATACATTGCACAGACATACACACATGCAGACACACAGACATCAAGTTAAAAATAGTTTTTTCGTATTCCAGAGGTCTCGAAACGTGTAGATCCGTCGAAAACTCAAGTTGTGATTTTCGACATGATAGCAATACTTTATACATTACCATGTATTGCAGGGAAAGTAAAAATGATTAACATACATTTTAGAACGCTTTTACCATAGACCATGCTCGGATTATTGAACACTTTGAAGTAAAATTATCAAAATAAATAATTATCAAATTAACAAGATAGATTAATCATGCATAAAGCATTGATTATAAAACACTTTCCAACAGCAATGCAATTTTATTTAAACATCTCTAAAATGCAATATATTCAGCGGTGAAATTTTTAAAATTAACACTATACTGCAATTTATTATGCTTGAAAACTGCATCAACAATAAATAAGCTTTATTCAAATAACGTCATCGAAATATAAATCGCCTGGCTCTACGTAAAAGCAGTGAAAATTTCATTGTAAACCTGTTTCCATTCCTTTCATTCAGCGGCGATATTTTTAAAATTATCACATTACTACAATGATTTCTTTTTACTTGAAACCCCAAAATCATGGAAGTAAGAGTAGTGTATAATTCCATGCTTAAATCTTCATCGAAAAATGAAATAATATCGCCTGCTTCTCTATGTGAATTCAATGAATATTTCATTCATATCAGCTATATTGCAGACTCCAGAGCTAGATAATTTTGCGTTATATATTAATTTTGCGCCGAATATATTTTGCTGAAATTTTTTTCATATTTTCAGACTCCGCAGCTAGATAATGTTGATTTAAAAAAAATTCAGCAATTCTTACACAACTCATCTTACATCATAATCTGTTTACATCCTCCATATGTAAAAATCAGGCTTCGTTGTAGAAATAATCAAAGTTTGATGATCATTTGTTCTCACAAATATTGTAATTGCTCTGTCGCAGTATATAGATGCACAGAAAAAAGCTTAAGAAAAGAGGTTTTAGGTCGGATGCGACACTAAATATAAGTTAAAAAGAAATTTAAATATCACGATTTTGACACAAGAGGGATGCCATATTTTATTTTAAAGTGGGCCACGTAATCTCTTCATATGATATGGGTGTAATTATTAGTTTAATTTTTATATAAAAAACTACCGAATTTATTTTGCTGAATTTTTTTTTATATTTTTATGGGATAATTTCTATATTTTCTAAAATTTTCGTAGAAATTTTTGAATTTTAAATTTGCTTAAAAAATGTTTGAGAAATTAGGCCCCATAGGGTTCAATGTATTTTATTTTTTCAACCTGGGTTCAATGCAATATAATTGGGTGCTATTTTTCATTTATATTCCCAGAGGTTCCAGAGACCGACTGAAGAAAATTCTAAAATTTCATTTTGATAAAGTCAATTTTATGGCAGTTTTCGTGGAACTGCAAACAGACAGACAGAATGAATGAAGAAAGTCATAAACATTTTTCAACTATGTTGTAAAAGGTTAAATTAGTAATATATATTGTGAAATATGTTCATTTTTATGTGAAATATTATGAGAAGGAAAGCTCGCGAAATGTCTTCAAATTAATAATATTTTTTTTAATATATATCAAAATGTGGGCTATATTTCCTAATGTGTATGCTATCCATATTGATAATTGTTAATTTAGTAGAAAATTGGAATAACGGATTAGTCACATTTAGATGCAAGAATTCTTAATAATATTTTCAATAAAAATCACATATATAATAAAATTAAAGTCAGATGTTGCAGTATACGATATACCATGCATTGAATTCCTGAATCTTTCACTGTATAAGATTACAGTGTTTTTAGTATTTATTTGTACATTTGCAAATTTTTAATATAAGAACATGTAAAACTATTTCAAAGAATTTAATTAACTTATATGTCAGGCAATTCAAAATTGGCAATTATCAATATATAGCATCCATAATAAGCAATATAGTGAGTATAATCAAGTCGGCAATTTTTCGCTAAATGAGTCGGCCAGTTGACAATTGTATCGCCAAGCGTTACAAAGAGAGAGGAACATTTCTTACATATAAATGGCTGTTGGTAAAGTGTTAGGCTTCAAAACACAAAACTATTACACACAAAATATTCTCTGGTTAATCGAGCGAGTCATATCTACGAGAATTATGTTAACAAATGTATCGCATAATATTACATACGATAAATGAACATATTCCAGAATAGTTAATACTTTCTTCAATTTTATGAGATTTTTTTGATAATTTTATTTTAAGAAGTGGAATTTCTCAAAAACGGTTGATGCTAGGTTTTTCAAATTTAGGTCAATCGTTTTCTGAAGAAGCTATACATAAAAATGCCTTTTTACGTAACATTGTGGAAAGTGTAACAAGCTTTAATTAGAAAATGTGGCGTACGTCGGCACATTTGAGAGTGTCAACATCAATAGCCGTCTGATATTCATTAAATGCAATTTTTGTTCAAAATTTAGTTCAAAACTTTACATTTGTGTGTTATCCACAAATTCACAGGAACACACACAAGAAAAAAAATATATAATAAAAAAAAAAATCGAAAAATTTTCAAATGCAATATTATTAAAAAGCACAAGTTACTTTAAGTGAAATATATTTGTATCACATTTTTATGTGGTTATATCCGTAGCAGTATTTTCATAATTTAAATCTTAGAATAAGCAATCTCATTTCAAAATTTAGCCCGTCGTTTAATATTTGACGCAAAATAATAATTGTTTTGAAAACTGAACAATACACATATGAACACATTTCGACCACATTTTAAGCACACAGAAACAAGATTACCTTTTATAATTCCAGGTGGTTTTCGTCTTGATATCCTTCTAAAATCCGTTATAGCAAACTTTAACTGAGTACAGCTGACCTCTTCAGTACACCACAAAACTTTTAAATGATGTAGAAGATTTACTACACAGGCTGATATCACGGGCCGTCCAAATAGCAGCTCTATCCTAAAGATGAGTGAGACTACTGGCGCTTCAACACACTGATGTCAGGGAATTCCAATCGCAGAACAAATGGAAGAAAACCTGTTTTTCACCTGCTAGTCCTATTGTTAATCTCAAACCAGTGGTTGAGTCACAGACTAATATAGACATACGTTACTGTCGCTACCGCAGCGCCCTCCATCATCGATCAATTCTAAATAAAATATCAAAGCTGGTAGGCTTGGTGATAGTCAGAAATGGTCAGTGGCGTTTTCGCCCAGACGATCTGTTACTATAACCCTATTTGACGATGAATGAAACACTAACACAGACATACAGCCACGTGTTACCGCCATGCCTACGTGTTCATCATAAGAAATTAGTGCTGTATTATCACAGCCGATTACACTAAAATCTATTAAGCAGTAGTACTATTAGTCAAAATATCTTTTCAGCAGTTTTATAAAATGTAAAAGAATTGATATTTGGATAGCTTTTTCAAGAGCTAATTAAAAACAATTGAATTGAGCTAATTAATATTAATCAGGAGCTAATTAATATTAATTGAATACGATACTGTATGTGTATATATTTTGTATAATTTTACTAACTGACATTATGTGGAAAATACCTCCCCCTCCCCCCTTTTAATTAACGATTGAGTTCCACACCTTTGACAGTGTATTTATGTTAATTTGTTATTTATTAAAGGATATTAGTGTATTTGAAAATATATATTATCAGCATCCCAGAATAAATTAAGATCAACGCAATTTAACAATTAACACGCTAGTATATTTTTAGACTGAAAATATTATATAATATTTCACTCTTTTGAGTATGTTGGCTTGAAAACTTTGGTTCTTATTGATTTACAGTGATGCAATGCGTCTATTTTTTAATTAGTTTACTATTGCATGAATTAAATATATATTTATTTAAATTTACTTACACTAATACATATATTACAAAAGAAATTATTTTTAAATACTGATCATATTTATAGTTTAAAAAATTATAAAATACAGTTCCATAATTTTTTTGTCCCGCATTAATATAAAAACGGCAAGTGAGCGATAGTCGCCAAATCTGGTAGCCGAGCTTTGTTTGCATCGTAGCTCCGATATTTGGCTTCTCGATAGTTGGTGTCTATGCGAAATCCCATGTTAAAGATGCTGCCATGATTTCCTATGGAAATGAACCTTCTGAATACAGCTGGAAATATTTGTTCTATGTTAAAATCATTGTCTATCGCCCAAACCACCTAAGGCAGATCGGTTCTAGACATTACCCCCTTGAGAGTGTGGTCCTTCCTCATCTGTTTTAATATATGAAAATAATCTTGTGTGACATGTAACGACAAGCACAGACATGGGGGTACGCAGAATTTTTTTCAGCTAAATTCGATTGAATTCAAAATTTGGAGATTATTAACAACCATTTATGTTTAGAGTTTCGAAATTAAGAAACAGGAATCCTGTTTACAGATGCCTGATTTATTCTGAACGCCCTCCCCCCCCCCAATATTTTAAATCTAACTTGTTCATTAAACAACCTTGAATTTTGACATTTAGAGCGCCAGAAAACAACAAACTGATAAAGAGTTCTAAATATTGGATTTTTTGTGGGATAGGGTGGGTGGGTGGGGGGTAGGGGTTAATTGGTATGGAAATGAAACACACAAAAACAAATATAGTAGGATATTAAAGAAACATAAAAACGTAGAGAAAAATACCATTTTTATATTCCCTACCATACATAGGAATGTATTTGAATCGTGTCGAAAATTTCAACTCGAGTATTTAATGGATTTAAATGTTTCGGGACCTCCACAAGACTAAAATGTGTGTGTGTGTGTGTGTCTGCCTGTGCAATACATGTATTCACTCTAACTCAAAAAATTATTGACCGAATTTCATAAAATTTTACTGATAAGTTATTTGCAGGTGAACCTAGTCGTGGTTAGATTCCGGATAAAAACACTTGACTTCTTCTGCGAAGTGGTCCACAAAAGACACATGTAACTACTTCAGTTAGGAAGCTAAGTTACAAAATTCACAAAAAATGACAGATAAGACAATTGAGGGTTATTTTTGTTCTGACTATATTTTAGCACAATTCGGAAAAAATAGAATTTTTGTGTGTTATTGCGTATGTCTGAAATGGCTCGCAAAAATAGCATACATCCACTCTAACTGAGGAACTATTTGACCAAATTTCACAAAATTTGATAAATAAGTCGATTGTCGGTTCCCGTGGAACTGTTTAGATTTTGTTCTGATTTGAACACAGTCTCCTTTTTTGCAGAATGGTCATCCGAAATCGTCAAATTCTAAAATAAACTGTCTGTACTCAAATGTATAAATTACATGCTTGTTTCATACGTAATTTGTCAGACAAATATAATAAAACCATCTCCATAACTCGAGGATATACAGTTCGGGAGATATTTCAGTTTTCTTTCGCATTTTTGCAACATCGCTTTTTGAAATACGCCTGGTGCAAAATCAAGTTTAATTTCAAATAGTTAATCGTGGTTAACTCGCGGACAATGAAAGTTGTGCAGCAAGAAGGAAGCATAGTATGGACATGAAATTGTATTGATGGAAGGATACAGATGAATAATATACATGATCAAAAAAATAACACAGCGGAACACGTACAGATGGACCTGGGGTACACATTCCGGTCATCCTCGATAGCACGTTGCATCGCCTCGTCCTGTGATACAAGCAGCAATACAGTCCGATATGTTGTCGAACAGACGCCTTATGTTGTCTTGTGGCAGACGAGTCCACACTTGTTTGACGTTACGTTCCAAATCCCGAAGATTGCGGCAACGAGACAGCTGGAGTATAATGGTTCGTGGGTACACAGGAGCAGCTACGTGTACCTGTATCGCGGAACGGGTCGCCGTGGTTCTCGATATATATCACGTTTTTCCAACAGATTTATCTAAAAAATTACGTAAACTTAAATAAAAATAAATTATTAATTATCGTCGAAATAGGGATAAGGTTTCATAAACGAAATTATGCACAAAATGTGTTAGGAACATTACCATGTCGGTAGTTCGTTCCATTCGTGTTATAAGATATTCTCTGAAATTGTATTTTCTGAGCTCCATAAGTCGCCAATAGTCATTTATTTCACGAGATGTTAATTAAATATCAATTGAGTTTTGATGCGGATTTATCAGGTGAATATGAATAAGTCATTTTGTCTTACATGAAGAAGTCGCAGAAAGCGCCAAAATATAATATATATCAATAGACAATATCTTACAAACTATTATCAAATTTACTTGATAATACCTGTCGTTTTAGAAAATAAAAATTTTTAATTTAAAAAACAGTGAATTTCCTTCTTTGTGGGGCACGTACGTTTTGTTAGGGGGCTAAGGGTAAATTAATTGAGATAATTGAGATTGATTGTAAGGATTGATATAGTAAAAATGCCTCGATAGAGAATCGTATAAGATTTAATAATATTGTTTGTAAGGTGAGTATTATGTATTTTACAGGTGAGTATGAATAAGTCATTTTGTCTTAACTGAAGAAGTCGCAGAAAGCGCCAAGGTATAATATATATCAATAGCCAATATCTTAAAAAATGCTATTAAATTTACTTGATAATCCCTGCCGTTTTGAGAAATTAAAAATGTTAATTTAAAATATAGTGAGTTTCAATCTTTGTGGGGAATGTACGTTTTGTTAGAGGTCTAAGTCTGGAATACCCCGGCCGCGCGACTGGATCAGTCGGACGGCCTGGGTCTTCCACACTTAGCTCCCTAACAAAACGTTCGTGCCTCAGAAAGAGTGAAACTCACTATATTTTAAATAACATTTTAAATTTTTTAAGGGGTTAAGTGTAAATTAATAGAGATTTATAAGATTTGACGTAGTAATTATGCATCGATAGAGAATCTATTTATATGCTCATTTAGTGATGATTACACATAGTAAATCTATATCAGAGGATATGACTGAACATGACTAAAATATTGAAATAAATTCACAAACACATAGCATATGGATATAATACTGCAGATGAAATGTTCTTTCTACCTCAGATTAGTTTACTTATTTTTCAGACTTCGATTAAGATGATGTTTACTGACAAATCGTCTGCCAAATTAAACAGTTAGCATTCAAACTAAATTCATTAAATAGTTTGTTAAACAATTGTCACCAGGCGATTTTAAGACTCGCAGACGTTTAGAAATACATTTAAACAATTATTAGCAGCCTTTTTTGTCTGATAAATTCATTTTTATTATATTTTGCCAACTCTTTACAAATTTTTAATTGACATTATTTCTTTATTTAGAGAGCAAGATAGACCCCGCCCCAAATAAGAACGGGGTTCAGCTTCCGAAGTTGTCTTGTCGTACAGCACCATAGGTGTTCCTATATGCGTCAGCAGAATTAAAAATTAAGGCTAAATATCTTTGTTCTCAAGAAATGTCTCCTGATTTTTTTCAAAACACCATGTTTGGTTGTCATAGTAACATGATTCACCTTTTTCAATTAAATAACGAAATGTTAATAACATTATAGCTATATTCCAAGTAGTATTAAAATATAAATTTTCAATATTAGGAATTTATTGATTGGAACGCAAGTCAATGTTCTTATTTAATAAAATAGTATCAAATAATTATAATCACAATAAATGGGCTAACCAGATTTCTAATTATCAAGTTACAGTTAAGCAGAATAAAAGTTATTTTGGTATTTTGAAATAGTTCTACCTGTTGCTACCTAAAAATACACCAAATGTTAATGCACAAGTGAAGGGGGGAAAATTTCAACAGTTTTTTTTTTTGCAATCAGTGGAATTTGGCCAGTATGATAATCATTTAGAGTATGGTAACAGTCAAAGAACAACTAACAGTCAAAGATATGGGTTACACTTTACAGGAACATGGATGTAGTCATGGGGTACATGTATTTACAAAGTTAAAATAATTAAATTAACTATTATTATATAATATAGTAATAATCAGGTGTATCTAAATACACTTTTAAAAATTTTTAAAGTCTCTCATGTGGACCATCTGCATTTCCAGCTAAATCTCAAACTTCGAATCTCCTGACATTAACCTGTAAGAAACGGACACGTTTTCAAGACGGAAAATTCTTCCGGTTCCTTGAAATGCCGTTTAAGGGAGGTTCGATTGTATTTTGAAAAAAGGATATCTAGTTCATGATTGACTAGATATCCTTGACACATGATCACCTTCACAATACTTTCTGTTTTTATAACACCCCGTTATTGTCCTAAAGTAGCCTCTTTGGCCTCATCTTCTATTAATATATGTTTTTTGATGTACAAATGTAAACAAATTCAAAATGCATAAGGAAGCATAAATATTTTCCTTAACTTATATTAAGCAGTGCTCTTTTATTAGAATACTAGCACCGATTACCTGGCTTTGCTCGGAGTTTAGGATGTAAAACTCTGTTTTGCATTGTTTCTACTTATTTAACGCATTGCCTAAGCACGGCCGCTCTTTGGCCAATCAGATCCATTGGATCATACATACATAATTTTCATCTTTATATATATTTATATATATATATATAAATAGATAGATATTTTTATATCCATTTATTTATTATTGAAATTAATAACATTTGTTGTGCAAAAATATTAAAAATTCGGTATTGTGATTTCAAATGATTATAATTATAGCGTGTTACTGTTCAATTTAAATGGTTTGACAAAATTCTTCAAATGGCAATTGAGTTGCCAACAAAAATTTTTAAAATCTAAAATAAAAGACTGCGTATGCTCAAGTGCATCAATTAAATGCTTGTTTTATACATAATTTTTGAAGATAAACAGAATAAGGCCAACCTCATTACTCTGGGTCTATCCGTTCTCGAGACATTTTAGTATTTACATTCCTGCTACGCCACTTTCGAAAATATACCTCTAGTTACCAAATGAAAGCTGAATTAAAAGTGCAAACTCGGTGTCATTGCAAATAATTAAGTTGGTTATTTGGCGTAATTAAATTTAATTTATTAATTTATAAAAGAAATAAAGAAAAAAATAATTTTAGTCTTTAGGGGAAATCATGTGCTGACGACATAGTTTTTTAAGTATACATCAAACTGGTATTTACGCTAGTTATCCCCTTTCCGATATCGAAAATCCTGCTTGGCTAGGTACTTGGTATTGTGGACGCATTTTTAATACTCTGCAGCACCCTGGCACCGGTTCCGGATATAATCCCGACAGCCGAAATCCAGACATGCCAAAATCCCGACAGGGTCGAAATCCCGACAAGTCAAAATCCCGACAAGGACGAAATCCCGACATCCGAAACCCACTCTTGCACAGACTAATACAACACTAAGGCGGTCATCGCAGTGATGTCACTAGGGTCAGAATTTACTAATCAACACCCCACACACACACGCTGGACACACGCACATGGCTCTCAGCGCCTATATAGCTTGATCAAAATTATCGGCTTTTTTACATCTCTACATTTTACAAATTAATAGTTTAAATCACTAAATCATAACAATTATACCATTATTGAAATAAATTTTGACAAATTGAAATGACAGTCAAATATTAAAATGATATAACAAGTCAGGATAAGATTTAGGAAATTCATTTTATTAAAAAATAAAAAAAACACTTACACTTTCTGCATACGTTCAAATAGCTTATTTACAGTGACACATTGTCAGCGATACCAGGAAGATATTCCATCACAGGTCGATTATTACGATCGTTCACAACAGTCAAAATTCTCTTCTCCCTGTCATCATCTACCTCCCTATGTTTTGGGTGTTGTTCTCCGCGAAGAATGCATTCAACTTGGTAATCCACGTGCTCCTGTTCTTTTTGAAATTCTTCTATTCCAGCATATATGGCCATTGTCGTAGCAAGCGGATGGAGACAAGAGGGAGAGTGAGTCCAGCTAAAGCAGCTATGGACAGGAAGGCTCCATACTGTTAAATTCCGAAACCACTAGGTGGCGCTGATGCTGTAGGGAATTTGAGGAATAGGGACCTCCTGAGGGAAAATATTCAGTATTGTGTTTTGCTTGTGTAGTGTTGGTGTGTTACAGAAAATCTGAGCACGTGGTAAGTTTTAATGATCATTATTTCCTTTATTTTCGTTTAATCCTTTAAGTTTCCTTTAATCTATCGTTGTCTGAGGATTCGTATATCTTTTATTTGCATTTGATTCGTATATTTAGCACGTGCATAACTATTCATGTCTATTTTCGTTTGATTCCGATATTTAGCACGTGCATATCTTTTATTTGCATTTGATTCCTATATTTAGCATATGCATAACTATTTCCTCCTATATTTAGCACGTGGTAAGTTTTAATGAGCTTTATTTCCTATAATTTGAAGTTCTTGATGATTATTATATATATGATTCGATCGATTGTTATCTGAGGATTCGTATATTTTTCGCACGTGCATAACTAATCCTTTCTATTTGCATTTGATTAATGATGTTTTTCTGGTGAAATTTGTGTTTGCGTGGATATATAACTAGTAAATTTGATTCATGACTAGTAAAATTTAATAAATTGAATTCAGCCTAGTGTTTCTATGCTTACTGATATTTAAACGTTCTTTTGTAATGTAAATTTGACCTGACCATTACATTTCTCTGATTACTTTTAAATTAACACAAAAATTTCTGATTTTAATTTTACCCGACCATTGCATTTGTGGATGCGTGGATATATAATGATCTGTAGCTAAATACGTACGTGTGGTGTTCATCTTGTTACAAGCATTATATTTTCCACTGCATAACTATTCCTTTCTATTTGCAGTTGATTCATGAACTAGTGAATTCGATTCGTAAACTAGTAAATTTGATTCATGAGTAGTGAAATTTTAATAAATTCAATTCAGCCTAGTGTTTCTATGCTTACTGATATTTAAACGTTCTCTTGTAATGTAAATTTGACCTGACCATTAGATTTCTATGATTACGTTTAAATTAACACAAACATTTCTGATTTTAATTTTACCCGGCCATTACATTTGTGTATGCGTGGATACATATTGTTCTGTAGCTGAATACGAACGTGTGGTGTTCATCTTGTTACAAGCATTATATTTTCCACTGCATAACTATTCCTTTCTATTTGCAATTGATTCATGAACTAGTGAATTTGATTCGTAAACTAGTAAATTTGATTCATGACTAGTGAAATTTTAATAAATTCAATTCAGCCTAGTGTTTCTATGCTTACTGATATTTAAACGTTCTTTTGTAATGTAAATTTGACCTGACCATTAGATTTCTATGATTACGTTTAAATTAACACAAACATTTCTGATTTTAATTTTACCCGGCCATTACATTTGTGTATGCGTGGATATATATTGATCTGTAGCTGAATACGAACGTGTGGTGTTCATCTTGTTACAAGCGTTATATTTACCACTGCTTAACTATTCCTTTCTATTTGCATTTTATTCTTAAATTAGTAAATTTGATTCATGACTAGTAAAATTTAATAAATTGAATTCAGCCTAGTGTTGCTATGCTTACTGACATTTAGACGTTCTTTTGCAATGTAAATTTGACCTGACCATTAGATTTCTATGATTACGTTTAAATTAACACAAACATTTCTGATTTTAATTTTACCCGGCCATTACATTTGTGTATGCGTGGATATATATTGATCTGTAGCTGAATACGAACGTGTGGTGTGTTCATCTTGTTACAAGCGTTATATTTACCACTGCATAACTATTCCTTTCTATTTGCATTTGATTCGTAAAAAACTAGTAAATTTGAATCATGACTAGTAAAATTTAATAAATTCAATTCAGCCTAGTGTTTCTATGCTTACTGATATTTAAACGTTCCTTTGTAATGTAAATTTGACCCGCCCATTAGATTGCTATGATTACTAATGTTTAAATTAACACTAAAATTTCAGATTTTAATTTTACCCTACCATTAGATTTGTGCATGCATGGGTTTATAATGGTCTGTAGCTGAATACGAACATGTGGTGTTCACCTTGTTACAAGCGTTATATTTACCACTGCATAACTATTCCTTTCTATTTGCATTTGATTCGTAAACTAGTAAATTTAATTTGTGCAATTGAAATGAACTGTTTCAAATAAAAATCAAATATGTACTGTCACATGCATATTCCTTGCTCTTACCATGCACCGCAGCTAGCTAGACACGGGATTGCTACATTGTGCCATTAATTGTACCAAATGTAAATTCTTTACACTAAAGCTGTATTAAATGTTCTCAGAACACTTAGTAACATATAAATGAACACTGAAATTTCTCATTTTAATTTTATACGACCATTCGATTTGTGCATGGATAGTTATATTGGTCGATAGCTGAATACGAACCTGTGGTTGATGACTTTCACATCTCATTAAAAGAAAACAAACACCTATTTAAACAAACTTAATTATAATAAAAACAGAATCTACTATGTTATTCACCTTCTTACAGCACTAATTTGCATGGTTGAGCAACTAACAATAAAAATCTGATGTGGACAGCACATGACTTTCCCTGCAAACTAAAATTCATATTTTCTTTATTTCTTTAATAATTTATTTAATTGAGTGTAATTGCACAAAATATAAATCTGTCTTTTTAATTCAATTTTTGTTTTTATTTGATAATTGGACATTTTTCCTAAAGTGGCGTAACAAAAATGCAATAAATCTGAAATATCTTGAGAATGGTTAGGCCTAAAGTATAATGGAGTCTGTTATATTCTTTTACTCGTTAAAAATTACGTATAAAACACGATTTTAATTGATACATTTGAGCATACGTAGTCTTTTTCTTTTTATTTTGGCAATGTTTTGGGGCCATTTCGTAAAAAAAGGCAGGTTGTTCCTTTGCGAATCGTAACGAAATCTAATCGGCATGATCCAAGATGGCAGTTATTTTGATTCTTATAACCACTAATTCTTAAAAGCGACAGCTACTGTATTGCAAATATCTAAGGAACATTTATGATATCATAACTTACTATTAGATAATTAACTGACAAATTAATATTTCTAGTAATTTAAAAGGCGTGTTCTCTGAAATTGGATGACATGGCTTAAACTGAGCAAGATTGGGTGATGTACATTTAACTATATTATTTTTTTGTTGTTGTTATATGCATTTAATGAGTGTTTAATTTTATGTAATATTGTTAATACATTATGCTTAACATTTTCACTCAGTATTTGGATTTATTAATGATACTTCTTATTTAGTATAGGTTTAGCTCTCTTTCTAGCTGAAAATAATGGATGTAGCAGAACATATGTATGAAGTATAATACTTTTTTCCTTAATTAATCAGCTTGACTGACAGTTTTTAGAAATTGTCTACTTCAGTTATCCACAGCTGATGAGCTCAAATGAGAGCGAAACCGGTCCTGTATCTCTGCTAACAGCATTAGTGACATGACTGGAGTTACACTTTTCTAATTTCAGATACTCTACTAATGTTGTTAACAGTTGTCTACAGGAGCTCTTTCTTTAGGAGCAAAATTGGTACTGTGGTACCGTATAGTGTATAAAGATGTATGCTTGTGCAGATGTATCACATATTACATACAGGTGTATCTTGTGATTCGGGTATCTATTTCTTAATATAACGCTATGAGAAATTGCTTCTAATAAATTTATAGTGCAACAGATTATTCTAGAGGCTAAAGAATGCTATTTAAACTACCTCTTACTTGAATGCTGATTGCTATACTGGAAGTATTATAATTTTTTACTTAATTAATCAGCTTGACTGACAGATTTTAGACAATGTCTACTTCAGTTATCCACAGCTGATGAGCTCAAATGATAGCGAAACCGATCCTGTATCTCTGTTAACAGCATTAGTGACATGACTGGAGTTACACTTTTCTAATTTTAGATACTCTACTAATGTTGTTAACAGTTGTCTACAGGAGCTCTTTCTTTAGGAGCAAAACCGGTCCTGTGGTACCGTATAGTGTATAAAGATGTATGCTTGTACAGATGTATCACATGTTACATACAGGTGTACCTTGTGATTCTGGTACGTAATTTTTACAATAACATAACACTATGAGAAATAGCTTCTAATAAATTTAATTATTATATTGCAAAGGCCTTCGAAACAAATTTATATCATCAAGGAAATTTGGATGACATGGGAACCCTTTTCAAATGAAAGTCACTTCATTTCAAAGAGCTTCCCTCTGAAAGTCCTCCATCAAAAAACTTTTTCCTTGGATATATAGCTGACTATACATGCCCTATGCCTAATAAAAGATTATCCTGATTTTTACTTTCCTTATATACATAATGTATAAGGAAAGTATTGTGACGGGGTCGAAAATTCGAATTCGAGTTTTCGACGGGAGAGCACGTTTCAAGCATCCCTGATCACGAATCAAACATTTTTGAAGTGATGTCTGTGTGTGAGAAAGTGTGTGTGTGTGTGTCAGTGAGTCTGTGGAGACGATAACTGACGAACGAATGGACCGATTCGAACCAAATTTGGTACAAAAATCACAATCCGTAAACACTGGAAGCCTATTGTTTTTATACGTGATCGAATGTTCAGAACCCCCCTAAATTATCGAATGAAATTTTGAAAAAATCGTTAGAAAATCAAAACCGCTAATAAATTTACGCAACATTAAAGTTAGACATTTCTTATGTAATTTTTCATTGGAAAACGATTGGCATAAATTTTAGAACGCTAACATGAACCGTTCTCGAGATATTGTACATTTTTCAAAAAAATTATGAAAAGTCACATAAAAAAAAAATTCCTATTGAGAAACATGTTCACTTTTCATATGTAATACCATGCGATAAATTGAGTGACATCATTCTCGTGGATCTAGCTCGTTCCATTCATGAAAAAATATACTTTGAATAATACTTTTGTATTAGAACGCCAAGAGTCATTTATCTGCTGTAAGAATAACTTTTTTCTTAGTCCATAACTCTTGGCGAGATTTTGGCGACGAATTTGGCGGAATATCGCCAACTTGGCGACTTTTTTTAAATGCTGCCAATTAATGAAAATCTCGCCAAATGGATAAAAATGATGCTAAATCAATGAAAATGACGACTAATTGTCGAAAATTCAATATCTTGGAAAGAATATTAGTATCTACTATAAGAAAATCCTATTACTTTCCTTATATACATAATGTATAAGGAAAGTATTGTGAAGGGGTCGAAAATTCGAAATCGAGTTTTCGACGGAAGAGCACGTTTCAAACATTTTTGAAGTGATGTCTGTGTGTGTGTGTGTGAAAGTATGTGTGTGTGTGTGAGAGAGAGTCTGTGAAGACGATAACTGACAAACGAAAGGACCGATTCGATCCAAATTTGGTACAAAAGTCACAATCCGTAAACACTGGAAGCCTATTGTTTTTATACACATTCGAATGTTAAGAACACCCCTAAATTTTCAAATGGAATTTGGAAAAAACAGTCAAAAAATCAAAACCACTAATAAAGTTACGCATATAGACATATCTTATGTAATTTTTCATTAGAAAACGATTGACATAAATTTTAGAACGCTAACATGAACCGTTCTCGAGATATTGCACATTTTTCAAAAAAATTATCAGAAAGTCATATAAAATAAAAAAAAAATATTTCCTCTTGAGAGACATGTTCACTTTTCAGTAATACCATGCGATATATTGGATGACATAATTCTCGTGGATCTAGCTCGTTCCATTCATGAAAAAAGATACTTTAAGTAATACTTTTGCATTTGAACGCCAATATACATTTATCTGCTGTAAGAATAACATATTTCTTCGTCCATAACGCTTGGCGAGATATTGGCGACGAATTTTGGCGGAATGTCGCCAACTTGGCAACTTTTTGAAATGTTGACAAATTAACGAAAATCTCGCCAAATGGATAAAAATGAAGCTAAATCAATGAAATGACGACTAATTGTCGAAAATTCAATATCTTGGAAAGAATATTATTATCTACTATAAGAAAAACCTATTTATTTTACTGTAAAGGTGGTAAATTCATTACGTTATATAAGGAAAGTCATGTGTTGCCCACATCAGATTTTTTTAATGAAACCAGAAACCGATTAGAATTACCCCCCAATTCCAAGCTGATCAATAATTTTAGACTCGGTTATAGTGTAATGACAAAACAAATACAAATTGATAAGCATCAATAATTAAAAATATTTAAGAAGTAATAGACATTGTAAATTTTATATACTTGTGAAATTTAAAGTCAATATTTTATATAAATTTAACAAAACTGTTGATTCTTTTATTACATAATGTTGAAATAATTATTTACAATATTATTAACTGCATATCAAATGCCTTTGCCTATATTCCAATGCAAAAGTATCATTTTTTAAGTTTAATCAATATTTTCAAAAATCCTAAAAATATCAAATTAAAGATTATATTAAAAAATAGGCCTAAATATATAATGGCATTATCACTAAGTAAATCTTAAGTGTTTATCATTTTATGTTAGGGAGCCATTCTCTTCCAAATAATAAAAAAGAAAAATACTGTCAAATCGCTCCAGAAAAATATCCTGCCCAATTTTTTCAAAAAAAAAAAAATCTAATTCCAGTCTTTCTACCAAAAATATTCTATATTTTACGTTCAAGAGCCATTTTATTCGAAAATTTGATAAAATTGCAAGTATCGCCCTCTACTGAAATATATATAAAGCATGGAAGTCTTTCTGTACAAATTGTGAAAAAAAAGCTAAGTCCAATTGGAGCCGTTCTGTCTGAAAGTATGGAAATTTTACAAGTCCCGTCTTCTACCAAACTATATACGGGAGCCGTTCTGTCCCAATTGTGGAAAAAAAGCTATGTCCCAATTGGAGCCTTTCTGTCTGAAAATTTGAAAAAAAAAACGAAGTCCAATTGGAGCCGTTCTGTCCAAATTATGGAAAAAAAAACCAAGTCCAATTGGTATGAAAATTTTTCAAGTCCCGTCTTCTACCAAAATATATAAGGGAGCCGTTCTGTCCCAATTGTGAAAAAAAAGCTAAGTCCAATTGGAGCCGTTCTGTCTGAAAGTATGGAAATTTTACAAGTCCCGTCCTCTGTCGAAATACATACGTGAGCCGTTCTGTCCCAATTGTGAAAAAAAATGCCAAGTCCAATCGTACAGCCGAAAACCCGTTCTGTCTAGAAAATCCCTATATCTCCCCTACAGATTTTCAAAAATTCCCTATTTTCAGTGGTCAAAAAAATTTCTAAGTTTTAACATTAGGAGCCTTCCTGTCCCTAGCCGCTTGTATTCAGGGAATACAATCCTCAGAACAAATGGAAGAAAACCTGTTTTTCACCTTCTCGTCCTATTGTTAATCTCAAACCAGTGGTTGAGTCACAGACTAATATAGACATACGTTACAGTCGCTACCGCAGCGCCCTCCATCATCGATCAATTCCAAATTAAATATCAAAGCTGGCAGGCTTGGCGATGGTCAGAAATGGTCAGTGGCGTTTTCGCCAAGACAATCTGTTAAGATAACCCTATTTGACCGTGAATGAAACACTAACACAGACATACAGCCACGTGTTACCGCCATGCCTACGTGTTCATCATAAGAAATTAGTGCTGTATTATCACTGCCGATTAGACTAAATTCCATTAAGCAGTAGTATTATTAGTTAGAATAACTTGACAAATATTCTTAAACGTTGCCTTATTGAAGGAAATATCACAAAGTTGATTAAAACGATGCTAAATCAATGAAATTAATTTTCGTTTATTAGAAAAACAAGCCGCTTTTGGCGACCACTTTTCGCTACCCTTGAAAATTCTGACCGTGGCAAATTCTGAATCTTGCAAACTCTCTCTGGCGCGATCTACCAGAAAGGTGTAAGGTAACTGTTTGGGCGGCCAGGAATTGCCATACAATTTAGAACGGAACTCACTGGGGGAGTCATCCACAGGACCGTACCCTCCTTCCCTTACCACCAACCTCTGGGAAGGCTATAAGGTCCCACATGTTTAACGTGATCGTACTTCGCGTGAACACGGCGGCAGTTTCGGCAGTGGCAGGAATCGAACCCGGATCATCCGTGTGCAATTCCCGCGCGCTAACCAGTGGGCAACCACGCCCTCAAGACAATCTTCATAACTTTCATTTTATTCACCCAATTTAGACCGGAACCCAGTGGGAGAGGCATCCACAGGAACCGTACCCTCCTGCCTCTACCACCAACCTTTTGGAAGGACTTACGGAACCACAGGTTTAACGTGATCGTACTCCGCCTGAACACGGCAGTAGTTTCGGCAGTGGCGGGAATCGAACCCTGGCCTACCGAGTGCAATTCCCGCGCGCTAATCTCTAGCCTGCCGCGCCCTCTGCGACAATCCCCTTAACTTTCTTTTTATTTACCCAATTTAGACCGGAAACCAGTGGCATCCGCAGGGATCGTACCCTCCTTCCCCTACCACCAACTTCTCGGAAGGACTTACGGACCCACATGCTTAACGTGATCGTACTCCTCCTGAACATGTCGGCAGTTTAGGCAGTGGCGGGAATCGCTGAGCACTGTGATACCTCGCCTTCCGCCTCAATCTCCATAATTTTATTTTAATTCACCCAATTTAGACCGGAACCCAGTGGAGGAGTCATACACAGATACCGTAACCTCCTTCCCCTACCAACAACCTTTCGGAAGGACTTACGTACCCATATGTTTAACGTGATCGTACTCCGCGTCAGTGGAGGGAATCGAACCCGGGCCTACCGAGTGCAATTCCAGCGCGCTAATTTAAATTTTATAATGACCATATGCTAAGCTCATAATTCCATCATCCTCGTTCCACCATTTAAAATATCCATAAAATTAAAATATCCATAAATTAAAATATCCATTTAAAATATCCATAAATTAAAATATCCAATTAAAAAATCCATATCGTTCAACCAATCCATAAATATAATAATTTCAAATACATCACCACAATTCAATCCACCATATTTCAATCATTTAAATTATTTAAAATATACATTTAAAATGACTATAAATTAAAATATCCATTTAAAATATCATATAATAATTTCACACGATGTATCTAATACCTCTTCTAAGCTCTTAATCCATTTAAAACCGGAAGCGCGGTCGGTCTCCAGGGAGACTTGGAAAAACTACTGGGAAGGGGGAAAATGCCGATCGCCGAGAAATTTAAAATCCTTTGTTCACTGAAATCACGATTCTCTGGATATTTATAATAATTTCTTGATCTGATAGGGCTTGTAAGAAAGCCCGATGTCTGATCTTTCTAAAACTGTAAGCTATTAGTCGATATTATGAGTACTTTATACTATGCTAGAATTTAAAAACCCAAAATCGTTTTTTTGAGCCAAATGTGACTTTTGTTTTAAAATATTTAAAAAATATTAGAAATCGTAATTGAGATTTGAAATTGATGTAATTTTATGGTAATTGATGTTGTTTTCTACGTCGTCTTGATCGTAGAGAAAAAAGGGCAAAAACGGTCGAAATCGCATAAAACATTAAATAACTAAAAAAAAAAAATTAAAATTTTAAAAATCGGTTTTCACGTGTCCCCTTCCCACCCCCCGGGTCTCCGATTGCCAAATTTCGTAGCTCTCCCAAGCGTGGTCGCTGAACGTATAGCGTATAAGACACACAGGCAGACATTGCCTTTTATTATTTAAGATGTACTGAAATATTGTTTCCTTAGCATGTGTCTGGTAGTTCAACTGTCCTACTTATTGTTAGTAGCACATTTAGAGAATTTTTAAAATGTCAACAAATTGATAAAAAATTTTGTAAATCCATAAAAATATCTTGAAATTGATAAAATTGGGCTAAATATATAAAATAAACTGTGTTTCGTTAGCGGACAGTACTGTGATGTTGTTTCGTCCATCTGTCGGCAAGTGGGACTGTCAGTTCTATGGTCCCATTCGGCGATTTTTAAAATGTCGCTAAATTGAAGAAAATGTCGACAAATTGATAAAATAATGCTAAATTTATCAAAATAGCATCGAATCGATGAAAATTCAATAATTTTCATAATTAAGTGCGATATTCTAGATAATCTCGGTCGTTTTGTATTAATTAAAGATTATTTATAAACAACTTGCAAACTGAAACATCATGCTTCATTCTTCAAATCTGCCTGTGAAGATAAACTTGTATATCGAGCCCAGAGATTCTTATATATATTTTTTTGAAGAATTTAAATATTAATTTAAATATTTTAATATATTATTTAAAGTAACAAAGTTATTTAGAATACAATAGGAATTTACACATAATTGTGAATGTTATGTTTCTATATATTATATTTTTCGTACAAATATTGTGCATACTGCTTATAATATATATATATATATATATATATATATATATATATATAAAATCGAAACTATATATATGTGCTTATTTATCCTATCACCACGGGAGAATGACTGCACAGAATTGCATGAAATATTCAGGATAGACTTGGAATAGCGCCCTTAAATTTTTGTCTATATTTCGAGTTTTTAAGGCCAGAGATTATCGAGATATCAATAAAAGAACCCACTATTAAACCTTTTATTGAGTTAGTGTTATGCAAACGATATTTGTTCCGCAAATTTATTTGAAAAAAAAAATGATGTAATGTTGCTAAGCGACAGAATTAAAGCCGATGAGTTTTTACAATAGTAAATATTGTTCGATTTAAATTATTAATAAATATATATATACACATTTTTATTGGAATTGCATTTTTGATTGGATCATATCATTACGGCCTGTAGGTTTAACGAGTTTATATTATTACTATTTTCAAATTCTCTTTTATTTTGGGGAAACATTCCAAAATACATATATATTGTAGTACGGGTATATCTTCTAATACATGCGTATAATCTTCTAATCTAAGAAAATATAAATGATTGCATCCTTCCGTCCCTATAAAACTTGGCGTTAGGTTTGGACAGCTTTTCCTCAAAATTGCAAAATTGATGAAAATGTTGTCGAACAGATAAAAATGTTGCCAAATTGATAAAAAATGTCCCCAAATTGATAAAAATGATGCAAAATTAATAAGATTTATTTTGTGTCGAAAGGGGATAGTATTGAAATGATGTTTCGGTAGTTTTTGACTGTCAGTGCATCCTACTTGAAAACAAATTTCGCGACCTTTTAAAATGTAGCTAAATTGCTCAAATATCGCCAAAATAATGAAAATATTTCCTAATCGATAAAACTGTTGTCAAATCAATAAAAGTGACATAAAATCTATGAAATTAATTGCGTTTTGAAAGATGTTGGTATTGGAATGATTTTTCGGTAGAGTTTGTCTTTTAATCAACTGTCCCACATTCAAACAAATTTATGGCCTTCTTAAAATGCCATCAAATTAATGAAAATGCGGCTGAATCGATATAATGGCACAAAATTTATGGAAATGACTCCTAATTCATGGAAATTCAATATGATGCTATTTTAAGCTCAATTTTCTTGATAATCCCAATCCTTTTGTGGGATTTAAAAAATAGTTTTTGTAAATGTGTTTGCAAACGGGACCAAGACTTTTTTTTTCTTCAGATCTGCCTGAGACGATAATTTTGAGCATAGATTCTTATATATCTTTTTTGGAAAATAAAATTAAATATTTTAATAAAATGTTTAGAATAACAATGTCATTTAAAGTATTACTGGAATATACACATAAATGAAATTTTCATTTCTTTATATTATACATTTCATGCGAAGAACGGTTACACTGCTAATGGTATAATATATTTCAAGACTTCAGGGTCTGGACATTGGGAACCAAAAGCTTGGCGATTATGCATCGCATAACTCACACCCAGTACATGACGAAGATGATTCAATCTCATGGTGAAACTTAAACCTGTCAAATAACATATAAAATGTTAAAAAATTCAAGCAAATGTGTCCCAAAAAATAACCGTCTGTGATATTTCTGAGCTGTTTCCTCGCAAATGCTTGAGTAAATAATAACAAAAGAAATCAAAATTAAATATCTTATAAAGTTTTATATAATTGAGATCTAGACTTTCCATAAAGAGAAAAAGTTTTTTTTTTAACATATTTAAATAAGGAGCAACGAAAATTTAGACTAATTACTGATTGATAAAAAGGTGAAATATTTTATTTGTTTAGTACATTCTCGCAAAATTGAGGTTTCTACTTTGCTGAGAATTTATTCAGGCATGCTTCCCCCCCCCCTCCCCAAATATACACAAACACACATATGCAACTTAAAGTTCCCACATTTCGGCTTAGTGCAGGAAAGTTGTAGCAAACGCAGCGTAGTCAAATTTGTTATGATAACATTTGTAATCAAATTTTAATGAAAGGTACATAAAAATAATAGCAATTACATTGTAAATCACTTTACAACCGTTTCTCATTTTTTTCAGCTACTGTTTTGGTAATTTCGGTAAAATATCAGAAAAGCCGCAAATACACATATTAATGAAACTTTCAGCTTCATTCCTGCAACGTTCAGTTAATTTTCGTCTAGTGAAGAGTTATTTTTATACACACACACACGTATATATATGTATTGGGCTTGGGCCCTGTATCGATACATCGTGAAAAACCTGTATAAAGTCGACATCGCCATACCTGTTTCGTAATGTACAAGTGGGCGATACACCGGTCTCAAGGACTGGGATTTTCGAAGTGCCCAGGATTGGAAAAATTTCAACCCTTTAAACTTCAAGCGAAAAGGAAAAGATACATTATTATGATAACATTTGTAATCAAAATTTTAATGAAAGCTACATAAAAATAATAGCAATTTAATTGTAAATCACTTTACAACTGTTTCTCATTTTTTCAACTACTTAGTTGGTTATTTCGGTAAAATATCAGAAAAACCGCAAATACACATGTTAATGAAACTTTCAACTTCATTCCTGCAACGTTCAGTAAATTTTCATCCAGTGAACCATATATATATGTATTAGGCTTGTGCGATGTATCGATACATAGTGAAAAACCGGAATAAAGTCGACATCGCCATACCGGTTTTGTAATGTACAAGTGGGCGATATACCGGTTTCAAGGACGGGGATTTTCGAAGTGCCCAGGAAGGGAAAAATTTCAAACATTTAAACTTCAAGCGAAAAGGAAAAGAGACACAAGAAAGAGATTAACATGTATTAGAGAATTTACAACTCTAGTTTGCTTGGAGGGGGGGCGACGACCGAAGTCGGGCCCTTCTCCAAGTCTTACAGAAAGGAGAAAGAACTAGGACCCAAGTAGGCACCTAGTGAGAAGAAAAAGTTAAGAGGGGTAGAGGACCGCCCCTAGGGGCGCAGGGCCTTGAGCTTTAGAACAGGGGGGTAGGTAAAGTTCACTATATAAATTAAATTAAAAAGGTTCGTCGTAAAGTCGCGAATTTCCAAATTCCAGGGATGAGCACGGAGATAGCTAGAATTCGAAGTAAATGGGGTAGAGCGAATATAAAGCAATGCTAGATAAGTCCACTCAGTTTAGGGCGGAAGAACGTATGCTTTGGGCGGCGTCTCGTCAACGCCCTAGGGCGCTTGCGTGCCTTCAGGTTGTACCGGGAGATACTATATAGGGTGAAATAAAATGTGTTTGAAAAAAATAAAGGATGTTTGAAAACAGCAATTATACATGCCGTTTTCTTACGGCATACTTTTACACCAAGTGTCAATTCCTTATCCCAATAAACAAGAAATTTCTTGTCTATCGACCATTCGAACATTTAGGTGAATATGAGCACCTCCTAAAATATAATATCTTTTATATATGTAAACTGTGTATTATCAGTATAGTATATACCTCACAAGAGGAATTATATGAAGTCTGCAAAATTTAGCTGGCAGAAATCCTGTGAAATATTGCCATATAGTTAGAGGCAGTATAGTATATAAACCTGCCCCTCATATAATCCAGTTATAAGTTGACTATCATCAATACGAACTAATCAATGTAATCTGAGGTGTAGAACTAAATTATTGAATTCACAGAAAACTATATTCAGAAAGATCACTCCCATAGGATCCTATGGTAACATTTTTAAAATGGGATGTCGCATAGACACTAGCGCTCGTGAGTTGGACCAACTGAACTACAATGTAAACAAAGTACGTCTGCCAGATTTGGCGCGTTATCGCTCGATTGGGGATTTCTTTCTTCAAAAGCGGGCAGAGAAAAAATGTACAGGACAGTACATTTATAATTTTTGAAACTATAGAAATGATGAGGAATTAAAAATACATTAATCTGCAACATAAATATATTCATTAGTTTAAGTAAATTTAAGTCACCTTAGTTTAAGTAAATTTAAGTCACCTTAGTTTAAGTAAATTTAAATAAACATATTTAATTCAAAAAATCATAAAATAGATTAAAAAATAGACGCATTGCTTGGTCTCTCTGTAAAACATAATGCACGAAAAATTACAAGCTAATATATAGTCAAAAGACGGAAATATTATATAATATTTTCAGTCTAAAATGTATACTACAGTACTGATCGTTAAATTACTTGATCCTCAATTTGTTTTGGGATACTGATAATAGACTTTTATTTAAATATAGAAATATTCTTATAGTAAATATCAAATTTACATAAATGCGCTATCAAATTTGTGAACTCAATCATTAATTATCCGGGGTGGGGTGAATTTTCCACCATAAGGCAGTTAATGAAAATATATACACATAAATATATACACATACGATATCACTTTGAACTAAGAAAAAGCTCTCCAAATATCAATTATTATATATTTTATAAAAATACGTAAGATATTTTTTATCTAATTGTACCACTACCTCTTAGAATTTAGTTTATTTGGCAGTAATGGCACAGCACTAATTTCGTATGATGAACACGAGTATACTTATATGAACACGTGTATACTTATGAATACGTGTATACTTATAATGAACACGTATATAGGATGATGATAAATAATATAATTTCAATTTGAATAAAAATAAATTACATACCCTGTAACACAAACAGTTTTCTTTTGGCAATCCTTTTCTTGAAATGATCTAATCACATAACAAATAATCATATTGCACGTTACTCAAGCCTCGCTAGTCTGTGGTTCAAATTCCAAAAACTTATATGATCTCCTTTATTAGGATTCTCAAATATTGAAATTAATTTTTTATCAATTTTCATAATTACAGTGAAACCTGGTACACTGACCACCTGACTAAAGTGACCACTTTTCTCAAACTGGACATACCATTTTCATATAGTTACTACTGCCATTTTCATAAAGTGAACAGTTTTCACGGTCCCAAGGGTGGTCACTTTAACCAGGTTTCACTGCATATGCAAAATTAGGTCTTATTATAGCATCTGTCACAGTTCGCATAATTGATATAACCTAATCCAGTCAAGGCCCAAATTTTTGCTAGTGGAAGAGATGAAAACATTGTGCACCCAAGGCACTTAACATAAGGTAGGATAGAGAAAGGGGGTTGCTTTTCGACCGGGAGAGCAACTTGAAGCGTAACGTCACTGACTTACAAGTCAAGAATAGGGGACATAGAGATACGTGTACAAAGTTTAGAAAGTTCGCGTTTATAATTCGAAAAGGAGATAAGATTATTCGTAATAAAATTTTAGAAGAATGAAATTAAATGATTCTACTTATACATGCATAGGGCTATCATTAAAATATTATAATTCTTATATTATTAATAATAAAAGCTGAAATATATCATGAAAAGTGTAATAAATATAAAAATTACATTTGAAATATTTTAATACATATATGAATAAATACTTAATCTTCGGATTTTTAAAAATATAGTGTCCATTATCTTAAACATTGATAATACTTTCTACATGTAATATAAATATGTATTTCAAAAATATCTAATTGCGTAAAATATCCCACATACATATAACATATATTGATGACTATGAAATATCATCAATGTAGTAGTTACATAACTATATATTTTATTAAATAGCGTAGATCGGATCTTGAGAAAAGTGGGGAGTTGACGGTCGAGTGGATGTTCAATGGCAGTAGATTTATTTTATTTACCCAACAAAAGGCAATGCGTTTTGTGAGCTAGTAGAATATTATGACTCTTGGATAAGCCACTGGATATGTCAGTTTTCACAAAGATATTTTAAGCATGCAAAATTGATGTTATTAAACTTTATAGCGTTTTAAATTTATAAACTATGTACAGTTTTAAAATTTTAAAGCAATGTTCACATGGATCATAAATAATAAATCAATATATGCCATTTTTATGCCATGATACTGCTTTTACACTATTTAGAGGTTTTTCTTTGCTTTTTTCTCATTACTAAGTGTTGCATGAAAGTCTTATTTAAGTGTTTAATGCGAATGAATGTTCTGGTTCGTGAAAACAAAGTTATGGCTTTTAGTGATATAGAAAGTGAAATGTTTGCTAACTTTGACGGCAAGTCCTTAATGATGCATTTCTCTTTTGATATATATGCGCCATGTACTTCTAAGAAAGCATCCTCCCACTTCTTTATTTCTTCTGAAAAATGTGCCGTTGGCTTTTAGTCTTATTGTAAATAAAATGTTTATGCATTATATTTCAACTTTGATGATTTTAGTTTTGTATTCTAGGCTTTTTGCATAGCAAAACGAAATGTCCCATAACTTGGGATGATGTAAATATAATGTCAATATTATGATTAGTAAATAATTGCGTTTTATGATTATGTATATTAATAACAAAGCAAAATGCTTAAGGCATTTAAAATTATCTTTCTTTACATACATTTTGCAATAAACTAAACTGTGTAAATTAGCTTACAAAATACTAATATCTCCCCCACCCCTCCACCAAAAAAAGAAAGAAAACTCCATAATTGCTCTTATCAGAAATATAAATTATTTTTTATATTTTAGATACTGCATAAGAAGTCTATTTTATTTTAATAATTTCGTTTTTTGGATTACTTAAAGTACCCACCTATTTTACATATCAATGACAGATGTTAATCATAAGTATTTTTTATACTGCTATATTAAAAACATTATTTTTTGCTGCCGTATTAATGGTATGTGAGACTTTTATGCCATTGTCTCCTTTTTTTTAATCGTTTAACAGGCTCCAATTTCAAAAATTTAGCCCGAAAATCTTCATCAGAAAAGTGACTTGAACAGACAGTTGCGTTAGCTATGGTTATTTTATCTCCTCTTTGGCACTTCATGATCCACAATTTTTAGAGTGTAGGATATCTCGGAAATCTATGAAAACTGATAGATCCCGTTGACTTCTTATAATAATTTGAACACAAAGCAACCGCGCAGCAACCAGGCACTTTTGCACTCACAAAACACAATTTATATACACCAACTAATCAAAATTATGCTTTATGTATGTGAAAATACTAATATATATACATCTATAATACACAAATTTACACTTAAACTTCTTTTTTACGATTGAATCACAAATTATATTAAAACAACGACTGACACAGTCTATGTTTTCCCATAGAATTGAATACTACTCGGCTGAACTGGCACTTCTTCTAAACGAGTGAGGTTACGAACGGCAATAACCTCCACCCCCTGGAATTCTGTCAACAGCGGCATTTTCGTCTTTTGATCTCTGACCATCCCTGTTGTGCACGTGCCTATGTCACAAGCTTCTTATCTTATTCACTGAGATTGTAATTATATTGATAAGAAACAATTGTTCAGCATTTGTGGTAGAGAAAGAAGCATTGTACATCACTGCCTCAGGATCGAAATCTTCCTGGTTTGCCTATTATGGTCAGTTTCATTCATTGATAAATTTAATCTAGAGAACAATATGCATGCTTGAACTAGAAGTCTGAATAATTCTAAGAACTGGAATAGGCAAACAAAAGAAATAGAGAAAAAATATATTTCTTTTGAGAATATTTCTGGTTTAATCAAGCCTAAATCTACGGTTCAGGGAATTTTCTTAAGAAATAAGATTCTTAAAACAATTTATAAATCTTAAGACATTTATTTTAGTTGGAAAAATATGTATCATATTTTCAAGATAATTTCAAATTTCCTTTGACAGAATAGGATAATTTAATAAACTATTTTTACGATAAAATAAGAAATATATATATATTCATTTATATCTGTTCATTTTCAAAAGTATTCCTGTTTATATTTTTTATTGTAATTATATTGATCAAGTTGTTTTTGCTGTTGTTATTGAGACTCAGACCATCCTACCTACCAGAAAGTTGTAAGGAAACTCTTTGGACGGCCGGGAAGTGTCACCCAATTTAGATCGGAACCCAGTGGGGGAGGCATCCACCGAACACGGCGGCAGTTGTGACAGCGTGTGCAAATCCTGCGCGCAAACCACCGGGCTACCGCTCCCGAAATGAGCCAACTGCACGCGGTGTTCCCATGCGTTCACCCACCCAAGATCTAACCGCGCCCGATGCTGCTTGCCTTGGGTGATCTAACGAAAACAGGCGTTTTCAGCACAGAGGACCAAGTGTATTAATTTTTTGCCATATCAATGTTATTTTATGAAACATTAGATTTAGACTAGCATTTTTAATTTACAATTTAATTAGCAAATATTTATATAAGTCTATAAAAATGTTAAAGTGTTAAATTTACTACAGAATTATTTTCAACCATAAGTCACAAAATAGTTATACGAAATATAATATATCCTTAAAAGCTTATATGCAATATTAATATTCGTAAATACTTTTAAATAAGATATTTTAATATTTTAGACCGAATATAGCTAAATATATGTGCTCAGTATTAACAAATACTGAAAACAATTTAAAATTTTTTAAAATTGGATTTTAAAGCAAGTAAAACCATAATGAGAAATACACTTGAATTACTTATTATGTCTCTCTTTTAGATATTAATAAATGTTAGTATTAACATATACTTAAAACAAATAACAATTTGATAAAATTGAATTTTTAAAGAATTTAAATATCCCCCCCCCACACTTAAATATTGAATATAGTTAAAACTGAGAGTTTCAGTTCTTTCTTAAATTAAGGGTCCTGGTATTGAACCCCGTTTAGAGAGACACCCTATTCACAACATCAGTAGATAAATATCCGCTCTAATTGAGTCCTTAATTGTATCGATGACCTGTATTTATTATACTTTATTTTTTATATGAAGGAAGGAGCTGTACGTCTAACCCTTATTCTTGTTTCTTAAGCTGGAACGTAGTTGGAAATTAACTGGAAGTAAAGTTGGAATGAAATACAGGAGAATTTATCAGTCTTAGTAATCTTATAATATTATTTATTTTTTTTGGGGGGGGGGGGGCGGGGAGAAGAACGCACTAAAATATAAAATTTATGTTTTAAAATAAACTTCTCTGTTTAAGAAATAGTTTTTATTTCAGCCGTACATTTTACTTTAAAACCTTAGTTAAGCCGTTTGGGGGGGTCTTCAAAGAAATAGTTTTATTAAATATAAATAAAAACTCTAGTTGGAGACAACTATCATTATGTGCTATTCGGCTAAAATTTATGCACTACAACGTCTATTAATCATTTGCTTCCGTGCACTATAATAGTTATTTTTACTTTCCCTAGTATAATGTATAGGAAAAGTTTTGGGAAGCAGTCGAGAATTCGAATTCTCAAAGGAAAAGCAAGTTTCGGGTATACTTGAACTCGAATGGTATGAGGTGATGTTAGTGTATGTATGTGAGACTGGACACCATATCTCACGAACGAATCATGTCGATAGAAATTTGGTACAAATATCACAATCGATGAATAATGGAACCCTATTAATTTTAAACTTAATCAAATTTTCGGACGACCCTCCCCTTCACCACCAATCTAGCTGCTACTTTTATTTATATATACAAATCCCCGTATCTTGTTTCCAAATGCTATTTATACAAAATATATATAGAAATATATATGCATATATATATATATATATATATATATATATATATATATATATATCCTTGATAAGCTGGATTCACAGAGCTTCTATCCTATTTCATATTTTCGGATTGTATCTTTTCTCTTATTTTGTCATTTTGATATTTTGAGCCTCCAGATTTTGATAATCCTTTGTTGCTTGAACTTGATTAGTGTGCTTCGCTCTTGAATGTTGATAAATTCATGTGTATTATTCATATTTAAAATTAAGATCATTTTGTCTTTTATGGTAGCATTGTTTTCCTTTTGTCTGATATTTCCTATCATATCATATATAATTAATTTTCCTCCGTATTGTTTTTGTACCAGGGTATGCCACTGATCATGTTTTAAATTAGTATAACTATTTAATTTTATTTTTAATTTTATCTTATTTATTATATATATATATATATATACAAGAATGTCAATAAAAATAATTTTGAAAGCTTGTAATATATAATACAGAACAGCGAGCGAAATATTGCCCACTTGGTGATATTTCGCCCAAGATTTATGAAAATATCGTCAAAATTTAAAAAATGACTCTAAATTAATGACCTAATTATGAAAATATTTCAATATATATCTATATTGCCTATTGTGTATGATATCAATATTGATAATACAAAATGTAATGTGGCACGGATTACAAGTTAGTCGTGGACTTCGAAATACTTTTACATGTTGTCTTACGAATAAGGGCCAAATGTGCAATTCAACATTACAACCAATGGGCCATAGATTTTATACATATATGTTTTTACTGGGAAATATATAAATTCATTGCATATAAAAAAAGTCATGTATTTCCCACATCAATTTAACTGGTTTTAGTTCAATGCCAAATGCAATGTGTGGAGGGTCTTGAACGGCATTATTTCGCTGTGAAAGAAATAATGTCATAGAATAGTGTAAGTGTACTGCCCACATTAAATTATCACTAATACGTTACAATTATAACGTATTTTTAATATTTCAATATTTTTTACAGATGAGGAAATAAGTTCAAATTGAGAAAATACAGAATTGGAATATCGGATTGATGATTGCAGATTCTTTTGATGCAAGAATCCTTAATAATAATTTTTAAAAAAATCGCATCTAAAATAAAAGTCTGATCTGAACAGCATATAATGCAATGAATTTACTTATTTCACAGTGGATAAAGTATTTATATGATCAACGGCGCAATGTTTATAACATTGATTTGTACATTTAACAATTTTTCCAGATGTCAGCAAGTAAAACCATTTCGAAATACCCAACTGCCCTACATTTTATGCAAATTTAAATTGAAAATTCTCATTATTGATAGCTTCCTCAATAAACAATATAGTCCATATAAGTAATCTGGCGATATTTCGCTATATGCGGCGAAAGTTTGTCAACTGTATCTCCAAACGTTACGGACAAACAAGGAGAAGAGCATTTCTTACATATAAATCTCTTACTTATAAATGACTGCTGACAAATTGATAGTTTTCGAAACACAAAACTATTGCACAAATTATCTTCTACAGTGAATAGAGCGAACTACATCCAAGAGAAGGATGTTAACAAATTCACCTTATACTATTACGTATTATAAATGAACATATTTCGCAATAGTAATTTTTTTTTTCAATTTTATGTAATACATTTGATAACTTTATGTGTAAAAGTGGAATTTCTCAAGAATGGTTCACGCTAGTGTTTTAAAATTTTGGTCAATCGTTTTCTAGTAAAAAATTACATAAAAAAAGGATTTTTACATAATAGTATTGAAAGTTCTGACTTTCACAATATTTAATACACATTTTGTTGTGGGGGTTCTTCCGAACGTCTGATTAATTCAAATCAATAGGCTCCTAATATTCACTTATTGGAATTTCTCTATCAAATTTCATTTGAAACAATCCTTTCATGAAATGTCCACAAACTTAAGGACACACACATACACATAAACAAAAACTCTGATGTGGGCAACACATGTCTTTCCTTATATAATTCAATGAATTTACTACATTTACCGTAAAACAAAAATAGGTTTTTCTTATAGTAGATACTTATATTCTTTCCAAGATATTGAATTTTCGATAATTAATCATCATTTTCATTAATTTAGCGTCATTTTTATCAATTTGGCGAGATTTTCTTTAACTTGGCAACATTTCAAAATGTCGCGAAGTTGGCTACATTCCGTCAAATTCGTGGCCAAAATCTCGCCAAGCTTTATGGAGGGAGAAATAAGATATTCTTAGAACAGATATATAACTTTTAGTGTTCAAATACAAAAGTATTACTCAAAGTACCTTTTCTCATGAATGGAACAACCTATATCCACGAGAATGAAGTGACCAAATTTATCGCATGATATTACATATGAAAAGTGAACATATTCCTCAACTGTTAATGTATATAATTTTTAATTTATGGGATTTTTGATAAATTTATTTGGAAAATTTGCAATATTTCAACGGTTCATGTTCTAAAGTTTATGTCAATCGTTGTCTAAGAAATAATTACATAAGAAATGTCTATTTTCGCAACTTTTTTTAAGGTTTTGATTTTTTCAAAATTTCTCTCGAAAATTTAGGGGTTTCTGAATATTCGTTTACGTTTAAAAACAACATGCTCCCAGTATTCACGGATTGTGTTTATTGTACCAAATTTCATTCCAATCGCTCCGTTCGTTTGTGAAATATCGCCTCCAAAGACTCACTGACACACACACACGGACATCACCTCAAAAAATTTTGGTTCGTGATCAGCGATGCTTGAAACGTGCTATCCCGTCAAAAACACGAATTCGAATTTTCGACAATATCATAATACTTTCCTTATACATTTTGTATATAAGGAAAGTAAAAACGATCCATCAGAATCTCAAATTCGAATTTTTGACCCCATCACAATACATTCACTATTCATTGTACTATACACATAGGGTAAGTAATATATATTCTTCAGAACTCAAGAGCATTATAATTGAATCCCTACTTTGGAATAAAATAATGCATTTCTACCAAAAGATTCAGCATTTATATAGAAGCTCCTTGCATATGCACTATTTATTTGCGATTTGAATAAGGAGAAAATTTTAAAGAACCGAAACAACGTTTCGTCAATACTTTGTAGCATGTATGGTCTCAAAGTGGAAAACTAGCAAAACAAAACCAATTTTTTTAAAATCATTAGATACTTTAAGTGAAATATATTTAGATCACAATAGCTATGGCAGTATCTTCAGCGATAGCAGTAGTTCTTATAGTCTTAGCAGTATATTCATAATCTCAGTCCAGTGTTTAGTTCAAATAGAAACATCGCTTAGTATTTGACGCAAAATAATACTTTCTTATAAACTGAATAATGCACATAATAACACATTTTAAACACAGAAAATCAACATTACCTCCTGTAGTTCCAGATAGTTTACTTTTTTACAATTCTTCGTCAAGATAATATATGTATAACACGTATGCTGAAAACGCCTTGCATGCCCGTGGCAAATTTTCAATTATCTAGTAGTACTAGTATGCACGCTGATCTCAGAAAATCCAAATCTCAGAAGAAATGAGAGAAAACCTGTTTTATCATTTGTTCGTACTATTGTCAATCTCAATACCAGTATTTGACTGGCAGCGTAACTCAGGATAGGCCTGTTCCAGGTAGACACCCTAGAGGGTATGGTCCCCACCTGTTCTAGCCAATGAAATTTATCTGATGTGACCTGAAACGACACGTGCAAAATCATGAACCTTTTTATTTTTAACTCTTGTTCATAATCGAGATGTGAATAAAATACTTTCTGCAAACTAACTCTGTGCCAATACCCTAAAACTTACAAATCACAAATATGTATAAAACAAATATGTATAAAAATGCAAACTAACTCTGTGCCATTTCCCTCAAACTTACAAATCACAAATATGTATAAAAATGCATGCATTTTAGACTAAATAAAAGTGTTACATAAACAATTTGGAATCCCATAGTGTTCACTAGAAAAAAGGCATAAATAAAGGTAAACTCAGAGAACGATAATGGTGATTATGGAAAATTCGCATCTAGTACTTATCTGCACTACAACACCCGGACTGCAGTCAGGTCTGTAGTTCAGGTGAGTATATGCAGGGCGTTCAATACATTTCATTAGACCCTCCAAAATTTCACAGTCAAAATAATTTATAGAAATTAATAATTTAATCTACTAAAATATTCTAACTTGTGTGTCACTTAACATCTCCACTTCGCAATTTTTGAGTTCGTGACGTCATTAGGTCCCTCGGGGGGGGGGGGAGGACAGCTTTGTCCAGAAGGTGTACATTGTCAAACTTGGCATTAATCAAAATATTTTTAAGCCTTTTAAAATGAACGGTAGCAAGCTATAATTGTGATTATTTAGATCAATATTACGTATTAAATAATTCAAATATTTTCTTATAAAATTTCCAAAAAAATAAATCAAAATGTGTTAATCGTATGTATTTGAATTTAATTGATGTAGTTAAGTAATATAAATTTCGAAACTATTTACCTCATTAATATTTTGTTACATATTCCTAATTCTGAAAATTTTACTCTTAGGTATTTTATACTTAGTAATACTCTTAGGTATTTGATCGAATCTTAATTGGTTGGTAATTGTTTATGGGTGGTGATGCATGATCATCTTCACAATACTTTCTGTTTTTATAACACCCCGTTATTGGCTTAAAGTAGCCTCTTTGGCCTCAACTTCTATTAACCTTCATACGTTGTTCAAGTTTAGTATACACCTAAGTTGTTCGGGTCAAAAATGACCCATGGTGTAATTTTCAATATTATTGAATTGAAGTCACATTTTTTAATATTAGTAATGTAAATATATAATATATGTAATGTAAATATATAATATATATAATGTAAATATATAATATATATAAATGTAATGCAATATATAAATATATAATGTAATTCAATCATTCATTCCTGCAAATCACTGTAAACTTTCAAATACAATAAAATGAAGTATTTTTCTGTATTTATTACATATATTTATTTTTATACAGTAGATATTTTTATATTTCAGAACGCTCGTTTGATGAAAGCAAAATTACACAGCACGGACTAAATATTTGTGAAATATTTAGCTTACCGCCAACAATATAATTCTGGAAGTTGTCCGTTTATATACAATTGTTACACACTTGAATGAAATGTTTCTGACAAGTGAACTAACTGTCCACATTTGAAACATTTTACATAACTTGTGTTGTCAGTCTGTGGGTACAAGTGACATCTTCCCCATTTGCCAGCAGTTGCTGCACTTACGGATGCTTCAGGTCGGGATTCAGGTTGTCCTCAGTTTAGAAAAATCACCACCAATTCTCGGGCTACCCTTGCCCTTGGCAGATGTTTTCTTCCGTCAATGTGGCGGGTTACTAAAGTCATGCTAAGCTTCTCAATGAAGATTCTCCATTTGCGAAATGACCTCTTCTTCCATGCTGGATTATTCTTGATAAATAATGGGAATGCATTATATTCGGAAATGTCCAGGATGTTGGAGAAAACTACAATGGGTCATCTGTTTGTCTTCCTCTGACAGGAATAGTAGGAGACCAGTTTATCTAACGTGTCTACCCCTCCATTGGTGATGTTATAGTCCAAAATGATTTGAGGTTTCTTTGTATCTGTGTCTACTATTTTATTGTCATGGTGAAGAGTGCTCTGGAGAACCACACACTTGCCTCTCTTCGGGATGTACGAAACAAGATTTGTATCCTTCGTGAATGCAAATCTGACACGCACACACTGACACGCACACACACAGACATCACGTCAAAAATGTTCGATTCTTGATCGGGGATGCTTGAAACGTGCTCTCCAGTCCAAAACTGGAATTCGAATTTTCGACCCCGTCAAAATACGTTCCTTATACATTATGTATATAAAGAATGTAATAATTATGGGTGTTATTTTATGCAATTTAACTCAATTTAGAGAATTATCGAAGAAATGTGACATAAAAGAGTGTAAATATGAGTTTTCAGTGAAAGTCACCTGTTGCACATATCAGATATATTTCAATTTTTACAAGAAAAATATTGAAAATTCGGTATTGTGGTTTCAAATGATTACAATTATGGCGTGTTATATTTCACTTCAAATGGCTTGACAAAATCCTTCGAATGATAATTGAGTTGCCAACAAAAATTTTTGAAATTTAAAATAGAAGACTACGTATGCTCAAATGCATCAATTATGTGATTGTTTTATACATAATTTTTGACGATAAACATAATAGGACCAACCTCATTACTCTGAGACTATCCGTTCTCGAGACATTTTAGTTTTTACATTCCTGGTACGTCGTTTTGAAAATACCTCTAGTTACCAAATTAAAACGAAAGTTGAAATAAAAGTGCAATTTTTGTGTCATTTCAAATAATTATGTTGGTTATTTTGCGTAATTAAACTTAATTTAGCAATTTATTAAAGAAATTAAAAAAAATAATTTTAGTCTTTAGGGGAAGTCATGTGCTGTCGACATTAGGTTTGTAAATGTACATTAAACTAGTATTTAAGCTTGTTATTCCCTAGAGCAGAAATCGAAAATCCTGCTTTGTTAGGTACTCGGTATTGTGGACGCACTATTAATACTCTGCAGCACCTGGCACATTCTTGGTACTCTGCAGTGGAGAGTATTAAAAGTGTGCCAGCTGCAGACTTTTCATTCACCTAAGGAGCTTCAGGAGGGTCTAGAACAGACATGTCAAAGATATGGCCTGCAGGCCATGAACAGCTTCTGCAGCATTTAGATGCAGCCCACGAACTCTACTAGTAATACTCGAAATTCATAAATAGTTTTTTTAATCAATGAACACATACATACAGATTACAAATACCTATTAAACACGCATTCACCTCTGTCATAACTGCGTATTGTTTTTACTTTCCTTATATGCATAATGTATAAGGAAAGTATTGTGACGGGGTCGAAAGTTCAAATTCGATTTTTCGACGGGAGAGCACGTTTCAAACAACCCTGATCACGAATCGAACATTTTTGAGGTGATGTCTTTGTATGTGTGCTTGGGTGTGTGTGTCAGTGAGTCTGTGGAGACGATATCGCACGAATTAATGGAGCGATTCGAATGAAATTTGGTACAAAAATCATAATCCATGAATACTGGAAGCCTACTGTTTTAGATCACAATCGAAAGCCCAGAATCCCCCTAAATTTCGAATGAAATTTTGAAAAAATCATCAAAAAATGAAAACCTTTAATATAGTTACGAAAATAGACATTTCTTATGCAATTTTTTTAGACAACGATTGTCATAAACTTTAGAACGCTAGTATGAACCGTTCTCAAGATATTGCACATTTTTTAAATAAATTGATCAAAAAAATCCCATAAATTAAAAAAAAAAACTTTTGAGAAACATGTTTTCTTTCTATATGTAATAACATGCGATAAATTTGGTGACATCTTTTCATGGATCTAAATCTTTAATTCATGAGAAAAGTTACTTTGAGTGATACTTTCGTATTTAAACGCCAGTAATCATTTATCAGCTGTAAGAATACCTTATTTCTCCTTCCATAACGCTTGACGAGATTTTGGCGACGAATTTAGCGGAATATCGCCAACTTGGCGAAATTTTTAAATGTTGCCAAATTAACTAAAATCTCGCCAAATGGATAAAAATGACGCTAAATCAATGAAAATGACTGCAAATTAAAGAAAATTCAATATCTTGGAAAGAATATAAGTACCTACTATAAGAATAACATATTTTTAACTGTAAAAGTAGTAAATTCATTGATTATATAAGGAAAGCCATGTATTGCCCATATCACATTTCGAAATGACGATGCCTATAATAATTTAGCCTGCTTTGGAAGTTTGAAGTAAGAATCTAGCCCTGTGATTGTTACTAACCTTATATACATAGTATAATGTATAAGAGCGAAAGTATCCTTGAACGCAAATCTTTAATTCACGAGAAAAGTTACTTTGAGTGATTCATTCGTATTTGAACGCCAATAATCATTTATCTGCTTTAAGAATAACTTATTTCTCCGTCCATAACGCTTGACGAGATTTTGGCGACGAATTTAGCGGAATTTCGCCAACTTGGCGACATTTTTAAATGTTGCCAAATTAACTAAAATCTCGCCAAATGGATAAAAATGACTCTAAATCAATGAAAATGACTGCAAATTAAAGAAAATTCAATATCTTGGAAAGAATATAAGTACTTACTATAAGAATAACATTTTTTTAACTGTAAAAGTAGTAAATTCATTGATTATATAAGGAAAGTCCTGTGTTGCCCATATCACATTTTTAAATGACGATGCCTATAATAATTTTGCCTGCTTTGAGAGTTTGAAATAAGAATCTAGCCCTGTGATTGTTACTAACCTTATATACATAGTATAATGTATAAGAGCGAAAGTATCCTTGAACGCAAATCAAACGTTTTTGAGGTGATTTGTGTATGTGTGTGTATATGCGTGTGTGTTTATCTATGTCAGTGAGTCTGTGAAGGCGATATCGTAATAACAAATAGAGCATTTCGAACGAAACTTGTACAAAAATTACAATCCGTGAATACTGGGAGTTGTTTTTAAACAAAATCGAATGTTCAGAACTCCCTAAATTTTGAAGTAAAATTTTGAAAAAAATGAGCAAAATATTAAAACCTTTACTAAAGTTAGGCAAATAGTCATTTTTTATGTAAATTTTCAATAAAAATCGATTGACAAAAACTGTAGACCGCTTGCATGAACCGTTCACGAGATATTGCATATTTTTCAAATAAATATGTCAAAAAATCACATAAAATAAAGAAAAATATTACGTATTGTGAAATACGTTCACTTTTCATATGTAATATCATGCAATAAATTTAGTGACATCATTCTGATGGATTTAGCTCGTCTCATTCATGAGGAGAGATACTTTGGGTAATATTTTTGTATTTGGACGTCAATAGTCATTTATCTGCTATAAATTTTGACGACGAATTTGGTGGAACGTCGTCAACTTGACGACTTGTTTAAATGTTCCCCAATTAACGAAAATATCTCCAAATTGATAAAAACGCCTCTAAAACAATAAATTAACGACTAGAAGAATGACTAAGAGTAGCCCAGATTGAGGGATAAGTTGTTTACACCTGGATATTACCACTTCAATATTAAGAATATATTTTTTACTGTAATAATGCGTGTGGTTTGGCAACTCCTTTCAAATTTACTCCTGAACGTGACATCATGAATGAAGAATCTATTATTATTATATATACTAATTGCCAAGTGTCCGTCTGTCTGTCTGTCTGTCCGTCTGTCTGTCACGCCTTTTTTAGGCACTTCCCGTATTGATAGAGACTTGAAATTTGGTACCCGGCTCGGTCGTTCGATAAAACTCCCTGAAAAAATCAAATTTTTCGAAAACGTTCGTTAGAGGGGGTGCCCCACACCAAAACGTTCGATAAGTGAAATGACGGGAAAGAATGCGTTGTGATAAGATAGAGACTTCAAATTTGGTATATTGGTAAATCACTCAAAAGGAAGAAAGTGTGCAATTTCAGATTTCCAATATTTTCTGCTTAAGGGGGGGGGGGGTGCAGCATACCAAAACGTTCGAAAAGTGAAATGATAGGAAAGAATGTTTTGGAATGAGGTAGAGGCTTCAAATTTGGTGTATTGGTAAATCGTTCGAAAGGAAGAAAGTGTGCAATTTCAGATTTCCAATATTTTCTACTTAAGGGGGTGTGCAGCACACCAAAATGTTCGAAAAGTGCTATGATAGGAGAGCATGCTTTGCGATGAGATAGAGACTTCAAGTTTGGAGTATGGGTAAATCGTTTGAACCAAAGAAAGTGCGGAATTTCAGATTTCCAAT